>CM035304.1:6305599-6534826 GCA_002900995.3 Ganoderma boninense
CGTCTTGGTATCTTAGGACAATATCTCACCCCACCCGCAGAAACGCTCAGTTGTCAACGTCGAATCGTCGTCGTCGGAGAGCGAAGATGATAGCAAGAAGAACCGCCGCAAGAACAAGCTCAAGGTGTGCGACGTGGCTCGCTCTCCTTCGTTGATCATAGTGTGGCTGACACCGTTGCAGACTGAAGGTGAACACAAGGCGCAGTTCATGAACTTCAGGGCGAACCGCCTGATGCGACCTCGGGGCGACAACGCTGATAAGGTCGTCGTCAAGGTGGAGAAGATGTGAGCGCCGTGTGAGCAAACGCCTTGATCCTGTACATGTACGATACCACAAGGTCTGTGTCGTCATTGGGCCGTCGGATAACGTTACCGTCGCGTTTGCCTCCTGTATCTGCAATCTCCTACGAATGCGATTGCAAATAGATTCTCCGTACTATTGATATTACATCTTGACGTATGAAACCCTAAACATGGCGCGTGATGGAAGCTGCCCGCCCACGGCGCGTATACTTGTCCAGACAAACGTGTGTGCCTCCTCAGTCCTCGGCCTCCTCGGTCGCGTCGCCCTCCAGGTCGTTGACACCTCCCTAGTCCTCGTCCTCGTCCTCGTCCTCGTCCTCGTCCTCGTCCTCGTCATCAATTTCTGTGTACGTTTGGGAGTCGTAGTCGTCTTGGGACCTGGAAGGGCCAGCCTCTGGTTCCATCATGCGCTGTCGCTTTTTCGGCCTCGCCGAATTCTGATCCAGGCCCTCGTCGGCACGCCTCTTAGCCGCCGCCATGTCGTCGACGATGGCCACTATGTCTGCCAAGACCGAGTTGATGCCGACGCCGTAAGACTTGATCGACTGAAGATAAGCGTCCACGGCTGGCACGTGACGATGGACGACCAACTGGCCCTCGATGTTCTTGGCGGATGCGAACCACGTCTCCGACACATTCAGGAAGATGGCAATGGCTTTCGCATCGAGGGTCTTGCCCTTCAGGTTCCTCAGCGCATTCTCGTCGTCGATGACCAGACGTGACAGCGCGGCTATCGCTTTGATCGCGTCTTGCAATTCCCCGCCGGATAAGGTCCTCCCTTCCCCCCGCACCGCGCGGATCGACGCGACGATCTTCTTGCCGTCCCACGCGTTACCTTTTTTGTCCACCGCCATGTCGCGGAGGTAACTAACCTGATAGGTTTGGCGGTCGCCCTTCGGACGACGGGGCGACTTTGGTCGTCGGGTCCTACCGCCACCGGACGTCTTGGTGGCTGTAGATGCCCGTTGCTTGCCCTTCGACTTTGACGGGACGCCAGAGGATTGCGCCTCCTGATGGGTCGGGGCTGACTCCTGCCCGTTGTCGATTGATGGCTCGTTGGAGTCTCCCGTCGGCAGGTTAGCGTCCGCGTCCGCGGCCTCGGCTTGCTGTGACATCATAAGCCCACGTCTGCACGCAGCGTGTCCCGACCATGCTTACCTGTTCGACGATGACCTTGACGACCAAATGGATTCTCCGGAATCGCGCCAGCATACTGGAGCTTCGAACCAACAAGAGCGGAACCCGAACGCTAGTCCCATCTTCTACGTTCGTCGGCTCAAGAATCCCCAGGGTGAACTGAGGCCCCGTGCCGTCATCGGTCTTGACCAAAAGCGTGCCTGAATGTGATTTCTCGTCAACGTTTTGTACTGCAGAATGCCAACTAGAAACCTTGCCTTTGGTGAATCGTGGGTCAAAGGTTGTGTCAGCGGCCAATGCGGCAAGCACATCGGGGGACCGGACGTAAAGGATGCGCTCGGGGGGGGCATACCACACCTTGACGCTCTGCAAGCACATGAACGTCGTTTCGTGCACTGAAGCTCGCAAGGCGAACGTGTGTTGCCCTGTTATGCCCAGGGGGACATTAGCCTTCAGAGCAGGGCAATCGTCGGGTGGCAGGGTTCGCAAGTCTGGCATGTTACCGTGGCTATCAGCCTGCGAATAACGGTCAGCTGATTAAGACTTAGAGTCACTCTGGGCGCACTCACAAAGCGGAAGTGAGCGAGAATGTTCAGCAGCTCCGCGCCGTACTCTCCTCTGGCCGCAGATTCCTTCCTCATAATGAGCTATTGCTAATAGTCATGAAAAGCTCGACGCACTTCTGACCAGGCAATGTAGTCTACGTCATTGACGTGCTGACCACGATGAACGTTCGCGATCGCATCAGGGTGCGGAACATTAGCTGCGCTGTCGGGCGAAGCGTCTGGACGGCGAGGCGCTTGCTCGCGGGGGGCTGGCACTGCTTTGTGGCCTGAAGGCGCAGCGTCACGAGGGGAAGGTGCATCCTCGCGGTCGTGTGGCGCGTTGTCGTGGCGAGGAGGTGCAGCGCCGGCGCCGGAAGACGCATCCTCGCGGTCGGGTTGCGCGTTGTCGCCGCGGCGGGCAGGCGCAGCGCGGGCGCTCGCAGGTGCCTCCTCGCGGCGGGCCTGCTCACGTTCGCGCGTGCGCGAATCTGTGCTATGGGTCTCGCACGACAGTTGCAGGTGCGCCGGTACACTTCTGGCGCGCCTTGCTGCCGAATTGCCAACGTTCGAGTGGGAAGCGTGTGTAGGGACGGCGGTGCGTGCAAGATCCAAAGCGGCAATAGAGGCGGCTCCTGTGGGCATGGCTCCGTGTGGGTTGGGCTGGGTATGGTTGTGCGCGTTGAGAACGGCAGGTCCTTCAGGACGCGTCGCATCACCTTGTGGCAGCGAGGGGCCGAGTCCGTCCTGATCAACGGCAGGCTGCGCAGCAGAGCGCATCTGGGCGGCGGCGACGGTCTGGTCCATGAGTACCCGCAGAGGAATGTGGTCCAAGTTCTGTGCTCAATGATACATGACTGTTCTTCACCCGTTATGATTGGAGTCGGCGGAGACGTACCCGAAGATGGTCCACTACTATCTGGTTCGTACGACAGTTCACATAGAACACGCGGTCCAGGGCGTATTCACGGTCTTCAACCCCAGGGGGGGTCTCGCGTGGGGGTTCCGGCGCCTGGGCCTTGAGCCAGCGGACAATGCGACACCAGTCGATCGTCATTTCGGCGTCTCGAACGCGGCTTAGAAGGTTGTCCTTGCTGATCTTGCCCTTCACGGGCACTCCGGTCCACTGACCGAGGAGCTCCTTATGGCGTGTTAGACATCGCCCTCAGTTACAGTCAATGAACATGAGCCCATACTTTGACAATTGGAACCTTGACCAGTTTCCTGAAGCGCGGTTGGCTCGTCATTAGTATATTCAGATGTCGATGCCACATTTCCTCACCAAAACGGATCGGTCATTGGCAAGGCCCAGCGAGTGCCAACAGCGGTCGGTACTTGTTCCATCGCCTGTGATCGAAGGCCCGAAGGATGAAGGATGCAGGGTGGAAGTGGGGAAGTTTACAGGTTTTGTGGGAATGCTCCTCGAGGGCGGCAATGTGAAGCGTACGTCGATGTGCTGGTCAACCACGGAGGGTGGGGATTCCATCCGGCTTATGGGGCACGCTTTAACGCCCGCACTTCCATGTGAGGGTCTTGTCTCTGCCTAACGTGTGGCATGACACCCAGGCCCCGAATGTGGCTTGATCCCCATCCTGTGGGCACATCACCAACCGTCAGGCGGCTCGTCCCATGGAAGGCGTCACAGCCACCTCATACCAAGTCAATTTTACCTTCAGCTCCCCAGATAACTTAGTCTGTGCGGTTCCCCTTTGCTCGGACCCCTCAGATCCCATCGCGCGTACGTTATATCATCTCCATTTCGATGCATAACATTTTAGGGCAAGGCCTAACCCCGATAACGTCACTAATGTCGTCCAGCTGTGATCGTGTCACGCTTCGGGGAGACCCTGCACAAGGGCAATAATCATTCGAGTCCCCTCGATCGCCCCTAAGAATCCTGACCCATGGACGACGGCTTTCATCCGCCTCGCCAAACTCCTCAGCGCATACCCCACTCGTCCAATTCCTACGCTTTCATGCCGCGCAAAAGACATCGGGCCAAAAGCCTCTCCTCCGACCACGCCCCCACGAAGAGACTCTGTGATCCCGATCCCGACCTTGCCTTCGAATCGCACAAGTCCCTTTCTCCATCCACATCGGCAGAGGCTGCTCGCCAGGCATCCCTCGACATGGCATCGGTTTGCGACAGTGACGAGCACGAACCTCAGACGCGCGCGATTGCGACCACTCCGATGGACAGCGATATCGAGATAGTCAACGTTGACGTTGGTCAGGAGGAGGGTGTGCGAAAGGTCGAGGATGTGGATGGTCTCGGGGCCCATATGGACGCGCCATCTCACGCAGTTGAAGCCCAGGGGCAGGGTTCGCACAGTGCCGACCAGGATGGCGCCATGGGCGAACGTCTGCTCGGTGTGCAAGACGAGTTGAAGGAGCATGCAAGGTACGTCCCGACTAGCACATTGGCTGTAGTGCGGCTGCATGATTAGTAGCATCAGGAAGATAATCACGCTCCTTAACGGAGTGGTGGGGAGTAGCTATGTCAAGCTCACAGAAATCCCGGACGACGCTGCATGGAACGGGGGACAGTATCTCAGCGCGACGGACGGGCGTGCCCTTGTTATCGTGGCTTTGGGAACCTTGCGCTTCGCTCATCTCCAGTTTGGACGCATGATGCTCCCCTCCTTCAGCGTTTCGATCGAACTCTTACGCGACTCGGACAACGACTCGCTGCAGAACATCCTCGACTTGGCTGAACCTCGTCGTACGCTCGTGTACCATCTATCACTCGTTGACATCCGCTGACTTTGTCGTAGACGAAGAGGCCACAGGCATCTTGCGTGCATTTCGCGCCGCTCACGACGAACAATCCAGATTGCTGAACGTATTTGATTGTACACGTTCTACGCGGGCGGACCATGAGGGGCGTAGATGCGGAATCAACGAGTTCGCTACCGGGGATATCGTGCGGGTGGTGACGCGGTGCAAGAAGGAGGTTGACGAGGAGACAGGCAGGGTGACCGTGCAGTTCATGCTCAGGAGGCTTGACTTGGTCGTTGCTCTGCCTCGTCGTCATGATGTTAGGAACTAGTCTACATCCTACGGCTTACACCTTTCCGTGATGTAGGTTCGGTGCGAATACATGCCATGAACAATGCACTACGTCCTATTCGACCTGGGTGGAAAGAGGCAGCGGCACGCCCGAGGTTTGTTCACCTCGGCCGGTTGGCACTGTGGTGGTGGATTACTGCAGGTCCACCTTTTCAGGCGTGTCGCTGTAAACGTTGACGGCGTGAAGAAATTAGCGTTTTGCGGGGACTTGTATGCCATCTGCGGATACGTACAACTGACATCATCCATGTTGTACATACCTCAGGTCATACGTGTATGCACGCAGCACCTGTGGTCTCTCACTCACTTTGGACGTTTGGGCACGTGCAGCAGTGGCAATGACCCGCGCTCTGTGTTTAGACCGGAAATGGCCTGGCAAGGTGCAAATAAGTTGAGTAAGTAGGCGATACATGCACGATTCCATAAGTGTGGCGCTGTTCCGGTGCCACGCGATGGATAAGTGCGACTAGATTAAAGCTACGTTCGATCTCGTCCCAGTCGACTTACGCCACTTAGTCCCTCCGCGATCCTCAGCCTTGCGCACGATGTGCACCATTCGTCTCAAATTTTTGCTTAGCATGCTCGAAGTGGCTCGAGCGGAGGGCGATCCTCTCGAACGTCCTTCACCATGGTCCTGGCCGCAGTGGGAGAGGGTTCTGGTGGCGAATGGTTTCGAGGGTCCTCCTCCTTGGCATTCCATGTCCACCTTCGCGCAAACTGGGCTTCATTCATCCGAGCGAGACTTTTGCAAGGTTTTCCTGCTGGAGTATCACATGGCCGGGGAAACGCCTCTGTCGCGGCGACAGTTCGCCATGTCCTTGGAAGAAGGAGATGCATTCAAGGGCTTGTGCCATCTAGGCAGATGGTCCTCGCGCCTCAAGGACGTGGTCGAACGCCAGGTTGACCTCATTCTCAAGGAAGCGCGGATCATTACTGGAGGACCTAAGACGGTATTCCTCCTCTTCAGTGTCACATTCCATCAGGTGGAACTCATTACGTATCAGATTTTTCAGATTGCAAAATGGAATCCAAATTTCATTATTCACACCCTCGCTGAAGGCATGCTCGGTGATCGAGCATATCTAGATGGCTCGGAATACGCATACGCTTGGTTGACGGACATTTTTGCGGCATTCAAGGCACGGTGGGAGGTGGTTTACAACACCCGCATGCGCTTTGTGGACCAGATGCCTCGGTCAATATACTCTGCTTGTCGAGGTAAGTACTTCTCTCATACATGTCGTTTGACTGTTGCCCTCAGCCAACTGACGCGTGCCAGACGTTTCCAGCGCGCATTGCTGCGCCACAGACATCATCCATTACCTGTCGTGCCTGCGCGATCTTCTCGTCGAACTCGACTTCAACGCAAGCGAAGATCGACGCCCGCAACAAGATCACTATCGCAATCTGCTCGATCTCATTGACGGCGTAGCAGGAGGTAGCACCCTCATTCCCAGGCCAGCGGGTGTCTGTGAGTGGCTCGGTCCCCTCCGGTCGTGTATACATTAACAAACACATCCGTCAGGCCTGCCTCCAAACATGACACGCGCCCTGGATAGATTGGAGCCGGATCGCATTGAAACCGTGATGCTGGCGGTGGTGTCGTGTCGCGTGCTGGTGGAGTGTGGTCCGGAATATGTTGTCGAGGATTTCCGAGACGAGTTCGACGCCTATGCTTTGCTTTGTGAGACTAGGGTCTCGGAATTGCTCGGTTGGGAGGCTGCTCCCGATGAGCAAGCGATGTTCCATCGCCTCGAAACTGACCTGCATCACACGGACATTCATTCTGACGTGTGGGATGATGAAGCCATCGCGGGTTTCTTGTTCACCAACAGTAGCTTACCTCGCATTCGTTAAAAACCTGTTATTAACAATGTTTAAACACGTCGGACGAACAGCAACAAACACATGGGACGGAAAGGATCAGTGCACACCCGCGAGAAGGGTTTACATCCGCTAAGTGTGGTGTGAAATCAATGTCAGCGCCGTTAGTCTTTCTAGAGCTCAATTGATTTTTAGCCTGACATGAATGTACACGGTCCAATTTATGTCTGTGAGTCCGTCGGCTCGCATTTCGGCGTCCGAGGCTGCATCGGCCATCAGGCTCGCTTTAGATGGGTGCCTTTATCCCGCGCTCCCCGCACCCGAGCAGTGCACTCTAAGTCCTCTCTCCTTCTGCCTCTGCTGTCCTCCATGGCCAAGCACAGCGCCGCAACCGTTGAGGTCCTCTCGCACCTCAAAAGGTGCCCGAAATGCAAGTATTACGTGGGTGCGGCGGCAATCTGCAAGGGGAAGGCGAACAAGGCGAACGAAGGTTACTACTACGAGAAGGTGCGGTCGTCCGGATGAGAATCCAATAGACTTGAGCTGACGGTGTTCGTGGTAGTGCCTCAACAACAGACAACCGGTGCCCGACACCTGTACCTATTTCGCATGGCGAAAGGACCTCGGACGAGGCAAGCGCGAAGGGAAGACGGTCTGTCTCGGCACACTATGTCAGGGGTCGGGAAAAGCGTCAGTCGTCAACGCGGACTGTACGTTTGGTGTCTGTGCGGGGTGCTGCCGACACCTCCAGCCTCTTCTCGCCATCGCCATCCCTTGCTGTGTTTCGGATCACCGCAAAGGCGTAGAGTATCCCAAGCCCAGCCCGGCTGGGAAGCGTACGTCTTGCAATCGCCTACACGTTATCGATTCGGACTAACGTCGGGCACAGGCCCCGTCGGGCAGGACAAGAAAGGCAGCAAGTCTGCTTCCACTCGTAGGAACAAAGCCGAACCGCAGTCCCAGTCCGAGGAGGACGTCGAGAAGTCCCTGGTCGACGCTACTACCGACGACGAGCCAGAGATTGTCGAACCAACTCCTGCTCAGTCTGCTCGCGGTCGTCGCGGTAAGGCCAAACAATCGTCCAAGAAACGCGTCCCCGTCGTGTCCGTCGGCGACACCACCGACGACGAGCCGGAGATCGTCGAGCCCACCCCTTCTCGTGGCCCCCCCAAACGCGACTCGTACGCCACCCCGGCTAGCCCTGCTTACGTTGGGCGCGTGGAGTCCCTGGACACGGAGCACCGTGTCCGCGTAGAACACAACGCGATGAGAGCCAGACAGGCTTTCGCAAAGTCTCACGTCGCCGTCGTAACCTTGCGGTGGTGGTCGATGGTAAGAGCGCGACAATGTGTCTTCAACAGCCGACACTGACGTACCATGGGATAGGAGGGCGATGAGCCCGATCTACTCGAAGTCGAGGTCGACAATCCCAGCGTGTTCCATCCAAGGGACATTCCCCTTCTCGTGCAAGATTACCATTGCGACAAGGAGAAGTTCCAGTACTACGATTCGAAGAAAGGCTTATGGTACACAGGTTCTGCAGGAACCGCGCCTCGCGATCTCAAGAAGCTCGGGGATGACGACCTCTGCTACCGGTCATTCGGCGTCAAGTACGGCGAGGGGATGCCTGGCGCCAAGAAGAGACCTCCGCCCGACGACGGCTACGGTCCCGAAACACCCCGTCGCCCGCAGTGAGCTCGATCACGATCATCTTCCTGGGCAGACACACTCATTCACGTCTGTAGGCCGCCTTTTAGAGACTACCCGCTCACGCCAGATTCTCGGGACCGCCGAGGTGGCTCTCCAGCGACCTCTCCCGCACCCACGAGTTTCACCTTGCTCGAAGAGTCGTGGCTGGCGGACGGCGGAACAACGGTACTGCAGACGCCCGTGTCGCCTGCGCAACGACGGGAGTCCTTCACCACTGTCAACCTCCTTGAACCCCCCATCGCCGCTCTTCTCGCGCCATCAGCCGCACAAGGGTATCGGCCCAACGCCCACGCGAGCTCTCAGTCCGGGCCGCTTCCCGATATATCCACGGCGCGGCGTGGATCACGCAGCGATTGGCCGTTCAGGTACGTATGCGACATGGCCCACGCCTTCCGGCTGATGCGCGAATGGGAAGCTACCCATCCCGGCAGCAAGCCTCGGGAGTCATTCCCTGCTGTGCTCGGGTTGGAGTACAAGTCCAGTACTTGGAACGACAACTCGCGCGCGTGGTTCGCCGCGGGAGATAAAGAGGGTGAACAGCAACGTTGGATCGACCTTGGGCGGACCCCTGATGGCGAGTGGAAACGGTTCATGCATCTTTGGCGCCCGAAAAAAATTGGCATGTGATGTAGCGCAGTAGGTACATAAATAGAAGGCACGTCGTGGAATAGTGATCGACTTATAACATCTTGATGACGGTGTTGTATACCCGACATTGCCCGCCTGGGTTCGCAGCTACTCAAAACCGAAGAAAAGCCGGACCGCGCGCAGCTACCAAATGTGTTCGAGGCTACAGACGTGCGCCCCACATACACGAGTCGTGACATTATACATGTGGACGCCGGACATTGCACGAGCGCGCGCGCCTTATGTTCTGGGGCAGAGAGTTCCAGACGCGTCTGCGAACCAAATGATGAGGTCATCAGGTCTCTCCGTCAGTATACCTGACGACAATAACAATATTGGCAGAACTTACAGGCGTTGTGATTCACCAATCTCGATGTTAGGGACGACTCCTGAAGTGAATGGTCCGAAATGCAGGGGTCGGCCGATGACACATACGTCGGAGAGAGTACTCCGAAGGAGCCAATCCCCTGCGGCACAACCGTAGTCGCAGTCCTCGCCGTTCATCCGCCAAAGTGCCGTCTTCCCATAAGGGGGATAGTGCCAGTGCGCCATGACCGCGTGATCCACCATGTCGGGTTCAAAGAAGTCGACGAGGGAGCCTTCGTCTCCGTAAGAACGTGGCTGCCCGGCGCACTGAAACCAGTCGCGCAAGCACACAGTGTTAACCAGATCCTCTGCGTCCGCATCCAATTCCCCGTGAACGGCGTCGAGGGCAAATGGCCGAGGAGGGAAGGCGACATCGGCCGACCAGGCGGAATGACGAAACCCGGCTCGCAGCTCGATCAGCAATACACGGGTGTCCTCGTCGTCCGTGAGAGCAACTGAAGCCACCCCGGTACGATTGAGGGTAAGGTCACGGTACGCGCATCCGAAGGAGAACTCGTCCATGTAGTTGCACAGTGACGTACTGGGATAATGGGCCATCTGCGTGAACGGGGAGTCGGTATGCGAGCAGATGATGCGGATGAGCTGCCCGGAAGGGGAGATGTAGAGGTACGCAGTGGGTGCATCGCGGTCCAGCCGAGGCCATGCGTTCTGTGGCCACGCGCGTTGAATGAGAGGGTGGGTGTCGAAGTCGCCAAGGAGGTCATCGCTATATCCAGCCGAGACTGCGACCTCCAATTCGTCGCTGAGGAGTGAATTATTTCGCATGACGAACGCCAGCGCGGCTTCACCAGTGATGACAGCTTGGCTGCGGGCCAGCATGCGGAGGAACCCCGGAGCATTGGGCCAGTAACGTTTGATGATCGCGTCGCGCTCACGCTTGAGTGTAGCGGAGACGCGGTCGCGGAAATGGAAGCATGTACCTCCAAGCGCAAGCAGAGAGACGATATCCAAGATGTCTTCTATCTCACGCTGGAGATCCATGGGAAGGCTAGGTAAGCTCGTGAGTCAGATGCATACAAGGGCTACACTGGGAGGTACCTGATCAGAGCGAGTGTGCTTTGGACTGCCATGTTGTAAAGTAGTACGTGTACGCGTGTGGACGAAGCGTAGGGACTGGGCAAGGCCGCCACGGGTGTGCAGACTCTAGAGGCAATCCTGACCAAGTGGCATCGCACTTTCTCGACGCTTATTCCTCCGCGCCCGGCGCTGGATCTAAAAATTTTGCGATTTTTCACTGATAATCCTGTGTTCAGTCGCCGTACAGTCTACATGCCTGCATATATGTAGTCTAATATTGTCTTCGGTCACACCATTAGTATTCCCGCACAGACTATCGACGCTAACTTCCAATACCCTTCCGCATGAATGCGGTTTGCCTGGCGAGGGCCCGCGAATTGTAGTACACGAACCCAGCATGCAACGTCGACTGATATGAGTGATTCCCCCCCCCCTGTAAACGCGCGGTTTTCCACGTCATTCCTGGACGAGAGAGAGACTACTGCCGTCCCGATGATGTGCAAGCGCCCTGGCGCGAACACACTCCGGGATGACTATCCCGGTCTGGGGTCTGGCTACGGCTTGCTGTGGAAAGTGGTGATAACGTTCAATGCATGAGCTGGGCTGGAGAAGCAGTGACGAACCGGTAACTGCTGTGCGACCCACGTGGTGAGCAAGGAGAGCAGGATTTCACCCTTGACGGCGCGTTGCATGCCGAAGTGACGACCCACTGCGCCAAGAAGGAGATATCCCTTCATGAAAGCAGGCCACATCGCCTCACAACGCGTCTCGTCGACTTGAGAAAACCAGTTGAGGGCTTGACATAGCGTCCATAGCATCAGCCACTGGTCGCAATTGAGACCGGGAGCTCCAGGCCACTCCCGTATCAACTGCCAGGTTACGGGCCAACGATGCGCTACCCGAGCCTCAGCCAGCGTGAATGGCAGCATGATCTGGGCAAGACAATAGAGTCATGGCGTGTATGTTAACAAGAGTGGACTACGCACTGTGAACGACGCGATATGGGGGTGATGTAGTTCTATTTTGACGTGACCCATGCGCTCGTCGAACGTGTCAGTAACCAACGACTTGAGGAAGATGGAGGCTTCTGCCACTGTGGAAGGGAGTTCAGGGATGTGGTGGTCGGCCATTTAGAAGAAATGACGGATGGTGAACGGACGAAGACTCATCGACTGTTTTGGGGCCAAACGTCGTCGTGCCCAGATCGGCAGCGACATTGAAGCCGATATCATGGTCATGCGCAGTGGACTGTACTTACTCAGAGCATTTGAACCATGCCTGGCATGAGAACGCATAATTTAACCTAGAGAAATCGAGGTGTAAATCATAAAATGGGCGTGGCTGGTGAAATGTGGAATTCTTCATAGGCCACCGATTTGACATTAGTCCACGAAAACTCTCAGGAATTAAATCGGTCCTCCCAGGCTTGGTTTATTCGTGCGATAGGTGTGAAAGGCAACGCTGATGGCGGTTCAAAACGCCCATGGCAAGTTGTAGTCTGTGTTGCTGAGTGAAGCACAACAATAATTATCATCCGGAATGGCACTCAACAGTTGTTAAGTATTTCGCACGTTCGCACTTCATCGGCCCGAAGCAATGAATTGGTATGGTGCACTATGGTACACTGCATATGTCATCGGAGAATGCCAGCTGAAATCAGATTGCTTGATAAGCATCACATGTGAGGCACGATAACTGCAGCAACAGAAGCGCCGGCATCCTAGCACAAGATCGCCAGTTTTCCGCATCTACGACTTGTCTGTCCTGTGAGGTATGGCAAAACAAGTTTCCCCACGGGTATGATTACAATGGCTTACAGCCGTCAGGTAGACCATAAATCGAGTTTAAGGCTTAGCATCGATGAGCATATCCGGAGACATCCACACGATGGACCACTGGTACGGTGGCGGGACAAGCTGTGGTGTCGGGTTATGACTGCTAACGTGACAACCCCAGGCGCAACGAATGTTACACGTTCTCCGATGAAAATATGCGGATCTTTACTGTGACGAATTGCCCTCCCATCATTCACCCGATCGCCACTAAGGCCGATGGAGATTTCCTCGCTAAACGCTCCCTTGGCAGCCTCCAACAACCCCAAATTAGCACCAACAGGTTCCCTGAAATTTCCTTTTTGCTCTACAAACTTCCGCCTGCAGACCCCCTCCTTGCGCGCCTCTCTATAGATCTCACCGCCGTAACCGCTACCTGTTACGAAGGTGGCTGGGCACTGGAGGATACAGTGCGGAATGCATGGATTGCTCTCGAAAAGGGACTCTTGCATATTTCTGAACTACTTCTGACATCTTCCGAGCAGAGCTCCGTTGGCACTTCTGGGCGATACGCTATCCGGTCTCAGGAACACTGGCCCCCACCTGAAGACTACGGATATCGGAAAATGCACAGTTCCGCGCGCGCCGCCGACACTTCGATCAGGTGTGCTCATGCAGCGTTCCAAATTCTTGCTGCCCGATGTTCCTTGGCTATTGCGCTCTGGCAGTTTCCAGCTGCCGATCGGGGACGCGTCCCTGATCTGTCATCCTCGCACTTTGATCCAGTCGCAGCCACAGTCGTTCCAGATTGGATTCCATTCCTCCGACGAGCAAACGTACCACAATCCTGGCTTGACGCGCTCACCAACTCCGTGCTGTCAGACTTCTCCATCAATCTACGCTAAGGCTGAACGTAGGTCAACCTATGGTTGATTGGGATCTGTACCTGCAGGTTTGGCCACTTTCAAAAGCTTGATTGGGATCTGTATGAATCAAATCAACTTTTCACCTACAACCTACAGGTAGCAAACCTATAAGTTATAGGTCAAGTCATTGATTTGATTTGAATACTAAATATAGTATTTTCTCAGCTACTGTTAAAGATTTTGGTCTATTATTGAGTGTTAGTAGTCTTTTTTATGCTAGAAATATGCTTATATATGCAGTATTAAGCTATACAAGGACAATTTATTAACTAAAGCCTTCAATTTATACTATTTTTGCTTGTTGAAGTGTGAATCAACCTACAAGTGACCCATACCCAAACCTACAGATCCAGGTCACTTTTTTCAAGATGCCTGATTCAGATTTGTGGCTGATTCATAGCACAAGTACCTGTAACCTACAAATCACAACCTATAGGTAAATATCCAGGTTCAAGCCAGGTTGAACTGCATGAAACCTGGACCTATGTTCAGCCTTAATCTACGCATTGGCACCGTATTCAATCCCAATGATTGTCCATGGCTTCCTATAATCGCGGTGCTGAAGGCGGCCAATGTACCTGTTTTTGTTTTCTGGCCTGATGAGATGGCGACCCAGAGATGCGTAGCTGAGCATCTGTTTATGAAGATGTTTTCCCCAAGCACACACGATACTAGCCTGGCTGTCACCAACCTACCTGCAGGCCAGCCGCGGATCGTCACCTTATGTCGTGATAGCGATACATGACCACTGCCCGACTATGCCGTGCTCGACAACAGCACCCCCCCCTTCGGACCATATCAGCTGCCACGGGAGTCCAGACTGGACTTCTTCGCCCGAAGGGAACGGTACCGAGCCGACCAGATACGTCAAGAATCAATGTATCAGAAGCAGCGACGTCACGAGCGGGAGTCGCATGCGAGCTCCGGTCATCCCCCCCATCGCCGGTCTCGAGTTTATCTGTGGGTGAAACCAGAACTCATATTTCCCGATTTGAGTCCGCGATGGATAGAATTTGAATATCGCTATCCCATACCTCCACCCGCTGTTCGGAGCCTATGGATGGTGCACCCGACGAGCCTTAGGCAATACAACTCCTTCTTCGACGAGTGGGATCTCTGGTTCCCTGTTGGATGGGGCGCAACCCAAGATGATGCCATGAACTCCACCCGTGCCACCCAAGACAGCTCCAATGCGTCCCTCATGGCCGTTGCATCGCGAGTCAGCCACGATACACTTCTTCCTGATGAACACGACCTCTTGAATCCCACCCCCGACAATCGCGAGAGCCGAGACGTTGATCACCCTCGCAACTACATACTGCATTCCTGGTACGGAATTCAGCTGGCCGACACACGACTCTTCGCAGGAGTGGATTATACGACCTTCGCGCATGATATTTGGCACATATTTGGGGAGACCAGGGACCGGTTCCCCTCTGACGAAGCAGTCAGAAAGTGCCTGGCTGGGTGGGCATCAGCCGTCATGACGCGCGCATGGAGCTCAGAGTCTCTCGGAACCTCCTGGGACCTCGATCCCCGCAGCCCCTGTTATCTACTGTCTGCTGAATCCCCCGATCCCCGCCTCACAGTGTCGGTCGTGCGCCAGCGGACTCCTGATCGGAAAGATGATCCAGACTGCGCACAGCGTTGGGTGAAGATGACATTCCACCAAGATCCCGACGATCAAAAGTGGTCGCTCTTGACCACTGCAATGGGCGCTCTACTCCTCCTGCGGCGCGTTTCAGAAACGACCACGAGTGCGGAGGCGCTCCACACTTTGCTTTGCTCGGGGATTCCTGTACGGACGGGCACATGGATCAAACGCCCACCTGCGCAGGCCGTGTTGAAGAAACCGCTACTATCACTACGCCGCCTGCAGGCACCTTGGCGCAAGAGAGGAGAGCGGCCCACCATCCAGGATTACGACGCTTACTATCAACGCGTCCTCGAACTGTGTCACACTCCGCACATGCGTGCGGCTTGGCTGAAAGGGGGAATCGTTTGGCGAATCATGTCGGAGGTCACCGGGAAGCACCCCCAAACCGATCTCGGCTTGCCGGACATAGACGCACTGCAGAATGGACCGAGTGGTGAAACGGACCATTACCAAGCCGTGACCCTGGATTCAGAGCATGCTGGGTTCTATGACGACTGGTTGTCCAGGGCGGAGCTGGACATCATAGCTGGGGTGGTCAGGGTCTACACAGGTCAGTAACAGCCACAGACGTCTGCCATGCTGGGTTAACCTCTTTGATCAGGGCACGGAGACCAGACAGAAGATGCTTCGTGGTGGCCCAAGCACTCCATGTGGGTCAAAGCAGCGGGGTACACCGGAATATGGTCACCTTCTGATGAGCGGTGGTTCCAACGCCGCCTGGCGGATATCCTGGAGGGGAGGGAAGGTCCGCTCAATGCCGGAGAGTGGAAAAACAAGATGAAGCGACAGAAAAAGGCTGGAAAACTAGCGGAGGTCGTTGAGAGCCGATCATGGGAATTCATTTATCGCAATGTGGAGGAAAGGGGGACGGACTAGATTTTTTATGTCTAAATGTGCTCGTAAATCGAATGATCTTGCGAACGTGCGCTTGGCAACGGATTCGTTTGCTCGTGCTACAAATATAGACAAACATAACTGGGGTCGCTATCAACTGTGCGATCCCTTCAACTCCTCGACGGGAACCAGGCGAGGACGCCGCTGTCGTGCTGTCAGCTCGCAGATGCGAACTTCGTTGTGCACGGAGATCATTTCATCTAGGAAGAAGTTAAAATGCACCTCGGACATCTCCCGGACGATCGGCAGGAACTTGGCGAACCACACGTTGATCTGCTCGCATGCCGAGGAGTTGAAGATCCACTCATCTTCTTCCCCGATCAGCTCGGGAAATCCAGCCGGATTACAGTGGTCCTGACAGTAGCGATCAGACTGACGATGTTTCCTCACCGCGTGGAACACGTCGACTGGGAAACCCATGCGGAGGAGATGCTCATCGTCAACGTTGACGAGGTGTGAAAGCAGCTTGCAGTTGTTGTCGAAGAACAAGAACGAGGGTCGCGAGGCTGGGAAATGCTGCGGGAATGTCGCGTTCAAGAAGAGCTGATTAACGAAATAAGTGGAAGCGCACACCATGATATACGGATACTTACCCTGCAATTGGGAAGGGACTCGGCTTCGTAGAACGTGGCGCGCGAGATGACGATGCCGCACGGACGCACGAGCAATTGTTCGTTATGAGTCCATCATCGAGTGAGCGTAGACTTGACCTTTGGCTGGCGTGCGTTGGACTTCTTTCGTTGGACATTGGAGGTCCAAGCCGGATCGTCCAAGTCGGGATCGTCGAGCAAGTTTGATGTGTCGTCTACTGAGGGCACTGCACGGATGGTCGAAGCGACGTCCCTCGCCTGCAGACGGCGCTTCAACTCAAACATGGCACGACCTTTGCGTCGCCTGTCTTCTTCTATTTTGCGATGGGCTGCAGTCGCGCAGGTCCGTTTACCTTCCGCACAAGGCAGCGCACAACCCTGAATGGCGCACACCGAGTCGAGCGCGCGATGAGCCTCGCAAAACCTATCTCGCGGGGAACGTAGTCGCTGCGTGCAGTGATAGACATGGCAGCGTGGGTGTCCGATACACACGCCGTCCATGACACATGCCGACACGCGAGCTGTAAAGTTATCAGATGTTGCCCGATTATGTTTAATGAGGTACTCACCCCACGTACGCCCATCACACGTAGGATCGGCAACTTTGACAATGTGCTCGCAGTCGTCGCACGCATGCGCCCACTCGGCTTGTCCGACGCCCACCATCTCCTCGTTCCGCGACTGTAAAGCCGCCGCGATACGGTCCAACTGTTCGCCGTGGTGTGGCAGTCGCAGGCACGTCTGAGAACGTGAGTGATGCAGAAGCAGCGCGTTAATGTAAAACGCGTTCCACACGATCTCGGATGTCATCTTGGGTGACCCGTGTTCCGACATCCGCAACGAGAGGTTGTAAATCTTGGCGCACCCGTCACCAGAGGCACTAGAAGTCTTTTGAGAATAACGCTCCAGGTTACGAATTATCAACGGGCGACGAACTGTGCGAAGGCCATCTGGTGCCTGAACAACCTGGTCAAGTCGTCTTCCACATACGAGTGTCTTGTGACCTCCAGGAATTTAGGAACTCCAGGATAGTACGTGCGAATGGATGAAGAGGACTCCGCGTTGCACACGGAGTAGTTCGGTCTGTATGTCGTTTTGCAACCTTCAACCAGATGCCTATTGAGCGAATCAAGGAGCTAGTAAGGATAGCTTGCCTTACCGCGACAATACAGCGTGATAATCTTTATAGGTAGCACGCCTCTCCCGTGCGAGAATAAAGTGCCGAGGAACTCCTTGCGATTGCCACCCAAAGGTCGGCCTCGCTGTGGGCAATCCTCACATGTACACGATCGGACTGGTGCGATCATGACCTCGACGCCTGTAACCCGTGAGATCGCGGACAGAAGTGAAATCTCAACACGCACCCAGACCAAACTCGGGCGCGTTGCGAGCGAGATGGGCATCGACTGAGGGGTCTTGCGGAGCATGCTCCGTGGTCTCGAATTGATGAAGTAAGAGATCACCCGTTGCTGCCCATAGCGTTGATATCTCGTCATAAGATAAGCCCAAGTTCAAGGCCAGCACGTCCCGAATGTTGCTTGCTAGGGCAGGGACCCCCTGGTGACGACGAGGTGCTGTAGTCACAATGAGGGGTAGGTAGCGAGTGATGACGTTCACAAAATGTGATAGTTTGTCGAAAGTAAGCTTGGCAAAGAGCTCTTCATCTCTCGACAGGCGACTGAGGATTATAGGCAAAGATAGCATCGCGCGAGCAAGGATGGATGGAATAGGAGGGAATGATGACGGGCGGGGCAAATACAACGTGAAAGCGTCTACTCGCAAAGGCATGTCGAGGGATCGTGTGTCGTAGCTAGGGCATTTGTTACACACAGCATGTGGATGCGGACATGCACCATGTAGATGGCCAATTCTGTTCGAGGTGGGATGACGCTGGTTGTATGTGAAAGGGGACGGTGTCTGGGCACCCGATCAACCCATCCACTCTATTGGCCGGGCCTGGCTCTGCGAGAGCAGTGCAATGGTGGGGATTGGCGTTCTTCGGTAACGGACATAGAACGCCACGGATTGTTGTATGAACAGCACAGCTTGTGTGTGCACATGCAGGACGCGTGGCAATATACCCATGGCGAAGGTACGTTTGTCCGTGCCGTGGGTACCACAAGTTTGCCACGTGTGATTGCTCGGGCCGGAGGTCGAAGCTCCTCAAGCGATGCATGCATGCGTGACGGCCATGCATGGGGCAGGTGGACGGTGTTCGTCATGCAGGTTACGCAGGGGTAGCGTTCCTGGAAATTTTTTTTTGCAACGTGGTCCCACGCTGGTTAAGGTCGATGTCGCACATGAGATGTCACACAATTTTCATCCTGAAAACTTAGCATGCTTCAACCTTCAACCGTAATTAATACCAAACTGTTGACAATGTCGGGTTACAGTACACTAAGATAGGCTTGCAAGACAACAAGACAACGGACGCCGAATTCCCGCTTGGGTAGCAATCTGGGGGAGTGCGGCACCATCACCGAGACTCATGTTCGAGGACATGCTGTGCAGATGGTCTATCAGAAAAAGCGACAATTTGCCATCCCGAAGTCTTAGCTCTTACCGGGTAACGGTCCCGAAGCCACTCAGACACTCGCCTTAGGTGGACTTCCCCCCGCCTGAGATGGTCGCGGGGTGGGAAGCCATCCATAAAGACAGACCAAAAGAACGGCCACTCCCCGAGGTCAATGCCGTCTCCGCCCTGCAGGCACAGTGCACGGAGGAACAGGGCGATGGTGAGGAGTGAGTGTCGCTGCTCTGGTAGAAGCGCGGGGAGCAAACTCTCATCGCGGTTCCGCAACAACTGGACCCACCCGTGCCACCGGTGATGCCCCACCATCACCATCGCAGCAGAATCAGGCAAGGTAAGCTGGGGAAGCAGCGATGAGATCGAGATGGAGGAAGGGAAGCGTTGTCGGCTTACAGTTGCATCGGTCGGCTGACCGAGTGGTCCCCCAAGACCAATCAACCGAAACTCGTACACAAGTTGCGGGGAGTCTTCGAGCTCACGCCGGTCGTGAACCCCAGACCCGATGAAAACTTGTGGAAGGAGGGGGTTGGATGGCTGGTCGGGGTCGGGAGGCCCGTCGAGAGACAGCTCCGGATATAAGTCGGCGCCGAGGGAGAGGAAGTCATGTAGTTGTCGGGGATCTGCCGGAGGAACAGGTGGATTAGCTGGCGATGGCTTCATCCAGTGGGGAAGGGCGGGCTGGAGGCGACGAGTGGGCTGCATGTTTGGTATGCACATATGCCGTGTCGTTCTGATGTTTTAAGTGATCATTTCTACGGCTAAGTAGGTACCTTGGCACATTGGCGCTCTTGCCCACGCTTCGAGGGTCCAGATAAGATTGTGTTAGTGTCGGGATGAACCGATTGGCATTTTGACATGTGGCGCAGGCAATATATTAATATATTGCGTGAGAGATATAAATTTTCAAATGGGTGTGGAGGCTATGGTCAATCCGGTAAGCATGAACGCATAAGCCGCGTGAGGTGGTTAATTGATTCATGAGGATGCCAACGTGCCGGAAGGGACACGTGCGGGAGCCTGGACCTCGAGACATCGCTTCTTGTCCGCCATCTGTGTTTCTCTGGCATTCGTGGAGGCGCCTTGAACGACGTATCCAGGCGCCTGCGCTGGGTGGGGGTATAGAGACGGATTATTGGCACAGCGTTCCCGTCGTCTAGGAGATGCGTGGAGTCCAGGAGGGAGAGCACGACGCGATATGCGAGCCAAAGGTCAAAGCCAAGGCCGTAAGGTAAGGCCAAGGACAGGCCCAAGCACAAACCCAACAGTACGACGACGAAGAGCAAGGGCAATCGAAGTCGGCCGCGGGCCTTGGCGTGTGTCAACACCTGGGTACATGTCGTTGCCGTATAGACCGCTAGCGCAAAGAACCTGCTATCCTCGTGCTGTTCGCGCTCAATAACGCTTCGCATAGCGTCATCATATCCGTATCGTTGAGGCAAACGGAGCGATGGCGGACAGGTGCGCCAGCGACCTCGCCGGGCTCAGCAATATAAACCGGTCTGCTCGTGATTTCCCTGCGCGAAGGCTGATGGGCAAATGGAGCGGATCGACGGATGCAGGATGAGTTTTCACAGTGGCGCGAGAGTGCCGTCCCAGCCCCCTGGGGCCGTGTCTTTAACGTGAGCAAGCTATCTGAGGTTACTCAGCGAGCAGCAAACAAGATGTCATAACTACAAATGTTCAATTTCGACGGGAGCAAGCGAGAGCTGGATTGATGCAGAGGTAAGAGTAAGGGACGATTGGGAAGAAAACGTGTGAGACAAAGCGGCGAGATCACATGCACAACAAGAGACGAGAGCGAGTACAGCGAGGGGAGAGCAATATTGACAGGAGCAGCGCAAGAATAACAATGAAGACAGGCGAAGCATAGGATGTACAACATGAATGTGCGACGAGAGAGAAATAATAGCAGATATATCTAGGATTGACGAGAGCACGAACTGGACGAAAGGATAGTACTGATGCGCGAGATGCAGTAGGGAGGACATTAAAATGAGAATCGACAAAGATTCCGGCGAGAGACAGGGTACGATGGGAATTGAACTAACAAAAGATGGATCGGACGGGTAGGACCGAGGTCGGAGGTGGAACAGGAAGATCCTGACAGGCGCGAAAACCTGGGATGGCAGATGTTGAAGGGCACGGTAGGGTGTGTAGCACCTTAGGCGTCGTCATCGATGTCCATATCGCCAGCGACATCGCCGGACATCGCATAACCACTGTCAACTTCCATGTCCTCGTGGTCGGCCGTCATATCGTCGTCGAAAGTGGTAGGCAAGGTCTGGGAGTCGCTGTTCACTACTATCATGAGCGTCTCAGGAATGCCAAGAGTAGCAAGTTCGTGTGCGTCAACCCAACCTACACAAACAAGACTTGCATGGAGGTGGATCGCCCAGCGCATATGGCCGACGATGCGCACCTGATGCAGCGGGCCTGTCGAAGTGGCAATGGTGGCGATTATCTCCAGAAGAACGGGGCTTTGTCCAGGGGCCGACGCGTGCACAGCAGCAGCAGCGTGAAGGAGTAGGATTCTGTCGGAGATGAGGAAGATGGGGGCAAAGTGCAAAAGCTCTGTGTTGATGGTGACACTCGTCAGTGAGACGATGACGGGGACTATGCGCACGACAGGCATGGTGAATGAGCCCAGCGGCACTGGGAACAGCGCCGACACGCTTGGAAAGTCTGCGACTGGGATAACGATGGCAGGGAGGACGTGACCGAGAGCTGGGCAGATGCGGACTGCGGTGAGGAGGGTCAGGACGAGGTAGATAGGCGAGGTGGAGGCTTCTGCTGATAACGGTGCTACAACCGTGGGAGGGGTGCCAATGAGGACGGGGACGTGAATGACAGGGAGCGCGTGGATGAGAGTCGGGACGTCTGTGATAGTCATGGACTGGAGGAGCTGGGCAGGTAGAGTCGTCCCACCTTCGATGGGTACTTTGGAGAAGAGGTAGAGAAGAGCCGTGGCATCTGGGCTGGTGGCGGTTGAAACAAGAAGGGCGGGGACGGCATGGACGAGTTCGAACGTGTTTCCGTGTGCCAAAGCTGAGATGGGAATATGGAGTGTGACGTACATGGGGCCTGAGCTAGTCGTGCCAGTCGCGAGTGCGACAAGTAATCCATCCTCCACCATATGTCCACCGGATACTAGTCCCAGTCGCAAAACGTAGTCGGAAGCGACTGGATGTGGGACGATAAGTACCTGGGCCATCATGTTCGCGCCAATTATGACTGCAGGGACTGCGTTGAGGCCGACGGTGTCCGTGACAAGGACGGCGGGGAGGACGTGGACGGGAGCGGCGACGCCAGCGACGAGGAAAGAGATAGCACTAGACGCAGTTGCAGCAAGGTCGAGTATGAGGGGGAGGGCGTTGACGGGGCCGTTTGTGGCCACGATGTGAAAGATATAGAAAGACATCTATAGAGGCAACTTAGATGGGAGCGGGAGGCGGACTTCAACTGGTAATACTGACAGAAGAGCTGAGATTGGAGGCTGGCGCTGTCTGCGAGATGGCTGCTGGCCAGGAGAGGACGACGTTGCAATTCGTGACCTTTGGCGCTTTGAAAGCCCCAGATTAAGGTTCCGCATGCCAACAGCAGGCAGACAAGCCAGTGTTGAGGTTGCTTGACCATATGTTCGGAATCTACATGGACGTAAACCATGCAATACATGCAATACATGTTCTCTTTGACTTGTTATGTTTTTTTTCGTTATGAGCTGATTACTGAGTAATATGTCTTAGCGTTGAACACTTCATATGGCGAGTTGGCGCAACGGTAACATTGAAGCCGCCTCAGGGCGCTTCTTCCGGTATCCGGTCTTGGGTTCGACTCCTGCGCTGAATCCATATTTTTTCGCATTTTCGCAAGTCGGGTGAATACAAAGTTGGCGGCTTCGCTGTTTTGATTGTGGGGCTTTCCGGTCTTCATTGTGCGGCCTTACGGTCTTCATTGTGTTGTGTATGTGCAAAATCTATGGCCGGTTGCCCTCCAGGTCAGTAGCGGACTGGTGATGAAGTGGACGTCCCAGGTCTCGGCGCAGGGCGTGCTTCGGGCAAAGAGTCTCTTGACCTAGAGTGCGCCGAAAGGAAGAGAGCGACAAATGTGCTTGACGACAGACATCGGGGGAGAGCCGCAAGATGCACCGTCGCGTTGTCCTGTGCACACAACTTTGTCACACGAGTCTATGCGTGTGCGGGGCCATCCTCACGTTATGTCTCTCGGTTTTGTATCACGCGGCGTGTTGAAAGCCTGCCGAGCCTGGCTGGTGTGCGTCCGCCTGATGTAATTAAGCGGTTGCTATACAAGACAGTCGCCCCGTGGCGTGTGGAAATCCCTCCGCCGTCGTGAGCAAACCCACACGACTCTCGCTGCTATGTGTTCACGCCATACAACTAAGCTGCTGTGCCATGAGTGGTGTGCTCTGCTCGAAACCCACACGAGGCTCGCTGCTATACGTTCACGCCATGCGACTAAGCGTCCGGGACATGAGGGCTGTGCCATGCTCCGAAAGACAGCGCCAAAACGCCATGTGAAAAGTCGCCCCCACACTCGCCCCGGAGCCAATGCACACGAGGCGCGCTGCTATAGCTTCACCTGATGCGACTATGCGTCCACGCCGTAAGTGATCTGCCCTCACGAGACATTGGTTTTGTTCCTTGCGGCGTTCACGAATGCATCCAAGGTTCGCACATGTTCCTGGATCGGAGGCGACTAGGTGTACGTGGTGTGAATGCTCTGGCCTGCTGTGAAAGACTGTCGCCACGCGGCATTAGTTTTCTTGCATGCCGCATGTGCAAAGCTGTCCTTGTGGTGAAAGTGGCTGCGGTGTGTGTGATTGCATTCACACCCATGGCAGCGGCGACATGGGTGACATACGCGGCCTACTTTAACTTATCTTGGCGGGCTGCATACAGTTACATCAGCAGTCCGGCGGAAGTTGCCGATCCTTGGGATCCTTGCACGATGGGCACCGTGGGGAAATCGGCCATGGGAAAATCGTGTTATTTTCCGGTGGGGTCCTACCTATGCTAGGAAATCAGCAGAAATTTGCCTGGTGGTGAAAGGACGACCTCGCCACATCATAAGTGCCGATTTCTCAAATGTAGAAAGGAAACCTTTGACGGGACAGAGGCAAACGTAGGGGAAAGGCTGAGTTTCCCGGATAGAACAAGGGAAATGTACGGGAAAGCCTACCTTTCGCGACACGGTACGGGGAAATTGGTGTTGAACATCACCTTTGTGGGTTCTTTACCAAGGTGGTGTGAAAAGTAAACTTTCCCATTCAGTGATAGGGCCCGTTAATGCAAGACAAATATTCCGTATCCCGGCAGGCAAAGTGGTTGCAAAAACAATTGTTAAGGTAGGACTCCACCAGAAAATACCATGGTTTTCCCCCAGCAGGATTTCTGGCGGTGCCCGTCGTGTTGGGATCCGGCGGATCCGCCGGACAACACCCCATGGTTCCGGCATTCACTTCCGGACCAGAGACGGTACGTCGGAACTGCAGTCTCTACAACCTGAGTCCATGGAGGATGCACAATGGGCCGCCAACGAGCCTGGCGAAGATGCATTGAGGGCAGTATTGCCTGGATTTGTCCCGTGTAAACACTCACTGTTTTCCGGCGTGTGTGCATCGCCGAGAATCAGGACGGTTCTATCTCCTTCAAGATCGAAAGGTCCGTCTGATATCAAGGTGTCCCTCCGTAACTTCAAATCTTGCGAGTCACCAGTGTCGTCCTCATGCTGTACTGTAAACAGATAGAGTCCGCATAAGTTTCCGTTGTCTGCCTGCCAGCGTCTGGAAACCGGCGAAGTGGAGATAGGGGAGAAGACGAACCTATGAATGGCTCTCTAACGGAGGACAGCGCACGGCTTCTCCGCCGCCTGGTGTACCAGAGTGACAGCAGTCCTATAGAAATTGCCAGGCAAACTACACCACCAACAACACCGCCGGCGGCTCCTGTTCCGCGGTGGACTCGGGGAGATGAGGGTGATATCCCGGACGAAGGAGTGGGGTGTGCTGTTACACTTGACGGAGTTGTGAGATATGAGGTGGGCATCTGTCCTTGCGACGAGCTTGAAGGAGTCGTGCTTCCAAAGATAGCTGTAGTCGTCGCAGTGGAGATGGTAGGAGTTACAGACATAGGAATGCTCGAGGGAGTCAGCGTTGGATCTTGTGGAGGCGTTCGAGACAGCGATGTGGATGTGGTGGTGATGACCTCGGTGCCGGACCCCGACAGAGTCGTAGATAGCCTAGTTGTATCTGGCGAAGATGACGACCCACCCGGATTCGGGGTTGCTGGATGTGGGGACTCGATTGATGACGAGAGGGATGTATGGGTTGCGGCTTGCACGCCAAGACAGGTACTGGTCGGCCCAGATTGGACGACGAACGTATGGCTTGTGTCTGATGTTATCAGAGGGTCCGACACCCGAGCTTGCACGGTGGTCCCCGCAGGAAAGTCGCTGCCCCATACCAAGGTGGAGTTGTTGTATGGCCCCAATACCCGCTGCCAGCTTCCACCCAGCTGAATCAGGTGCATAAAGAAGGGAGGGGTGCCGCCCGTCCAATGAAACGCGAACGGCTCGCATTGGATCGGGGGAAGAACGATGGGATCCAGAGTGATTTCTTCTTGGCTGGACGACTCCGCTGGGAGGGCGGTGGCAAAAACCAGCACATAATGTGCAAAAAAGATGAGGAGAATATGCAATATCCACACACTCAGGGACGGCATGTGAAATGTGGATAATGTTGCAAAGTTTGGCGAAATGCTCGACCACCTCGACATGTTCAGCGAGACCCCTGTCATGGCGGAGCAAGATGGTCAATATCTTCGGCATCAAAGCTTCGGGTGAGTCACCTACAGGAGGGGCGCAAAATGAAGGAGGCAATATCGATGACCATGGACGAGCCACGAATTTGAAGGGATATGTCCATCTCATCGCCCGTACAGGTGTTGGAATTTGCGCTACCTGGACGGAGTAATCACGCAGGAGGAATTAAAGCCAAACGGAACATTCGGGTGTGGTTGGCAAGTCTACGCAACTTCATCGCGTCGGCACTCAGAATCCTATGCTGGTTGCCTTGGAACGAAGCACCCACCGCAGAGGGGTAGAAATCGTGGATGTGACAATACTCTTGTAGAAACAGCAGACCTCGAGCTGGCTAGTTTCAAGGCCAAATATCAGCAACCACGATCCAACTCACAGTTACGGAACAGCGCACCCGCTTGGACATTTCTCGGCTGAGTGAACTGGCGAGCAAGTGCACAGTATGCACCACAGCAACGTGTTGAACAACAGGGGTGGAGCACCAGGGCAAAATCCAACCAGCCGACCCTCGCGAGTTTCCCGACTTAGCCTCCGTTGCGCGCAAACACCCTCTTAGGCGTCAAACAACGCATCCTGGACCGGGCATATCATTTTACATCAAGCAAAGAAGCAAATAACGAGCACATCAAAGCTCCAAGACGCGTCCATAATTACCACCAACAGCAGACGTAGCTTCATCTATCTCCTCGTGCCTCACACCTGTCGGCCCGCCCACCAATCCCGATCATCGACCTCGACCGCAACCAAACTCGCCTGCCGACGCGCAGCCTCCGCCGCATGCAGCCGCGCACGAAACGGGTTCGTCGATGTCCTCTTCAGCTCCTCTCCGAACGCCGCATGCAAGTCCGACATCGGCGTCGCCATATGCATCGTACCCGGAAGCCGCTGCGGGACGGACGCCGAGCGCGAGCGTGCGCAGTGCGCGACCGCGACGGAGTAGTCCGTCCCCGCGAGTGCGAGGAGCTCCGTGTTCTTCAGGCTCTTGGGGCGGTTCTGCGAGAGCGGCCTATCGACGAGTGTCGCGGGGGATTCCGCGCCGCACCTCGGTCCCTCTGAGTCCTCCGCGCGGAGAAACGGGAGCGGGGAGGCCGGCCGTGATGGGGGCGGTGAGGAGGGATTGAGAAGCATCGCCTCTCTGTCCGAACCCCCGAATCCAGCGGCAGGCTGGTCATAGCCACGATGGGCCGCGGGACGGAGCGCGTCCGAGAAGGCAGTCTCTCTATTCCCGGGCGCTGCGTCTGCATCTGCATCTGCGCGAGAAGACAGGGAAGCGGAACAAAGTCAGGACACATCATCTGCGATAGATGCACAAGGCAGGGGGTGTAATTTGGAGTGAACATACTCACGTTCGAACTTGCGCGTGCCAGCACCCCAATCGGGCGCGCCGGCCCCCGCCCTCTGCGTGCTGGATGCGCGCCACTTCCGGAGGACCCACCAGAGCGCGAGCGCGGCTAGCCAGAAAAACCCGATAACAGCGACGACGGCACCTATGATCCCACCAGTACTAACTTTAGGAGGAGAGTTTGAGGTCGCTCCCAGGCTAGGAGTTGAGGAGGCCGGCGCCACGGTCGCCGCCGAGCTGGGTGACACGCTTCCAGATGGCGTCGATAGGGAATGCAGAGATGTTGGAGGCGTCGGTGATGTCGCATGTGTGAGGGCCATAGTCGAATTGCTGGAGGCTGAGGTAGGGCTTCCAGAGGGACTCTATGTGACTGACATTCAGTTTTGCAGTTATCGAACTGAAAGGATTATGACGCACTGAACTCGTTCCAGCAAAATGCGACGAAGTGCCATTGGAAGCTGAGTTATCAAAGGAAGGAGTGCGTTGTATCAGCAAGCAGTGTTGGTGCAGAAGTGAAGACGCGAAAGCCGCTGTTGTACCTGTGCTTTCCGGGGTTGTGTGAGACGAAGTGGAAGAAGAATAACTTGTGGAAGGAGGGGATGAGCCTGAGGTCTTTGAGGTTTGCGAAGAATGGCTATGTGTGCTAGAGGAAGAGACGATGCTGGCAGAGCCACTCGAGGTAGTTGAAGTTATGCTAGAAGATGAAGATGAAGTCGACGTCGAGGCTGAAGTCGAAGTCGAAGTCGAAGTCGAAGTCGAAGTTGAAGTTGAAGTCGAAGTCGAAGTCGAGGTTGAATTTGCGCGTGGATACAACGAACCAGAAGAGCTGCACACTGGAATTGATCCGCGCAGGCAGTGGTGACCTAGATACTTTGCGGTATCGGAAGAGGGTTGAGCTCCTCCTGCGACATTCAAAGTGGCAGTGGCAAGAATAAGCCACATGGGCCTCGGTGTGATCATGTTGACTCTCAGCATAGATCTAGAATATCACTTTCTAGAACTAAGATACTGAAATCGTGTTAGCAAATCCGTCACGAGCTGAACTGAATACGCACTTGACTATGGACTCGGACACGACCGCAATGCGCCTTGGCGAACGGACTCGGACTAAGGGTCCAGAGACCACGCCAGCGAGCTCCATATACTGCAGAGAAAGGGTCGCGGCCCCACCCCAAGGGACGGAAACTCGACCGATCTGTTCTCGGGCAATTCGAACTGTCTTCTCTGAGCGCTCAACTTGCGGAGTTGGGCCATAGAAGCAGGTCGCATCGCCCTGCGGTGGAAAGAGTAACTTCGTTGCGGGAGGAACAGAGCAGCGTGCACCAGTCAAGTTGCGGCTCAACACCGTCGTTCTATCTGGCAGATGGCATGATTGGTGGCGGCGCTATTACGGGGAAGAATCGATCCACAAGACGCGGCAATGGAGCTGCTGGGAACATACGTACCTACCTCTGGGAGAGGCGATCGCGGGCTGGAACTCCTTCTCCAACCTTCAGATGCCCTACTAGCGATCGAATATGCCCGAGTGGTGACCAGAAGCTGAGAGGGAACACACTCGACGCTGAAAGCAAGACGGCGAATCTCCGCCACGTCACCGCGGGCGTATTACAGTAATCCATCACGTAAGGTCGATGAGTCAGACGAAGTGCGCGACCTCGACGTCCTTACCCAACACCGTCGTGGCTCGAGTCCATAACAATGTGCGTGCGCGCCAGCGATGCGTAAATTGTAAAAGTAAAAATATGTCACAACTATACGGTAAGGAACGGCAAGCAATTGTCCGAGTACGATATTGGTATATTCAGGTTCTGCACCCAGGCGCGGGCCGAGCGAGCCTCTCCTGCGTTATTACTGCCCCTGTGCTAGTTTTCACAG
Organism: Ganoderma boninense; assembly: GCA_002900995.3. Classification (NCBI taxonomy): domain Eukaryota; kingdom Fungi; phylum Basidiomycota; class Agaricomycetes; order Polyporales; family Polyporaceae; genus Ganoderma; species Ganoderma boninense. The sequence goes on from CM035304.1 coordinate 6,334,636, forward strand.
AGCTTCCACGCTCGAGATATCAGGAGACCTTGCGGCTAGTGATGTTTCCCTGATTCCTGAGACTCGCGAGTGAGTAAACGGGTCGCGCCAGTGTTTTGCTCTATTGAATGCGAGTTTGGCCTGCTTCTCCCAAGTCCAAGCACCCTCCGCCGCCGCCGCCACGCGAGAGAGCATCGTTCATCTTGGCGGAGGAAGAAGCACCAGAATACTAAGATCTATCCATCGCGAATAGCCTCTTGGAACTGCCTTCAGGCTTCGGCCGTGGCGCGGGTGTGAGTCCTTGGCATTGCTCCACTTCAGCGGGGCCTAGAAAACCCGACAGGAAGCGCGGTGATAGAATTTGGGCGTGTACAGGGGCAGGAGGGGCAGGCATGGACATGGTTAATCCAAGCGGACTGCTACAGCTGTTCGCGCGTTTCTCTTGGGGAAAAGGACGGAACCGGTTCTCGTGTGGGGGTGAGCTCGCGCTGGAGTGCGTATATCCAGGATCGACTTCTACGTCCGACCCAACTGGGACCGAGCCTAACCACGACGAAATGGAACTGAGCCTGAAAGAGGGGCGACGAGTGGCGGATGCTGAGTCCAGAAGCATCAGCGTCGCCATGATAAATACAATGGAAGCAGGGATCGGGTCATCAGCCTGGTGATAACAACAGAGGGGCGAGAAGCAGAAGCGCACCTTCAGATGTCAGTTGCCGCCGCGAGGAATTCGAGCCCGCTGAATCGCGTTTCGACCGTCTCCGACGGCGCCTGCGGAGGAACAGGAACAGGAGTGCGGCGACGAGGGTCAACAGCGCCACGAACACGCCTAGCGCGAGACCAACGACCGAGCCTGTGCTGAGTCCCGAACTAGGTGAGGCACGATACGTGGAAGTCGGCACAGGGGGCCTGGAGATATTCGGCGCGGTGTCCACAGATTGTGACGAGCCTCCGAGGAATGTGGATGAGAAAGAGCTTGAAGATGACAATGAGAAGATTATTGTTGTACCCGTCACACCTCTCGTGATGCTTGTCGTGTCGGAAGACTGGGTGTTTCCTGGAGGGTGACTGCTCGTAGAAGTGGAAGGGTTCGTAGATGTAGCAGGCGACTCGCCGACCGACTGCAAGGTACTGACTTCGATAGGGGACGGAATGGGCTGTATTGAAGAGGGTGGTGTTGGTGAAGCTGGAAAACGCGATGGCAGAGGAGTCGGAGTCGATCGCGCATGGCTATGTGAGGCCGAATGGCAGTCCTGAGGGTCGTTAGAGCACGGCTTTCCGCCACTCCCTGGTGAACCGCTGCCCCAATTTCCTGGTGGACCGCCGCCTCCGCCCCCACTCCCAGACTTGTTCGGTGGTGGATCGTGCGTATTATGACCAATAAATGCGTCATGGAAGACACCGGAGGTGGAAGTTCCAGGAAAGGGAGTGATTTTCTGAGGGATCGCATTCTCCGCATGACGAGCGAACCTGGCCGCGAGAGGGCGGTCGTTGGGAAGCGAGCAGGGAGTAACTGTGGCGGTAAGCTCGGGATAGAACGAGGATACCAGCATGTCGACCAGTTGACAGGGGGGAAGGGTGTTCCTTTCGGAGAACACCCACGCGATTGTGCCTAGGTAAGTGCCGTGCTAGAGATTGAGGTCGCGTCCGAGCCCGTCCCTAGATAGCATTCAGCGTCGGGAGATTCACTACTGGCCATCCATGTGCTTACTTTGTACAAAGAGTACCATAAAACCTACGCGGGCGGACGATGGAAGCGGAATGAGGAGTCGCAGTTCGAGAGTGGTGCAAGGGGTTTCAAAGGGGGTCCTGCGTCCTGTCCCGATAGAGTTTGACACAGTGCGGTGCAGTCCATGGCGGGAGAATGAGTCGTGAACAAGGCCTCCAGGTGACGATCTATCATGGTAACCGAGGGGGCGGCAATCTGGCTGATTTCTGCAACTGAGCCGTGAGCACGATGTGCGGTGACGCAATATATCACAGATGGCCGTGACGTGGCGCCGGACGACATCTGCTCCAAAATGGAGAAAAGCAGTAATGTAGATGCCGATAGTATGTGTGCAGGAAATTGGTGTGGGTGGAACGAATGGACAGGACGCATGACATGATAAAACGAGCCGTCGACAATGGAAGTGCACGGACGGACAACCCTTCGAGCCATGCGGGCCAGAGAGACGACGCCTGAGGTGAAAGAGGAAGCGAGGCTTCACGTCGTGGATACATGATTGTGGTGCCATTCGAGTCCATGTTCAAGGCGATGACGCGCTTTTCCCCGCGGAACTAAATCATATGCAACAAGATATCATCAAACAGTCCGTCATGCGTTCGAAGTATCACCAACTTGAACCTCCACGCTCCAGCCCGGCCTCCTCACACGCTCACAACGCCTCCACACTCTGAACATATCTGGAGCTCGCCGTAACGTGGCTCACACCTGACACACTCCGTCCAAGTTCGCCACTGTGGCCGCCCAAAAGTCGTGCGCCAGTGAGGTCGGTCCCAGCAAGCGCGAGGAGCTCCGAGGGCGACGATGCGCGCAAGGCCGCGGCGGGAGAAGTGGAAACGACCAGGTGATGGATATCTTGGTGTGGGTTTGGATGTGAATTTAGATGTGTTTGCGATTGCGGCAAGGAAGATGTGTCTTGCGTCAACGGCTGTGTCTCTGTACATAGTAGATCCGAGCTTGGAGAGGGACTCGGGCATGGAGACAGAGCATAAAACTCCGTGTCGGGCGTGCTTGCGGCTTTCTCTGGGTCCCCGAACTTGAAGTCGAGCGAGTGTATGCTGGGTTCGTGCCGGGACCCTGACTGCGAGTCGGCCGACGTCGACCCGGTCCACGTCCATACAGAGCTGATGACGAAACTGGAAGAATCTGAACACGATGTAGCGCAGGATACATGTCTGTTATCAGCACGGCCCGCACGAGTGGATTGCGGCATAGTACGTACCATCTGGATCATATGAGTGTGGCCTCAGGTGCCAGCGCGCGCTGTCGATGGATGTGCGTCTGACTCTCCGTCGAGCGCGTCGCAGAAGGATGAATATAGCGAGACAGATGAAGAGCAGAGCTGCCAAAATGCCAAACGTGATTCCCAAGGTTGCCCCCGTACTGAGCTGCTGGGGTCCCGGACGCTGCGAGGGAGTATAGGGACCGGAAGGATGATCGTGATTTCCATCGTCCTTTTTTCCTGAGGGCAGGTGCGAGGAGGGTAACGTGTCATAGGCTGGACTCGTCGAGCCCGATGGGAATACGTTGGGTTCGATTGCCGTGTATGGAGTGTTGCTGGTAGCATACCAGCGATCGCCTGTCGATGGCAACCAGTCCAGCGAAGTAGAGGTACATGGTGTCACGCTGGTATTCAGAGAGTTGGTTGAGGTTAAGGTTGAGGTAAAAGGAGTGGTAGTCGTCACGGCTGGAGTAGAATTTGAGGGCATTGAATATGGAGGTCGTACTGTCGTGCTGCTTGGAGATGATGGCGAGGTTGTATAAACAGGTGAGTGGGGAGCGGTACTGGTAGACATATCGCTAGACGCTGCAGCGGCCGTTGTCGAGCATTGAGCGAGATGTATACCACATATGATCTTAGTCGGAAGCAAAGGTGATGGAATAAGGGGAGAGACCAATGATTCGAGTGCCGACTCGATAGGCGTCAGGATAGGTATGTCGAGCAGAGCCATACTGTGTCGACGAATTATGCGATTCTGTTGGAAACGAAGACGGGTTCTCCTGTATGGCTTCAGCGTTAGACAGGGTCTCCGAGCGAAGTGTGAAGGGACGAACTATGAGTCTGGCTCAGTTCCCTCAAGCAATCCTCAGAGGAGACGATATCGATCGTGAGGTTGCCGGCAGGAGGGTAATACACGTTCGAATAGTGGTACCCGCTTAAAATACATTCCGGAATCGCGCACGGAGCTGTGCACGGCTCTTCTTGTCGCAACAAGGTTTGACGGTGCGGGCGTGGCGTAAGCCCTCAATCTGCTGTCCGCCTGAATACGATCCAGCTATCAGCATCCATGACACGGAATGTGCTTGATAATTGATCTCATCTGGAGCTCGGCCGGTTTCGTAGCTCCGGAGCCTCACTTGGTGTTGGGTCCCTTCCGTAGATGATCTACTTCTTCCTACTTTGAGACGCCTTCCATCTGGATGGGGCTTGTAGTGGAAGAGGGTATGAGACGCATCCTCGGCCGTGATGGTGGTCGAGAAGGGGTTAGAAGACTGCCGCCACAACGCGCGTCCAATTGATCGCGCTGCACGTGAGCGTGTGATGCATCGGTGTCAATGCAGCACCCGGCGCAGGCAGTGGTTGTACACAGCCTGGACTCGGCGTGATCATCCTCGCAATGCTCCCTCCTATGAATCCGGTAAGTGAACGAGGATATGCCAGTGCCAGATCTCATGAACCATTTTTCTGTCAGTAATAAAGTCATGCCGCCCGACTCCGCCCAACTGCCAGTGCCGCAGCATGGAATGAGCACACTGGAGCCTCGGTGTCTTCGGATCAAAATAATTTCCAATCCATCCTTGAAGTCACCTGAGAAACCACGGCCATAAACCACATCCCAGTGATATTGCTCCGAGTGTCCCTAGAGTCGCGTAGGTGGGCCAGAAACCGAGATGAGTTTCCGCGTCGTCGGAGGCATGCATGTTCAGATCACAGAGGTAAGTATTCGGAGGCCAGTCAAGACGATTCATAGCTTGAAAGGACGGTTAGTATGTACATAGCAATACAGATGAATAAGCAACTGTCGAGACAAATACGTGCATCAGCAAGGTCAAATCGACCGTCCAAGCGCGGCATAAAGTCAATCACTAGTGGTCCTGTAGCTGGCCATAGTCCCTCATTGTCCTCCAGGTGCAACCTCCTGCTCAGTTTCAGAGTGACCCATTCATCCTCTCTCTTCACTTACAGCTTGACGGACAGGAGAGAACGTGCGCGTGTCCGGCGAAACGGCGAGTGCCATTCCTGCGTGCGCAACCCACTCGCCGATGTTTGTACCTTGCTCTGTCTCTGGAATGTTGTGCGCGTCGTCGTTGATCGAGTCACGGTACGGGCTGGGGCTATGCTGGATTTTGTTATCGCTCTCCGACCCGGAGTCGATCGCCACGGAGCCGAACCACGACCACGTCGAGCTAAGCCGCCGGCTCGGGCAACCTACATATACACGTGGAGAACACAGTCACCAAGCCATGAATGATGTCATGGCAGCATGGCGTATGTGGAAACGGTATAAGTCAGCAGTGCGCAGGCAATGCACCAAGCCCGGGCAGACACACCTTCCGAATCCACATCAGAGTTACCAGACTTCAACCGATGCATGGACGAGGTCTCCGAACCGCGATGATGATGCTCGCGCTTGCGCCGCCGGTGGAACAGAAAAAGGAATGCTGCACCCATGAAGAGAAGTGTCATCCCTGCAAATACTCCCAGCGCCATCCCTACTGCTGCACTCGCGCTGATCCCCGAGCCAGGGCCGGCAGAGGAAGGCAGGGTGGGCGATGCGATGGTCGCGTCTTGGGTAGATGCGTTACCAGGGTTGGATAAGGCTGCAGGGGATGAGAGGTACGATTGGGTGGACGACGTTGCGGAACTTCCTAATGTCCTCGTTCCTTGCCTTGTGGGGGACGAGGATTGGATGGTGCCCGACGGCGTCGATGTTGGCATCGTCAACTGGCCTGTGGACGTTGATCTGGGTGCCTGCGATGCGCTGCTGACAGTGGGACCGGGAGCGGGCTTCGATTCGGGGAGTGATGGCGACGGAGGTAGAGTCGGCGGGGGCAACTGTGGTTGCGAGGTGGGCGGTTGTGGGGTCGGATTGCGGGTTACTGTGGGCGCTGTCCTGCTGGTCGTAGAACACGCTCTCTTGGTCTTGGTGTGCGTTTTTGACGTCTTTTTGTCATCGTCATTGTCACTGTCCGTGTCGGAGCTCGAGCGTTCTGAACTGTTATGATCTGAGGTGTCGCTTGAATGACAATCGTCATCGTTGTCCTTGCGGACGGAGAAGACATGCACAGCAGCGCCTCTTGAGACAGCAAAACCGAAGGGGAAGGCGAAGTTGGCGTCCGAGACCATGTTTTCCTCGGAGAAGGCAGTGAACGTAACAGCGAAATGATGCTCGCCTCGAGGAGTGGAGGCAACGGTGATGGTTGCGGGCTGGCGGCTAGAGAAGAATGTGTTCTGGGCAACGCCCTTCTTGCAGCGCGGGAGTCGAATATGTGGGACGAACTTGAACTCGAGGGTGAATGCGCGGTGTTGAATGGGTCCCTGGGCGTAAGCACCCGGAAGTAGGAGAGACAGCACTGGAAATGTGGCTGAATGACAGTCAGCGCAGTCAACTTCGTGCAGTGCGGAGCTCAGATATCCTGACCTGAAAGGCGCGATACTCAGCGATGACGGTCAAGGGTCTAAGTAGAGATGCGAAGGGCAGCACTGCGACGTAGAAGTGGTCAGGCTACTCGTCTTGTACAACATAATTAGGGTTTGGCTTAGCGTGGCGATGTTGACGGCAAAATGAGCCCGTAGTCCAGGAACATTGCAACGTACGCCGACCGTAGTAACGGGCAGCGACCCACCTCTTCTTTCCGTGATATTTGCAACTAGCCGAACAGGGGCAAGACAATATATATATATTCTCGACTTGAACGGTGAGAATGGTGAGCGTTCATGACGTTCATGAGCCTACGTGGCACAGGATCATGATGCTACGAAATACTCACATGTGTATTCCTCCGAATTAGACGAATTTGTGACTACGGCTGCGGAGGGTACGATCGTCGGTGAAGCCACTATTCAGGACATAGTTCTGGCTCTGATATTTCCGACATCAGATAGATGGGCATCTACAGGAGAAGTTAGGATGTGCTCGCTTCAGCAACGGTCGTCGCTACGTCGTTTAGCTACAAGCGGAATACGGTCACAGGATACAACCGGACGTCGCTGGTGGAAGAGTGCGAAGGCTTGGGCGTCGTGATGCTCACAAGTCGAGCGAGGCGTCAGGAAAACATGACCTCGACGCTCATTTCGTCCTGCCAACGAAGACGAATCGAGCGCAAGGCTGTAGGCTTCTCAGGTCGTTATCCGCATTTTCAGCTATGGTGCCATTGATGGCTAGGTGAAGTTGTCTGCGTGATTACAAGTTCCGTAAGTCATCACAGAGACAAACTCCGAGTGCCGCAGTTCCTACTATGCATCGCCGAGTCAATCTAACCTGCACCGGCAATCCAATTCAGATGCCACTCACATCACCATTCGACCCTTTCACCATTGTTCCTCATAGAATTCTCAGCGATGTTGTCCGCCCCGGGGAGCGCAAGTGTTTCCGAAGATGAAAGATCTTGAAGAGCGGACGGCGGTTGAATATGGACGCCCAGGTAGTGTGCGGCGACCGCTTCGTGCAGGGATTGGACCGAAGCATCTCGCGCCAGAGGCCGAGCCTCTCCTGAAGCCGGGGAGGGATACGTGCCGGGCGTGTACGCTTCCGAACGTCCATCCTCAGACCCAGCCTTCTCCGCAAATGGGAAGCCGAGCGAAGCAGACTCGGAGTGCCGCGAGAGGTCTGGCCGAGGATCGAAGTCCGGATCGACGGACACGGAGCCGAACCCTGTCCAAACGGAGCTCACGCGGCGGCTCGAGCGTCCTGAGTGAATAGGTTTGGAAGTTGCAATGGGAGTCGTAAGTGATCCATGAGCGCATGCGTCGAGAGAACGTTCAGGTTAGAGGCAAGCTCAAGTGAAAGGGTTATCGGACGTACCGCCGTAGATGTGCGGCTCGAGACGCCTCTGCGAGCTTCCAATTGACGTTCGTCTCGATCTCGAGGATCGAGAACCGCGGCGGCAGAGGAAGAAGAGCGCAAGAGCGCTCGCGAGAAGCACTGCGAGTGCGCTGAGGGCGATGGCGACGATGGTACCGATGCTGAGTGGGTGCGGGTCCGATGGCAGCGGCGATGCGTTAGAAGGGAGGAGGAGGGTTACAGTGACGCTGACTGCGGAAGTCGGCGCCAAGGAGCTCGTGGCGGATTCATCGGCTAGAGCGCTCGCGGAGGTGGATGAGGCCGCCGACAGATGTTGCGAATGGAAGGATGACGATCTGGACCCGCTACGGTTTGAGTCATCTGAAAGGCTCGACGTGGTTGTCGATGTTGGTAATGAAGGGGATGTAGGGGAGTTTGCAGTCGCAGTGGGAGTATTTGGAGAGGTCGAAGGAGAGATAGTTGACGTCGCAAGAGTCGTCGGATTATTTGCAGCACTTAGTGCCGGTGTGGCGGCAGTTTCTAGCGAGCAGCCAAGGCTCACCCAAGGACCCAAATTTACAGCAGACGAGGGAAGAGCGGCTGCGACCGAGCACCAACACTTCGTGTCCGACGGTTGGCATGGAGAAGTACTCATGTTGACGATGTTTCCGAGGCTCGTTTTGAGGAATAAGTGGCGCCGGAAGAGAAACTGAGCGATACAGAGTGGTCTCCGGATTTCGTTTTTGCACTAGGAACGAGAGATGAGGCGCCTGGGAAGTTCATGAGCTGCTTCAGACAGCACTAGCACGGAGAGGCCACGAAATGTGGTGTAAGCACAGCAATTAAATTTGGGTCGACGGAACAAATCCACTTGCCTCGACGCCCTGCACGTAGCCAGAAGGGAGATGTCTCGGGTGAGAAGGGGTGGGAGGGTCGCCGAACACAGCCAGACCTCTGTACTATTAAAGCTGCCAGTGGGCCCGAGCGCGGCTTCCATCTTCGCAGCTTCGTCAACTCGTTGACAGGACCGGGACAGCGCTTGGAAGTAGAGGGGCCCAAGACATGTCGTAAGACGGTGAAAGTATGAGGAATTGAGGGGACAGCGGCGACAGAGAATCCGTCGGGTAGGCATGTAGGATCAAGAGCGATCAGCGTCGAAGAACGGGACGCCTCAACAGGATTCTGGCGTACATCAGATTCGAAAGAACTTGCGACATATGGGCCCAGACACAGAGTGTCGTTCCGTCCGAAGAGCTCCGAAGACTTCTCTTCATGGACGGGAGACACTGAGTATTGGTAAAGCCGGAGTCTTGATGGGAATAATGGATGGGCGGCCCGCGAGTCAATTGTTCCCGTCGCCACGACAACGGGAACTCAGAAGTTGAGCGCGCTATGCCCTCGGAGTTAAGGAGACGGACAGCAGTTTCAAGGCTGACTGCAGCGATCGACAAGTTGAAACTGCAAGTGATCGTCTGGGTGCGACGGTATGCATTGAGTACGAATAGCCTACCAGGCTCATCCAAGTCCATGGCCAAATCCAACTTCGAGTACAAGTCCGGCTCCCTGCTCCGCGTCCGAGCTCCTCTCGGCTTAAGCTTTCACTGAGCACCCACAATCTCGGCTTTAGACAGGATTGCCCAATGCCAACGTGTGATTGACTCTAGAGGGCGGAGAGGGCGGAGAAGATTTAAGCTCGCTCGAGCGCGCTTGCATCGTCCCCGAACGGGTCGCGCACCTCTTGAACTACCATTCGCCGGGCCCCTCTCCGACTTCAGGCATCGCCCAAGACTCGTCCGAGGTATGCACAATTCGCGTTCCGTTCGCAGCAGCATTCTGAAAACCTGATTGGAGGCCGATCGGTCTGTTATGGCCGGTTTCCTCTCTCATCCCATTCAATTGAGGACCGGTCGTCCGAATGGTACTGGTGCTGGCTCGCTCCGCCCCGTATTTGGGCTCAGGATCGGGCTCGGAGCCTATCGCGAGCGACCCGAGCCACGACAAAGTCCAGACGGAACTGAGCGGCCGGCTCGGGGTTCCTAGTGAATCCCTCGACAACGTCATCTTTCCGTTGGAGCGCAGCAGGAAAGAGCCACGAACGTACCTTCAGAGGACGTCAGCTTCCGCTCTGGAGAGTCCGAATTTGCAGAGTTGCCCCTGCGCTTGTGAAGGAAGCGGAAGAGAAGGAGGAGCGCTGCTACGACGATGCTGGCCGCAACAAAAACCCCAAGCGCGATGCCGGCGGTGGATGCAGGGGTAAGGTCAACGTCTGGGTCTGCAGTAGGGGTGGTAGCGGCAGAGGAGGACGATGTTAACTCGGGAGATGAGAAAGTAAGCGTCGATGGTGTCGATAGATTGGCTGCGGGTATCCCAGAGTCAGACGAGGCCGCCATCAGTGTGGCAGATATAGAAGGTAAGGACGTTGTGGAGCCAGTTTCAGTGGCAGTGGTCTCTTGCTCCGGAAGCTGGCCATCGTGCGAAGTCGCCGAACTATCCGGAGACGTCTGGCTGGAATCCTGAGCTGAAATCGATGCGATAGATCCAGGAGAAGTCGAAGCGGACTGGGTGGAGGGAAGTAGAGTGCGCGTATACGTAGGGGACTGCGTTGGAGGAGACTGGGCACTCGATGGAGGAGGCGTCGAGGTAGGTGTACTGCCAGCCGTAGTATTTGTGCGGCACGTCTTCTTTGCCTGGCTGGGTGGGGTTCCCCCCTGTCCTGGCAGAGTTTTTGAGGCGCTGTCCCCGTCTTCGCCCGAGCCGCAGTCGTCGTTCGAGGAGCGAACAGCGAGGGCGACAGCATCCAGAATAGCGGGATTCAAATGTAATGCGATCGCCGCTGACAGGTTCGCTTCCACAGGACCGATGAATGTCGCCACGGAGGGATAGGGAATAGGGAGAGTGCCGGTGGAAGTGATGGCAGCGAGCTTGGGATGGGAGCCGAAGACTGGCATGCCGGCTGGTGTCTGTAAAGCAATCTTCTTTGGACGAGTATCAGCGTCTGACTCAAGGCCAGTGTGCAGTGTGGGATGAGCCCGTACAACGAAGACGATAACTGAACGACTATGAGCGTGGTTGAGGGTCATGAACAGAGCTCGGAAGATCTCACCTAAGAGACAGAGGAGGCAACGGGAATCGAAGGAGAAACACAAGGGTGGCGACGAGAAGCGGAACAGACTACTACATATATTGTCATGTCGCGACCGCGCGAAGTTTGGCGTGGTGTGGCAACGTTTACGGCAGAAAATGGGCCAGGAACAGTGGACCCTATACCAGGCCGGCCTATGACGTTTGAAACCGAGGCGAAGAGCTGGCAGATATTAAAAATCGACACTTCATTAGTATGCATGCCACAGGATAGGGCGGGATGGATGGTGGGTAAAACGAAATGCTGGCATGGTCCTTCAGGAAGTCTACTTGAACGTCGTAGCATCAGCAAAGAGAACTACTTATAAAGATAAATATAAGAAGCCATGGGAGTCGTCACGACATCGCTTACTTACCTTCAGCTGTTTTCGCCACGGTTGGGACAGGCCGCTTGAGAGAGAGAGAGAGAGAGAAGATATTCCGCGAGCCGCAGGCGCCAGCCTGGGGTACCGCTTAAAAAACCAGCACACGTGCAGGTACACGCCTACCGGAAATCCTGCAGCTGCCCCGTCCGAAACCAGTATCTAACGCGAGACATCAATTCAGGTAACGCTTATGCGAACTTTGTTGATTCATTGGACCAGACCAGCATCAGTATTGACAGGAGGGTCCCGCATGGGTCGCACCAGGGGGGGTAGGAGTTGTATGGTATGGAACACAGCCTGTACGTATTCACCGAGCACGGGAGCAACATCCGGCCGCTCCAAGAGCAGGGCTAGCACTTCACCCGGTCTTAGGGGGGAGACCGACAGCAGGTACGTGACATGTATTTGGAACTTCTCGCGTAGCACCGTAAAGAGTTCCGCCCGCGGCCGGGCCAAGAGGTCGCTCCCACAGTCAAACAGGGCATGTACCTCGTCCTCAACGCAAGCCTCATTGCTACACAAGCGGCATATCCTCCTGTGGCGGGGAATGTCCTGCCGGGACCGACGCAAAACCTCCACCGCAAGAGGATGCTCGGACGCGACAAGGCGCACCAGTGCGTCTCGGGGGCCAGCGTGTTCGACCTCAGGCATGGGCGCCAGGCGCAGAAGAGTCGGAGGGCCGAGGTGGGGCGGAGTGAGCGGAAGCGAGCCTGTATGATCGGGAGGCGGGCTGACGCCATAGTCGTTTCGTACAGGTGCTGTGCCAGGGAGCTTGAGAGGTCGCGAACCGCGCATGCCAGGCTATCCAAGGATGGACCCCGCTGCCAATCGCGCAAGCGGACCGGGACAGGGAGCGCGGCAAGGGCGTGCAGGACGTCGCCCCACCAGGAAGAGTGCATCGCACACGCAGTCTGGACCGCCTCTTGCAACGCGAGCTTTGGGAACCGAGGCCCATCCCGAACTACGTACGTGGCATACCGTAGGGCCAGCTCCATGCGTCGGTAACGGATGGGCCAGACCCCAGTCTCGGTGAAGAGCGGGGCAATTTGCGAGTGCGCACTAGCACCCAGCAGTCGGCGGAGGTACGAGCGCTGCAGGACCTCAAGCGGGGCGAGGCAGCTGTTGCTAACATCGATGGCAACTTCACAACCAAACGTCAGGTGCGGCTCAACATGAGCGTAGTACAAGGTACGCGCAACGCGGGGGGGGACAACACCAACATGGGACTCCAGGGAGAGAGCTGCGCCCGCTGCACAGCGAGCAGCCATGGCCTTCTGTGTATAGCGGGGGGCGAAGATGTTGGCGTGAGTGGTGGAGAGGTGGATGCCGGTGTATTTGGCCGAGTCAGACAGGGTGAACGAGCCACTCTGGACCGAGAAGATGGGAAGAGGTTCCGGGAGGCGGCCACACGCAAGCGCGAGCGTTTTTGGCACGTTCAGCAGTACGAACGTGTTGGCCATGTACTCCGAGAACTGGTTGAGTTTGTCCTGGGCCCCGGCTGGGGACAAACTGGTCAGGGCCATGTCATCTGCCAGTTCCATGTTGGTGAGTATGGTCCCAGCTAGGTCAACATCGTCCGGGTGCGGCACCAGACGGAAGTCGGAGATGAAGAGGAGCCAGAGGACTGGGGATGCAGGGTCGCCGGTGAGGATCCCCGCCGCCGCCGCGAAGACGTCGGAGTGCTCGTGATTGTGGCGGACAACATAGCGCAGGCTAGAGTATAACAGGCGCAGCCAATCAATGAGCGGGCCAGCTGCGCCCCACTGCAGCAGCTCTTGAAGTGAGGCTGGGAGACCTTCGAACTTACACATGGGCGCGGACATCGAAGTTTGTGGCTCCGAATGATCCGAGAGCGTCGTTTGTTCAATATTGCAATCTCAGCTTAGTTCTGTATCCGAACTTCAAAGTCCGCTTACGCGGTAAACATTACAGGAAATGCTCGAGTCGGAGAGGCCCTTCTTTGCAACTGTAAGCACGCCCACTCACAACGCCTCTACACTCTGAACTCCTCCGGAACTCGCGGTCACGCGACTTGCTCCAGACCTGCGCCATTCGGCCAGCTTTTCGCCGTCGTGGTTCACAGGCTTCGCTGTGGTGTAGTCGATCCCAGTGAGCGCAAGGAGTTCCAAAGATGTCGACGAAGCTTGCAAGGCAACTCCCTCGTGCAGGGAGTGCACGGAGGTGTCTTGAACGAGAGGCCTAACCTCTGTCGGAGCAGGGGAGGTACACGCTGACGCGCCGTGCTCAAGCTTCTCTGGATTTGCGAACTGGCAGCCGAGCTGGTCGGAGTGCCGCCACAAGCTCTCCGAGGGATCAAAGCAAGGGTCGACAGAGACAGAGCCGAGCCCCGTCCACACAGAGCTCAGGCGGCGGCTCCAGCGACCTGCATGGGAGAAAAAATGGTGGAGATGACATCAACAGAATGCTCAACGCTGAGTCCAAGGCGGAAGAGCGAGGGTTCAAGACGCACCGCGATGTGTGTGTACCTCGATCTTCCTAGATCTTTGCGCACGGCCGCGACGGCAGAAGAGCAAAAACAGGGTGATGACGCTGGCGAGAAACACGGCGAATGCGCTGAGGGCGATGGCGACGATGATCCCGGTGTTGAGCTGGTGGCCGGCTGGCGGCGGCAGCAGTGATGTGGTGCTGGGCTCGACTTTACGGGGGAGAGAAGGGGATGGAATGAATACGGGAGAAGTCGAAGATGTAGTCAAGGGGAAAGCCTTGGGATTATCTAGGATGGAACTCGACGAGCCGGACAAAACCGTGGAATGTTGGGAAAGGGAAGGGGAGGACGACTGCACGGACGCGTTGTCGCTACCGCTGTCCGTGGCACTCGACGTTGAATGAGTGGAGGAACGACTGGGGGGACTGGTACTGACAGGAATAGACCTGGTGGCTGTCGGATTTGATGTGGAAGGAGGGGTTGTAGCGGTAATAGTGGGTTTAAATTTTGTCGATGGTGGGTCATTATAACTGGTGTATCCTTTGCATCCACTTTTCTGTACGGGGAGAGTGACTATCTGGCACAAGCATGAGACATCTGAACATGAGGGGATATTCATTTTCTCGAGGTATCTTGACTTTGACTTGCTCAGTCGAGTGACGGTGATTTGGGAAAGCACGACGCCGGACAAGCTTCGGTGGGAAAGGCGACCGAGGACTCAAAGGAAGTCGGCCGGATGAATGCGTTCAGATGATCCGAGTGCAGAGACTGCACAAATCACAATATAAGCACAGGAACACGACTGAAACGACACCGACCTCACCTCACGTACCTCGGTAGGCTGCTCGCAATCGGTTGAGGGGGGGTCATCATCGCCGGGAGAGACTCTCTTACTTGAGGAGGACCCGAGACAATGACGCCCACCAGTCATGCTTGACAGGAGCGGAACGATGCTTGGAAGTGGAAGGGGCCCGAAGCCAGCCAGCTGACGATGGAGAACGCATTGCGACCTGAGGACATCGCACAGAAGGGAAAAAGGATCCTTCTCCGGGCCGGTAAAGGCGCAGCCGGAGATGATATCACGACGAACATCGGTCAATGTCACTGAGCGCGGCAACTGAACGGATTCTGACGTACACATTATGATCAGATTGGCAAGTCCGAGTCTGCCTCACTCGGACAGAGACATCAGCAAGTTCGCCAAAACGTGGCAAAGGAGTGGCAATTGTTTGCCACGTGATTTTCAGGTTTGCAATCCATCGGAAGGTTTGCCATCCATTAAAATCCATTGACATCCATTAAATTCCCATTGCCATTCATTGCCACTCCAATGCAACGGTTTGGTCAAATGGCTGATGGAGCATCCTGGCCTACGAAGACACCCTTGCCCGCACGGAAAACCTGCGAGTGAAGCATGCGAAAGGTCGAAACGAGATGTCCCAGTAGCCATACCGACGGAGAACTTAGAAGTTGGGAAAACGTGCGACGTACTGAACACCCACTTGTTCAACATGATGCACCGCCCACGGAGACACTGTACGTCGCAACCGAGAAGTTGGTGAGAACATTAAATGATCGTCCGGATGCAGTATACATTGATTGGGGCTTCCAATTTCCTCGAGTCCAAGTCCGAGCCCGAGTCCGAGTCCGGCTCCCTGCGCCGTCACCTAGCTCCGCTCAGCCTTTCATTGGGCCTCTACGCTCTGGACGTCTGCAGAGCTGGCTACCGTCAACGTCTGGCTAATCCCGGAGCGCCGAGGGTCCGCGAACGGATCTTGCGACTCCTGCACTCGCACCCGGCCTGTCTCCGAGTCCGGCGTGACGTTATGCCCGTCCGAGGGATACATCGCTCGCACTCCGTAACTTGAGAAAGGAAGAGTGGCAGCCAGCGCGAGCACGTGCGCAGCGCCGCTCGAATCTTCCGGCCCCTGCCTCGGCTGACTCGGAGGATCATACGCCTGTTCGACCTCTTCATGGACATGGACCGCCAGAGCGGCCGGGACAGACGGCGCACCGAACGCAACCATAGTCGCGCTCCTGTCCGACTCCGACGCCGTATCCCGGAACGGATTGTCCGAGGCGTTCGAGTGCTGGCTCGTCCTGCGTGCGTCCTTGCGCTCCTGGGTACTGGCAGAGTCGAACTCCGAGCCTATCGGGAGCGACCCCAGCCACGACCATGTCCAGGTCGAACTGAGCACCTTGCTCGCAGCACCTGCTCGATCCGGACGCAAAATCAATTCCGGGCGACGTCAGCTGGGAACGAGTCAGAGTGGAGGTTGATGCAAGGCGGACGCACCTTCGGACCATCTCAGTTTCCGCTGCGCAGAGTAGCCGTTGCGCCGACGCTTGCGCTGTCTGAGGAAGAGGAAGAGAGCGGCGCCCACGAGGAGGATGACGGCCACAAGCACTCCCAGTGCGATACCGGCTGCGGACCCTGCGCTGAGTCCTGAAGACGCAGTAGCCGCGGCGGTAGAGGAGGACTGTGAGGAGGTGGCGATGGAGGAGGACTGGGAGGTGACGATGGGGGCCGAAGATGTGGAGAGGCTCTCGGCAGGTAGCGAGGGATAGGACGAGACTACGAAGGAGGTAGATGTGGATGCGGATGTAGCAGAGTTAGAGGAAGAGGTCGTAGCCGTCGTCAACCCTCCTGTAGTAGATTGCGCAGACGTAGCGCTCGACGGAGGTTGACTGGAACTATCAGTTGCGGAAGTCGTTCCTGCAGTCGAAGTCGTACCAACAGTCGAAGTCGACGAGCGATCTGTGGTCGTGGAGGTAGATTGCTGAGTTGACTGTGACTGAGTCTGTGCAGTGGACTCCGACGTAGATTGAGTCGAGGAAGACGGATTCAAAGGCGCGCCTGGACCCGGGGGAGGATTCGGCGGAGAGGCGTTCGTGTGGCACGATTGACCAGGCGGCCCGGCTCCTCCAGGACCGACGCCTCGACCACACCCATCGTCCGAGATGTCGCGAAGAAAATTGGCAGAATAGAACGAGGGGGTAGATACTGCGAGAACAGTGAACGTCGCGGAAGAACGACCGCCCGGAGGAGAGAAGGTGGTGACCGTCGTAGGCTTGGGAACGAAGTCGAATACTGGCATAGCGGCGGATGCTTGCACAGCCTTCTCTGGACTCGGAAGACGATCAGAGCGAAGGACACCGCGCTGCGGTGGACGAACTCCTGCGTGTCAATTGGAAGAGTGGTGCTGAATGTTGGAGATTCAAACTTGCTCGAAGTCAGAGGGTCCTCACCTCAGAGACGATACGCAAGGCGACGATCGCGACCGTCTAACGGAAGTCGAGGGAGGAAGGCAAAACGGAGATGGCACGAACAGGGCAGATACATCATACTGCAATCCCTTGAGCGGACATTTCACATGGGCCATGAACTTGACGAAAGCTCGGGCGAGGAACAAGGCAACAGTCCGCACGCTGTCCGTGGTAACCAGGAACGTAGCCTGGTGACCGCCATGTGTCAGGCGCTGGCGACCGAGTCGAGCACTCCGTGAGACGTCTGCACCTGCAAAAGGGATGGCACGGTGCCGAAATTGACTGTTTGCTTGACCTACGACACTCGCATGAGACGACAATGGTGTCAAGGCACGGCAACCGGAGAGTGGTGGAGGGAACGCTGGCCAATCACTGGGGCAGTATAGACATATCTAGGGGACAAGTCAGTTTGAACGACAACGGCAATAGCACCTCTTTTAGCTGTGAGAATATACTCACAGAACAAGAGGAGGACGATGGAAGGGCTCGAAAGAGTTCGGGCCTGGACATCTCGGTTACGAAGATCAGATCCCTAGGCTCACATGCTGTAGACGACGCAAATCACGTACGACAACGGATTATCCCGACGAATACCGGAAAAAGATACTGTCAGGCCGAATAGTCTATTTCCGACAGTCCCGAGCCCCCCGTGCTCACATCGCCTCCACACTCTGAACATCTCCAGAGCTCGCGGTCGTGCGGCTCACCACCGATGGAATCCGTTCGCCGCAGTTCGAAGGATTCACCATCACGAAGTCGGTCCCAGCGAGTGCAATGAGGTGCGAAGACGACGATGACGCTTCGAGGGGATGCGTAGATGATGCGGTGGCAATGGAGTACTGAAGTCTTTCGTGCGAGGAGGATAGAGAAGACACGCCCCCCAACGAATGACGGAGAGTCTCTCCGAGAGGAGGGCTCGGAGATCGTCCCGAGGTGCACGCTTCCAGGCGTCTCGCGTGTTCCGGATCTGCATGCTTCTCTGAGAACTGGGAGTCGGGAGAGTGTGGTCGGGATACACGTTTCGGCTGGTAGTTCGGGTCGATGGGCAAGGAGCCGAACCATGTCCATATGGAGCTGACCCGGCGGCTGGCGTCGTCTAAACGCGAAAAAAAAAGGGGGGGGAATGGAGGACACGAAAAAAATAACCAGCATGAATGGGGTGCCTGCGCGCGCAGATGCGAAAAACTGTCGAACGCACCATCGTATATGTGTCGCTTGAGGCGCTGCTGGGAGCTGTCTATGGACATCCGCCTCGCTTTCCTACGGACTCGCCGACGAAGGAGGAAGAAGAGCGCGAGGGCGATGCAGAGAAGTAGCGCGAACGCGCCGAGCACGATGCTAACAATGAGCCAAATGTTGAGAGGATGGGGCCCCGGTGACGTTGAAGATGTACTACTTGGGCCTCCTGGTCCAGATGAATGAGACAGAGGGTTTATGGTGGTGTTCATGGTCTCTGTAGACGTCGAGACAAGGGATGTGGACGGAGTGGATATGGAAACCCCTCCCCAACCTGTCCTACTCGGCGCTAAGGAACCTTGGCTAGATGGACCACTGATCGTAGGTGCAGTTTCGGTGTATGTCTGAGGGTGTGTGGAGATGAGGACACGAGTTGGCAAATTAGAAGAGGAAGTCGAAGAAATAGTGGTTGACACTGCAGTGCGAGAGGTATCATGTTTCGGCAACGGAGGTCCTGCCATGTTTGTCTCGCCCAACAATACCGTGCAGACACCAATGACAAGAGAGTCCACTTTAGTCACAATAGGTATCCGGTAACTGATATCGGAGAGGACATCTGCGACGGTGGAACATGGAGATGGATCATGCCCACGCACATTCTGCAGTTGAACGTGCGGGGCGGAGCGGCGGGGAGGTGGTGTAGCAAGAGGCACCACACTACTACTCCCTCGAAGACCAATAGGGGCAACGTTGATCGCCGCAGGATTGAAGACAGACATGATACGAAAGCTGAGCCTGTGGTTTGGGGGCCGGAAGTTGTCTTCAATGTCGAGCAGGACATAAAACCTAGGTTAAGATCGACAAGAATAAGCGTGAATGAAGTTCACTCACCTCGAGGAGCTGAAGGAGGAAAGAACATGGGGTCAACACCAGACATTACAGTTAAAATAGAGCCTAGAGCGTTCATTAACCTACTCGTTTTTTCGCTTTGGCCTTGTAGACGTGGCGCCTGGAAGCAGAGATGCGGAGCAGCGAAGAAGCCATGGCAGACAGAAGCAATCATAGGAAGTGGAAGCAGAGAAGTCTTTTACGGCCGACAAGCTGCATACAGTATCACTATCAAACCAGCAAGCTTGACGACAGAACAAAATCCCGACGTACATCAGATCCGAAAGTCAAAGCCAGCTAAAGCCGGGAGGATATTCTCCCCTCCGAGGGCTCACGAATGGACGGGAGATAACGAGCATACGATGGGGAACTTGCCTCCATGACGATAGCTAGACATCTGTGGAAAGGTTGGAAACGAGCATTGAATATTGAGCAGTCTCGACGGTCATGACGTGGCGCGCCAAGTTTAGAAAGAGAGAAACGCGTGACGAAACTGCACGTGTTCCCGATGCACCGTGACAAGTTGCCGCTCTGACTCTTCTCTCTCTCTCTCCGCAAAGCGTTGTGTGGACCTTGGCATCTTGAAACTCATCTGAAGGAGAAATTGATTAAGATGAAAGGTTCGGTTTTATGATTAAATGATACGACCATAGCTACTATATTGACTCGGACACGACTACAGGTCACCCGGCAACCCCAGAGCCCAGTCCCGTCATGTTCACCACAAATCATACCGCGCGAAGTGAAGCTGTTCAGGGGGTGGTGGCGGGCTGCCAGTAGAAGTGCTACAAGGGTCGCCGACAGAGAGAAATGATGGCACGCATAAAAGGTGAGTTTGGAGGCTGTCAAGCTCAAATGCTCTGTCACGCCATCATTCATTCTGCGTACCTTCCATGCTCAACAAGGGACAGGACGATGGTGAATGGCGCATATGCGTTGCAGATACTTCTTATGGGTAATATAATGTCACTTTCAGGCATGAGAATGGATCCCTGAATGCCCACGTTCAAACAAGTTGCATCGGAACGGTCGAAGATCATTTCCCCCGTGATTATCTTCTCAGGGATGATACGATGGACATGTAACTTCTGAATGGAGTTGCATCTCTTCCGATGATGATGCCTTCGCGTCGGGCTCCACGATGTGCATCGAGAGAGGCTGGACAATATGCACACATTCAATGTGCGCACTTGATTAATAAGGAGGTGCTGGTGTTCGCTTGATGGAATTCCAACCCACTGAAGCTCGCTCTGACCTTTGTGTATGCGCCTGTAGAGGAATGCAGATACAGCTGCCGCTATGAGGAGTGCACCCGCCGCGAATGCTCCACGCGCAATCCCGGCTGCGGAACCTGTGCTCAGTCCTGAATGCGTGGAGCTTGGAGAAGCCGAGGAAGGCTGAATTGAAGGAGAAGAGGTTGCAGGCGACACTGTTAAAGTACGTGCAGCTGTCACGGTGCTGGTCACAGTACTGCACCGGTAGACCAAGGGAGAGTCCCCCACAGAGAATGCTGTAAATGACTGATGCTGGGGGAAGGAATATGACAGTGATAGGGAACGATGCAATTACAGGAAAGTTGTTTGGAGGGACAGTGGTGGCGGCGATGGCTGTGAGTGTGGTATCGACCTCGAATGCTACATTGTCGGTGGTGCATGCAAAACCGTCTCCGGCGACGCTCTTTGCGAGCGGAATCATCTACTTGCCGGAATTTGGACGACGTGTGCGCACCGTCAGTTGACTGGTGTTCGCGACCGAGTTGAGAAGGGAACATTGAAAGCATCGACAGACAACGGCGTCGGTCTAGCATATAGCACATTTCTGCGGTGTGGTGTTCTACAGACAGTGTTCCAACTGCACTCTAGCATACTGAATGCGACGAATTGACAGCGATATATAGGGATATCTGTGAAAGAAGGCAGAGCGAGACACAATGACGGCCGGGACATCACTTCACTATGAATGAATATTTAAGCATGGAATGGAAAGAAGTGATTGTAGTGGAAAGGTTCGAGAAACTTGGAAGAATGGTGGAACGAAGACCGGGCCATTGTGCTAAATGTACACGCTTTACAATGTGAATTGACCATGAGACCGAAGGGAGCTCATCCACGCTCCCATCTCAGACCGCTTCAACGCTCTGCACTTCGCTGGTGCTCGCTGTCGCACGGCTCGCTCTGACAATTTTCGTTCGAGCCCTCTGTCGTCAGGACTCAGTTGAGTTGCAATCGGGTACTCTGTGCTTGCGAGCGCGAGGAGTTCCGCGGACGACGGCGAGACTTCATGAATGGATAAGGGACAACGATTCGAGGGAGAGACTCCTTCGTGCGGTGGATCCAGACTCGTGGAAGACATGTCTCGTGCACAGGGCTGCCTCTCGGTCAGAGAAGGGCGCAGGGAGGGAAAAGCAGAGAGTTCTGTGGTATACATGGCATCCAAGCATTATGGGTGGAGAGCCTTCTCCGTGAACGGCAAGTACGCTGAGTGGGGTCGGATTTCTGGAGGGATTTGAAGCCCGGGTCAGTGGATCCGGAACTGAGCAGGGCTGAGACGGAGGTGACTAGCCTGCTTGTGTGATCTGAATATGAATATACTGCAAGAAGGTGTTTGAGGAAAGGAGAGTTAGCAGGCATCCTCCTATGGGCTGCGGGGAGGCATAGAAGACTTTCGAACACATCTTCGTATTGGTAGAGTTGACGTTGAGCAGCTGCCATCTGGCGCTTTTGATTGACCAACGCCTCATTTCCTTTCACGCATGCCGGAGGAGAATTAATAGTGCGAGAGCGAGCCAGAGAAGTACAGACATTACACCCAAAGTGATGACACCAATTGGCCCGATGCTGAGCTGCCCGTGAAGATGCGACAGGGTCTGCAATGGCGAGGAGGACCTATAAGGCTATGAGTATGTGTCTGTGGAATGGAGAGGTAAAGAGCGTGATACATCAGGTTCAATTGATGAATATCCGTCAAGATTTCTGTAACGCTAGAGGGGTAGAAGTGAATCAGTGTCTAGGATATGTGGATTGTATGAGCTTGACGGTGGAGCAGCGATGGGTCTGTAGTGGGTAGTGATAGAGATGCGAGGGGCCCACAGTGGGTACGCGCCGGAATGGCCTATGGGTGAGCCTGAGGAGGATGGCAAAAGGCGGCGATGCTGTTTGAGGTTCACGAGAGGTTAAATTGATGCACGTCGCCCGGTGGACTCCGTGTGCACGTCCATGTGCTGCATATCAATGGTAGAAATTCCTACAGGGGCGGGTCTCCATTGCGTACGGTGGAAGTCCCTCCTTCCCCTGCCGCGAGTAGCCGCGCACGGAACAGATTTATTGGGACCTGGACAGCAGGAAGAGCTGCAGGAGGATAAACGTGGTGCACCGGCTGGGACCAGAGGTTCGGCACAGGTGGGGTCTGCGGCACAAGCGCAGGGTAGGAGTGGAGGCTCAGCATGATGGTCGCTGAATCGTCTGACTTGACTGGAGACGGTATACTCGGGCTCGCACTGGCCTCAGAGATGGTAGATAGTGGCGTGACCTTACCTCCTCTTCTCAATGGAGGTCGCAGGATCGGGAAGGGAACCCAAGGTGAAGACCTAGTTTGATGTTGACTCCTCAGGCCCTCCCTGTCTCGCACGAAGAGGGCCGCATTCCACTTTGTCACGCCTTTATTTGCACTGAGGGGATTTCCAGCCATGGTGTCTGATGAAGACAAGTCAGACCAAGTAGTCTCTAAATTTTGCAGGGTGAATAAAACCTTTCAGTCGACTAATGGAAGGAGAACACATACCCGTAAATGAAAATGTATTGAGAGTTGTCATAGATGTGACTCGAGACTGCCGTCGAAGTCTTCTGTGTCTCCGACGGCACACGAATACAAGTATTGATACCAGGACGGCGACGAGGCATCCGATGATGCATCAGCAAAAGTGAAAAAAATGTCCGCCCGGCATTCGGACGTTGCCTCCAAAGTGCATAAGCGCGTGGGCGTCCAAGGCTGCCCAATTTGGGCGACGGAGAGACACCCCCGCGCAATCCTCGCAATCCTGAACCATATGTGGACAGGAGTGCGTGCCCACGAAAACTTGGGGGCCGGGATGGCGTTAGTACTCACCCTATGGAATCTGGTAGACTTTCTGATAGAAGAAGTAGAGCTTGTCGCCGAGCTCGAGGGTCTCAAGGGTGGTGGAGACTCGGAGAGAGACAGAGGATTAAGGTCGACGTTGAACTTGAAGCGCGCCCGCCGAAGTACTCCTCGCGCATCTTGAAGAACGCCGTGGACGCTATGGTGGAGGGCTTGTCGGGCCCAGTATCTGGGGTTGCATTCTCCCGTTGGCATACAGGAGAGTGTGATGAAGAGGAATTAGAGGCGGATCATAATACTGGTGACATGGTGGTGGGGCACAGGAAGGGCTAATGGCAAGTTGGTCATGCCAAGGGTGGG
Organism: Ganoderma boninense; assembly: GCA_002900995.3. Classification (NCBI taxonomy): domain Eukaryota; kingdom Fungi; phylum Basidiomycota; class Agaricomycetes; order Polyporales; family Polyporaceae; genus Ganoderma; species Ganoderma boninense. Next base: position 6,358,063 of record CM035304.1, read on the forward strand.
CTCGGGCCGCACAGCGGCCTGAAAGCGCCCGAAAGGTGCCCAGGGTGCGTGCGCGCTGAAGGCGCGCTCCTCTCCTGCCCTGGACCAACATCTCACCCTTGTCTCCAGCTGCTTTGTTGCCCACCCGCTATAGTTGGTAAAACTTAGGTAGATTTTGTGGTATTTTTTTTGATTTCTCGTGGCGGCGCGCGCGCCGCCGCGTCTCCGTTTATTAGTTCTGTAATGAGCTACATGGACAGCGGGCGCTTAATCTCTGTTTAAGATGAGGCTCTCTCCATCAATTTTGCTCTGTTTTCCTCGCGGCTGGGTTTCTTTGAAAGAGTATAAAAAGGCCTTTCAAATGAGTTCTTTATCAGTACTTTCTGTGAATATTCTACAGCACAGGCTGACCTATGCTCTATTCAGCTCATCTGCTGCTCTAGCGCTGCATTTCTGCCCTCCCTTCCAAGGAAGTGTATATAAGAAATTCTGGAATATATTTTCTCCATTTTTCGTGGCCTTACGAGGTCTGAACCCGAGTGTATGGAGGCTCGAGCCCCCGCGCGAGGATTCTGTAGGCTCACGTGCCACGAGATTGGTCGACCAACTCGGGCGTCTAACAACCTCGCGCGCTCCAATCAGGACCAATCCTAGGGCGCCTAGGACCAATGTTGGTCCCACCCTTGGCTCCACGACCTACCCGGGCTAATGCAGGGCTTGCTTAAGTTACGCTCACGTGACAGTTGCGCCTCCAATCGGTGTGTCACATTGGATGCTATGTTGACGCACCTTTAAATGCCCATCTTGGTGAAAAACGCCAACTCGAATGCTTTTCTTCCTACCACCATCTCCTCTGCTCTTATCCAAGTCTCAATCCACAGTCATTCTCTGCGTCAAATACTCCGAAGGCACTGCCCCGCTCCCGCCTCCGAGTCCAACTTGAAGCCTGCCCACAGGAAGCACGCTGCGAAAGTAGGTCTGTCTTGATACATGCATATATGCGGTCAAATATATGCACATATACTTACCCTTTTTCACTCAGTTTTTTGATCAACGTGAGTATTGTCTACTCTGCTCGTCATTGGGTTCGTCCTGTTGCTCCCAGTCCACATCATGACTCCCCCCCGAAGACCAGCTTCACCGAGTTTATGCCTCTGCGTTTATGCCACCCAAGCCATCGACGGCTCTGGCTCTGGGTTAAGCTCATGGATCAGGCTTCAGGTACGTGCTGTCACCATGTGTGTTGCCAACTCAGGCTGCGCGTCATCGGAGTGCACTTTTGGGACCCCCACCCTCGCATCCCCCCTCTATCATGATCCCGCAAGCACCTCCATCTCCACTTCTCGCCTCTTATTCTCACTTTTACCCGAGTACATCCACATCACTGCTACTGGAGAGCAGAGTGAGGTGTGAAGATGAGACGGGAAAAATGTGAGTGCTATATTTCTGTCTGCATCGAGTCCAGGTATGTCCCTCCCCGATGTCCTCCACTATTCCTTTTTTCCTTGTTACCGCTGCCTGCTTGTTATGTGGTCTCAACCTCCGCATGATTCTTGGGCTTTGTGGCTCTGCAACGCTCATGAATGGGCTTTCCTTCGTGTACTCATGCAACCACCACTCATGCCACTCCTCCGCGATCAAGTCCAGGTTCCCAGGTTTGTTGCTGCACTAGTATTGGCATGCGGTGGGTGTGATATTGGCAGTCAAACATGCGGGTGCGTCCCGCGACACTGTTTCTATTGTTTGTATCCTTTGTACTACTGTTGTTAGGAACAGACCAGCCGCTGAACCAGCTACGCCAAAAGGACGCAATGTCAAGCTTGGCTTGACACTTGGCTGGTACTATATATGTAGCTCGCAATGCCTGTTCATGACATTACCCCCCTTCCAAGGCACGTGTCCTCACGTGGAACTAGATATACTAGTGGCCCCAAGGGTTAGCCACCCACTTCAGGACGGTCAGAGCCTTGACAGTCTTTGACCAGTTCGGAAGGACCCCTATCCTGCTCTTTGTCTCTATTTGTCACAGCCAAGCATGCATGTGACCTTGTGACATCCCAAGTCACGTCACAGCCTATGACAAATCTAGACAACAAAGATTCTGCCAGAAGGGGAGTCGAACCGTCGACTGCTGGAAGCTTGACATTATGTTAGGAACAGACCAGCCGCTGAACCAGCTACGCCAAAAGGACGCAATGTCAAGCTTGGCTTGACACTTGGCTGGTACTATATATGTAGCTCGCAATGCCTGTTCATGACAACTGTAGTCTCAATGATATGTGCCCTTATCCCTGCTTCGCATGTTTGGCATCATTCTGGGAGCTAAATATATTTATTATTTATTGCGACCACCCGGGCTGCTTACAGTCGCCTTCATTCGCAATGCTAAAATACTGATGCGCTGGATCCGGGTTAGTGCATGAGTGGGCAATCCCACCAATTCCAGGCAATCCTCACACGAGATTGTGAGGATTGCCTGGAATTTTGTAGGTTTGCACGGCGGTGCGCTTTTAGGGGGTGGGATTCCTAGGGCAGGCCATCGAGCCGTTACGCAGACCACTCTTCGGAGAGATTCCGTGGGGTTTTCTTGGTTCCCTTGGCCGGCGCGTGCAGGCAATATTAGCCGACACTTTTACACTTTTGCTGATGTGATACCCACAGTCTGACCTGGTTTTCCATGACTAGTTGAAGGGCTCTCCCAAGAACGTGGAGCGGAAGAGGGAATTAAGGTAGGAGTGTCCTTTGGTGGCAGAAGAGATGATGGGGTGTCCCAGCTTTTCGGAGAAGAAGTGGGCGTGGGCGGTGGGTTAGGACTTGGCACTAGTCTGTCTGATGTATGGGAAGCGGACACTTCAAAACCTGTTGCTGAGAGTACACTTGAGGAGCTCATCGACCCGCAAAGGGGCGCTGAGAGCTCAGGTGGGGTTGTGAAGGTCGACAAGAGTTGGGATGTAGGCTTTGATGTAGATAGAGCAGTACTATTCATGACCACTGTCGAGCTGACTACGGGACTCCCTGATGGTGGACCAATATTGGTTCTGGAAGGAGTGATAGAAGCCAACGGAATGCACATGCGGTTCTCTCCAGATTCTACCATGAATGTAGCAGTTATCCGGGACTGCGAGCCGGAACCTTTCACCATTGCTCGTAGTTTTGTGCCGACGATAAAATCGACAGGATTCCATGTAAAGGAAGTCGTGTTGGTCGGGCCAAGAGAGCGCTGTAGTCCACCATCTTGATACAGGATGACGAAGAAGGGGTTATTGCCACCAATCTACGAAAATGTAAATGTCTCGCATTCAGCGGGATGGGAGTGGATATCGTCAAATTTGATGACCTGTGAGCTTGCTGCATGGACGAAGAGTAGTGAGAAGAGAAAATGCGACAGGAGCTGCATTGCGAGCTTGCAGGATAGAGACACGACGAAAGTGAACTGCGTGTGGCTGGTGTGAAACAGATTCCTCATCTCCTGAGCGTTCTGTTAGAAGTTAGATAATGTCAAGTAAGGATGCATAAGCCGTAGTCATTGATGAAGGGACATACCTCTCGCTAACAGGAAGGAGAAGACCGTGGGCGAGGCTTGGAGCGGCAGGATGTGTAGAGCGTGCTTCAATGGGATGGCCAGGTGGGAGAAATGAGCAAGCCTCAGTGCACTTATATATGTTCACAGCATGAGAGAACATGGCGTTTCCCAGGCCATGCATAGACTAGGCTTTGTGGTGCTGACCGTTGCAAGCAGTAACCGTGATGGAGGCCAGATCCGAAGGAACTCCCCTTTTCCCGCATCCTGGACTAGGAAGAACGAGATATATGTGCGGTCCTATGAGGACGAATAGAGAAATTATAACTCTAGACCGGATGGCAGCCGAGAGAATATGATCCGAATCAAAGAGGAACGCATGATGAATTGCGTTGACCTTCCTGGTATACCTGCCTCAGGCTGCCCACTAGACTCAGGCTGTTCATGTTGGACGCATACAATTCATGCGGCGTACGACAAACTGCTGTGCGTGCACGGCCTCGAAATAAGCACAAAAGTAGACGGATCATGATAGAGGCAAAGGCTCAACAGACGGTCGTCAAGGTAGGCAGACGGGAGGAGAAGCCGCGGACAAAGCGCAAAAAAAGAACAGGAGTGCTCCCGAGCACAAGCATAGCGAGGCCCTAGAAAACTTCGGACTAGTAAATACCCTCAACTACATCTACACGGGGTAGTTAGTTAGACAACACTGACAATAATAACTCAGTATGACCAGTCCAACACGGAAGTAATTTTGATACATAGGCCTCTCAGTAAACCGTTCGACACTCTCCCGAGGTCGAATCACGGTCGCTTTACCAATTCCTCCCATGGACCGCAGCCCCAGCCATTTCCGAGCTCGCCGCCGCAGCAAGCATGCGCGCGCGGAACGGATTGGTCGACGATCGAGACAGGCTCGTCCCGGACCCCGAATCGACCCACATCCCACTTTCGCGGGCTGACATGGGAATCGATGAAGGTGTGGGTATGAGAGGCGGGTATGACGAGAGGGGTCTGGCGATTCCGGGGTGGATAACTGTTCGTAATCATCGTCAACACGCGCTGAACATTGAAACAAGGAGATTAGAGGTGTCGCACCTTGTCTCGTCACGACCGGATGTTCCATCGGTGGGTATGGCGACGACGTGTTTTCGGGTGCGGACAGTCGTGGATCCCAGGATATATCCGCCTTGGCTCCCCCCTGTTGTGAGTGGGGCCCGTCTTCGGGATCCCGCGGGGTCGTCACGGACCATCCGTCATCGGACTGCGGGGGTCCTGGATGGTCCGTCACGAGTGTCAATGTTGTTCCGTGTCCTCAATCCAACTGAGAGGTATGAGCTTACCTGAATAGTGATATGTGTCCAAATGCTGTTGGTTCGGTATCCTCGGTCTGCTTGAGAAGGAATTTCGTCTCCGAACGAGCCAAACTCCGACCGCGATTAACAGGCCAGCAACCAAAGATGCCACTGCGATACCCGCGATCGCGGCTGTGCTCAAGGTGCCTGTCGAGGGTTTATCGGGAGGACCAGAATGTACGCTAGCGTCCGTCGGTAATGGCGTTGAAGATGAGGCAAAGAGAGACGTTGCTGTGCAGAGAACGTGTCAATGTATTTCGTGTATATGACCGGGATTCATGGACCTACAAGGCGGTCCTCCAGTTCCTGTGCTCGTGCCAGACGAAGTCGAAGAGCGAATGCATGCATCACTTCCCGGCTCTATTGTGAATGTACCAGAGAAGGACGAAGGGCCCTCGCCGTGGTCAAATACCTCGAGGTACAACTTATTCCCTGCAGTGATATTGGCCTGCCAGTCGAGCGTAGAGTTGTTTAGATTGCTGAACTCTTGAATGAGCGAGTTGTTGTTGTAAAAAATGTGGAGGGTAAATGGAGGGGAACCGTCGTGCCAGGTCAATTTCACCATCTCGCACTCTGAGAGGTTATTCGGTGTGTCTATCGTGACGCCATGCCCGTAATGCACGTCACAAAGTATACACAAGAAGAGGAGTGCTGTCCGGAAAAATGGGAAGCGATAGCCTGAGGAGAGTAGTGAAGGGGGCGCCATGGTGGTCGGGGCGACAGGGGTGAGTGGTCTTGCTACCCACGGCCCTTTGACGTGTCGTCACTAGCACAGTTTCCGCGACGGTAAGCGTTCAGAAAGAACTTGAGTTTAAATTCGTGGCAGTGAAGACGGAACTTACCTTGATCACGAATGGGTAGTAAGAGGCTCAGCTACAGAATGGTGCGCATGAAGCAGGTGCGGTGGAGGAGAGAGAGCGATGTTCCTGAACAGACGTGCATCCGCGGGACAGGTCTCCAGCCCCGCTCTAGTATGCGAATGCGCGTGCATTGTATGCGGCGGGGCCGGTCGTCGATATGATTCCTACAGAGTTAAACGCACATCGGCCAGAAGTCTCCCACAGCCTGACATCGCCTTCCGACCCTTGATGCACTTGACAGTTCGCATGCCCTTCGATTCAGGGCGTGCTGTTCAGTGCTGCTCGATCTTGGACAAGGTAATACTGCATTTCGGTTGAAGTTGCGCTGGACCACAGCTTCGTGCCGTAGGAACCAGATGGGGCGAGGAGAGTGTTAGGATGGACAAGTCGAATGGCGACGGTCAGGTGCTCACCGCTGTGTGGGGACCGAGTTGTCTCGATGTCTCGGGTCGCGCATACCCTCTGTAGCCGACTCCGACCGACATCGGAGTTCTGGCGCTCAATCCAACATTGGTAAACAGACATACGACCGGACGCCTTCGCGCTTCTCGTACTCGGCAGGAATCAAGAAGAATACGTGCGCTGCCATTCATGACTCCACCCATACATCGTGCGCGTTGAGTCGTCAGCGCGCATGCCTTGTAGTAACACGCCACTCGTCCCTCGAGTCGGACAATAATGTACATGTCCTTCAAACTTCCCAAATTCGCGCCTCGCTGGCATGTGGGCATCACCGCCGCAACCGCCGTCCCTGCGGCGTCCATCTACGGGCGCAATCCGTCTGAGCGGCTGCTTGCATCGCCTCCTGTCGCGCTTCTCGGCCTTGACCCGTCGAGCAGGTGTCCCGGAGAAGCGTTCGCGGGCGAGGCAGGTAGGGAATACAGCGGGTCGAGGGACGGTGAGAGATGCCGCGCCGAGGGGTGAGTGCCCGCCACCTCGGACATGTCCAAGTCCGAATCCGAGTCCGAGAGCGGATCCACCAGCGACACGAGCTCGTCGTCACCCTTGCTGTGCAGGGAGGGCACGGCGGCGGAGACACAGAGATCAGGACGCGCAACGAGCGGCGATAGTAAGCTGTCTCTCACTTGCGTCGTGGCCGCCTTCTCTCGCACGAACAGGTTTGCGTCCCAGAACGTGACGGGCTGTTCCGTAGCCTTCGACAAGGGCCCAAGGGAACTTCGGGCAGCTTTGCGAAGAGCGACGTCAAGGACGGCGTGTCAATTAGTTGTTGTGCACGTAAGGAGAAGTGTGAGACGCACCGCGATATTTTGCTCCGCCCAAAATTCCCGCTGCCACCCTTCCATTCGCTCGCCTCCGACGCCGGAGGTAGACGAATGCACCGACTACCAGGAGAACGAGGAGTACAAGTCCGATCACAATGCCTGAAATTGCGCCTGCGCTCAATCGTTCAGCGGACTTCGAGCTGGAGGACAGTGAGGTGCCGGAGTCGGCCGGTGTGGGTACGCTCGACGAGGGGGTGGTCGGGGTCGACAATGCGGTAGATGCTGAGTCACGAGTGAGTGGCCAACGCGCAAACAGAACGTGAAGTATCTCACCACCGTCGGAAGACAACGTCGAGGACGCCGTGGACGATGGGGAGCTTTCCTGTGTTATGAATGCCCTTTCCCTCAGAAGGAAGATTGACCCGACAATGAAAGAGGGGCGCACCAATCCAAGACAACCACCGTCGCTGCTGCTTCCTATCGTGAAATTGCGCGTGAACGCCCTTTGGCCACCAGAGTCCTTTACCTCCGCAAATAGCTCGGTCCCTCCCTGAACATCTACTGGATTCCATGTATAGGTGCGGTTTTCAAACCCATCTTCATCGAAAGGGTCTCGAAGGAGGGTGTAGTTGGTCTCTCTGATTGTAAATATATATGGTGGAGCACCTCCAGACCATGTGAATGTGAAGGAGCCGCATTGCTGAGGAGGAGCCTGGGGGTCGAAACCATCAAACTGCGGATGCTGGGCATAGGCCACGGTGAATGTCGAGAACGAGAAGAGCAAGAGGAAGAAGATGGGTAGAAAGTGATGTAGGAGGCTGTCGTTACTGCAAGGAAGTATGCAAGGACGAAGTGTAGGATGGAGACCTTGAGGACGTCGGCGAATGCAAGGAAGGATAAACAGCGGAAGTGCTCACGATTGCACCGGATAACAGGGGAGCCACTGGGGGAGCCCATAATGCTTGACTGCCTGCGTCTTCGAAGCTCCGTCTTCGCTGGGCTGTCCAGCAATAACTTCAGCGGAGGACACATCGTCAGGACTTAGTGGGAGGGAGAATACCAAGAGGTAGAGTACCGGGCAGCCCGAAAGCAACGCCTCCTCCTCGATTCCGCCCGCAGCACCCTATCTCCCTGCGCGCGCTGTAGGTGTATGGGAGAGCAGGTTCCGGTGGTGCGGCGATAGTGCATCGCCCAGCTGGTCAGTGCGATGCTGGAACCGCGATGGGACACGGGCGCGCGTGCAGGGCGGTCCGCGCAGCGACTGTGATCGTCTCCGCAGCGAAGATGGAAGGTCTTCGCCCGGGCGGTGCAATTGACCTGGGGATGATGAGGAGATGGGCGCGACCGGCCGCGGGATGCGGTCGTACGAGGATTCTCCCACCATCCCGAGAACACCGCCAGCTGGCAGTCCTGGCAAGCTCGCGACTGTCGAGCTCTGCATACCGATGAAGGTTCACGCTATATGTTCGAGGCGTGATCTTCTTGTGTCCAGAGAGAGGTGAGAACGAAGATTTGGAGACTCTGAGATGGTGGTACAGGGCCACGTCGAGCCTGGGCCGGAATAAGCGGCCCTCTCACGCGAACGGCGGGGCGCTACGCTGGGGCCACTGCCACTGCCCCGCATGAAGCAAAAGTTCCTACTTATCCAAGTACTACGCAAGTCTGGATGTACTGCCGCACAATACGGCAAACATACTTTTTTGAGTTGGGAAGAATGTGATGGTATTTATACAAAAGCTAACACATCATGCGCGACAGGGTCGAAACAAACGGTTACTGTACACAAGAGATACAATTGGAGACAAGAGAAGTATTTCCGTTCAGGTACGTGTCCGTCCGCAGAACATCCATGCTAATGGTCAGTACTGGTCGTAGGGCGGCGGCGCAGTGGATGGAACGTCGCTCCACGCGTCGTCGAAGATGCTCCCGGAGGCCGTCCAGCCCAACTCCTGCGTGCGCCTTGCCCGCCGCTGCGAGTCCCAGAACGCCGCGATACCAGCCCTGGGGGTTAAGACACGCGCGTCGCTCATCGGCCGTGTTGAGCGGGCCAGGGGTGTTGCAGACCTCGCGGCGGTTGGGCCAGGCCTCGCCTTCGAAGACAGTGTGCCCGTGTCTGGGGTCGGAAGGGGCTTGTTCCTGTGCTCTGATGAGAGGCGAACAATCAGTACTCGGAGTTTACGGAGTAGAGAGGGGCGCACCCATGATCGCCTCGGCGGATGGCAGATGTATCGTGGCGTTCACAGATGTCGGAGAGTTCGAATTTGGTGTCCCCATGGGCGAGTCTTGCACAGAGAGGACGCTAACTGAGTCTCGGATAGAAACTTCCCTCAGCTCGGGAGAATCTGGAGTCGGATCGCGAACCTGGCCGTTAGGGTTGTCACAGTCCGGAATGCCAATATGCTCACCAAGTCTTGTATGGCGCATCTCGCGCCGGTACTGCCGCCTTCGCTTCCACCAGAACAGAAGCCGCAGTCCGAGCGCGAAGACCAGGATGGAGCAGGTGACGATCGCGCCAATGACACTGGGTTGGAGGCCCTTCCCTGATGTTTCAGAGCTCAGCGATGATGGAAGCGGTGTCATGATGGGAGGCGTGGGGATGGAAAGCGAAAACGAGTCAGAGGGAGCATGATCGAAAGGGTTCGGCGTAGCTGCAGATTTGATACTTAGGATGGTTCGAGAAGGACGCAGTGTCTTGTGAAGGCGCAGCGTAGATGTGGATGTAGTAGAATAGGATTGTTCAGAGACGGAGAAGTCGATGATAGAGGCAGACGTAGATGTAGATGACGGATGATGGATAGAAAACAATTTCGAAGCAGACGAACTATTGATAGTGGGCGTGGACGTATCTGGGGACGTACTCGTGTCAGAAGTCTGGGTGGGGAAACCAGAAAGGCTTGAAACCGAGGTGACAGTGGCAACAGCACCACTGATAGCGCCATTCGCACAACTGCTGTCCGTCCCCGGCTGGACGACGAGGTTCAACGCCTGATCGAGCACCCCTCCGTTGTTCACTAGTGCGACATTCACGAGGGTCTTCGCCGGGAGGTTGAATGTCACAGTGGCTGATGAACCCTCAAATCCCGCAAAGAGGAGGGGGCTGCCGGTGGAGCCTGAAGCGATGGTGAGGGAGATATTGAAGGGGGGTAAGGATTCGCCGATGTCCCAGGTAATGACGGTGGGGACGCATTGCGCGAAGGTCCCAATGGAGGTGATATGGAAACCGCTCCCTGTCGGCAAAAAGGAGGCGAAAATGAACAGAGTTGAAAGGAGACCGAGGCGTCCAGACGCGCTCGCGCTCAGCCCGGACGCTGCCATGCGCTGTACGAAGCAGGCAGCGTTTAGCTCCGCGTAGCGGGGTACTCGTCTGTGCATTGATTTATGACTCCTACATCTTGCGCGAAAGGGAATAACGAACCTAAATAGTTAGGGTCTGAATCTGTGGCTGACGATGTCTTGACAAGCCAGCAGCAAGGTTCAGTGACGAAGCTGCGAGAAGGGTTGTAATCATCATGTCGGGTAGATAACAACGGCGCGACTGTACCTCTCAGTTGTATCGTAAAATAACAGTGTGGTACATCCGTCCCATGGCCCAACAGTAGGGTCCTCGAGCGAAAGCGGAAGAAATGGTACTGTAGAATCGGTTGGGTCAGTCATTTGCGTGAAAGAGAATCTGCGCGTCGCTCACAAGAGTGAAAGAGTATGAAAAAGGCGACATTGCCACTAGAATCCGCCTTTATGAGCCCTCCAAGGGCAGGTGTCTGTCCCGCAACTCGTCTCCAGATGGTCGCCATGGTCTCCTCGGTCAGTTGAGAAGGCCTCTCCCATGGGGCGAACTAAGCCGCCTTCTAAACGTCTACGGTGCAACGACCACAGCGACGACCACAAAGAGCGTTCCCGTGTCAGGCCAGGATTCATGGATGCAATATGCCTCCAAGTTTTGCAACGACCACTATGCATAGCGTCGACGTCCTGGTGGACGAACACGGCGGGCGACCCTGTTCGTTGCAAGATCTGTGCGTTCGAAATGACGGTACACAATGATCCGTCGGCATAGCAGAAACCAACTTATCCTTGTTACTGCAGCATCGGATCGAAGAGACTTCACTTTAGAGCCCCATGAACTTGGCTCAGAGAAGTCCGATGACGTCCAGGATGCAGCAACGTCTACGCACACACATCCTTGACTTCCAGCGAGCTCGACGCTGTGCTTACTGCGCGCCGACTCCGACGAGAGGACAGCCTCGCATCACATCGACTGAGAACATTGTTCACCATCTGAACACGCCAGCAAAAGAAGCGTCTCGTTCGTGGGCGAGCACGTGAATCGCCGCACGCATCATCCGTCGCTGCAACATCACAGTGTGACATCGCATCATCAAGAGCGCAATAATAATAATTAAACATGTACGGCAGTGCTCACTGCACCAATATTCAATGCCTGCTATAAGACGGCGGCCGCCCGTTAAGCCTGATTTCCACCACCTCGCTCCCATACACCGGCGTTCTCGGGGAAACGCCCCTCTCCCCACTGCCAGCGAGAGACCACGGCGAGAGGAAAGTAGACTGTGCCGCGGGCGTCCGCAGATGATCCGGATATAGTGCGAGTGCGAGCGGGTTCGGCGGGGGGTTCTTCCATGCCTGCGGGGACGTGGTGGGCTCCGGCACAAAGCTCGGCAGCCCGGTAAGTGGATGGGTATGGGCCGCGCGCGGCGGTGGAGAGATCGGAGTCGTTGGCATTGTTGTGGAATTCATAGAGATGGGGGAGGAGAACGAGGGGACGAACGAGGCGAGAGTTGGGTTCGGCCGCACTTGCTCAGGATAGAATATGTCGCGTAGCTTCTCATCGATGGACTGAACATGCACCCTAGGGCCAAAGTTGCGTTCTGAAGCACTGATGGGGCTGTCGAAGGTCGCGGCAGTCGAGGAGGCGGCGGCGGAGCGTGCGTCCCACTCTGGGGGCTTGATTGGTGGGGTGAGCGCGTCGACCTGGTCTCCGCGCGGGACGACGGACACCCTCCGTGGGCTTGCGTCCGTATAAAACGCTATCAAATAAATGAATAAGTCCCGTAATGAAGGCGGATGAAGGGGAGCTGGCGCACCGTATTGAATAAATGTACTACTGGTCCGCTTCTGCACAGCTCGTCGCCTCCAGTTGTAGTACACCCTAGACGCTACGGCTAGTGCGAACACGAATACAACCACGACTATTATCACCGCAATTATGCCATTCGTTAATGTATGGTCCGCTGACGAAGAGGACGATGAGGTTGCTCTCGTCGAGGCTGTGGCAAAAGGAAGTTAGATGCGGACCGGACCTGCCGCTAGCAGGGACGTACTGGTTGGAATTGGGGTCGAAGCGATACCAGACTGGCCTGCACTCGACTCCGCGGTCAACAAGGTGCTTGCCGTCAGCGAGGCCTTCGTCTTCAGCGTGGTCGCTACGTTCTTCCGTGCGACCAAGCCCGCCGAGGTCTGTGTCGCTTTGCCACTATCCCTCCTTCCGTCGACGGTGCTCCGAACTCCAGCAATTGCAGAGTTCCGGTCCAAGATCATCGCAGTAGGGACTTCCAGGCGGGACCGTAGAAAATTCTGAGACAAATTATCGTTCTTGTGGGGAATCATCGAAGAGGAAGAACAGGACTCACAAATAAACTGAGAGAATTAACGGCGTCAAACCCGCGAAACAAATCCCGAAACGAATGAATGTATCGTAGAGCAAAAGAACGGGGACGCAAGAACTGACGGAACGACAGAGAGGGAAGACAGCGAAGTGGGAGAAGGAGGGAAAGGGGGAGACACGGTCCTCGCCAACGCTGCCCCCTTCTGAGGATGGTGTCCTTGCTTCGCCGTCTGCCGTTCGGCGACTGCCCTTGGCGAGTTTGGGGGTACAGTACCTGCTGGCCGTTGCGGACGTCCATCACAGAGTCCATGTGGGGTCCATCGAAAGCTTACTGTGATCGCCATCCAGGCGCATGAGCGCACTCGCCGGCGGGGCGATCGCACGCACCTCCGCAGTTCAGCATAGCCGACAAGCAGTGTCCCCCCTCCGATGGACGCAGCTCAGACTCGAGTTGACGTAGGACTACTAGAGGTTGCGGCAAAGGAAGTATACCGTCATGTTCCAGTCATCTGCGCAGAAAATGCGAGCCATAAGTAGTATTAGTCTTTCGCTGCGACTGGGGGTATATTCGAGAGACGAACCTGCCAGAGCTTGCAGAAATCAAACATACTACGGCGACAATCAGGAATAACGTTTTCAAATCAAGCTCGCGCATGTCATCGTAACGCATGGCTCCTCTTGCTGTCATCGCTTGTGTTCTGCGGATAGAAACGCGATCAAAGGGGATCAGGGGGAGGTAGACTGGGACGTCTTTACTCCCTGCGCCCTGAAGAGAGTGATCATGCAGATACGTATCGTGGCCGCCCTCGATAATCTCCTTGGGAGACAAATGACCATGGCCCGCTGGTCATTCGACCGGGTGTGCTTGAGTGTAGGGTGTCGTCAACGTCGTCAGAAAGACACTCATTATGGGGGATAGAGCAAAAGCAAAGACGTGGCAGCTCCAAGTGTGGGAGATTCTGTTATGGCGCTCGTGAAACATGAGGCTACCGACCATTCGGCGATCACCGAGGGCCCAGAGCAGCCTCTTGGCGAACGGAACATTGGCATGGTGAGATCCATTCCCTAGTGAAAATTCCGAATGGGGCAGTTGCGCTTCGTTATATGAGGTGCTGTACGAAGACGCCAAGTGCAAAAGTACACCTACGCAGTAGAAACGGCATTATACAGTCCTGTACGGGTCGACCGGAGGACCGGCTAGAGGAAATAAACCAGGATCGTCCATGACGGCGAGTCACTGCGACGTTAATATTTGACAATAATATGCTTCACTTTAACGATCCTATTTCCTGTGAAGCAAGTAAATTTCCTGATTTGGGGACTCTGTGCATCCTGATTTCAATCACGCACAGCGTTCGACTTTATGCCTACAACCGATGCACAGCACAAGAAAGGTCGATAACATGCCGATCCTGTATTCGACCTATAAAGACTGTAGAAGAGTCGAGGAAGGATGTGCACCATTATAGGCGGCAAGTAGTTCTATCTCGCCCCTGCATAATGATAGATGGAATCATTCATCTTCCGAAGTGTGACAGATCTTCCTTTCTTTCCCGCACCTATTACAAGACCGGATGGGAAACATCTTTACCAGCGATTCATTTACAGTGCCTTGCATAATTGCGTGAACGCGCGGAAAAATCCCCAGCAGGCGCTTATACCTCGCCTACCAAATGCGGATGGATCACGGTCACATGCAACGCCAGCGCCGCCTGTGCGCCTCTACTGGTCTTAACTTCAGCCTGACTGTTCCCATTGTCCCCCACGCTTGTCTACTTCCTGGAGAGCTCAGTGGTTCTCAACGGGCCTCCTAGTTTACCATTTGGGCCCTCAGCTGCTTCGGGAGGCACCCATGCCATCCAAGAGACATGTCACATCAAGGTCACCAACTCGCTTCTGAAGCTTCCCAGGCGTCCTGATTTGGTAGGCGAGGTATAAGCGCCTGCTGGGGATTTTTCCGCGCGTTCACGCAATTATGCAAGGCACTGTAATCGGCCTTCCATTACCTTGGTAGTGACCAGAGACCCCGCCAGCTTTGCCCGTCGAACATTTGCCAGGGCCATGATCAACGAAGCACATTGAGCAGCCTGACCATCATGTGTCTGGAACCAGACGACCACCCGCCCTTGCCACCCGTCGCGTGTTGGTCAGCGGAAGAATATCCGAAACGAGGGGTTGCCGGCAACCAATCGGTCTCAAGAGGGTGGTCTGAAGGTTGTACCCTTCCTTCCCCCAGTACATGACTCTATCTCGACTTGGTTCCGCATAGTCCACGTCCATCCTGTCCTTTCTCGAACATGCATTGGTGCACTCTCCCCTTCCTTCTCATATCGCTCCCTCGAATATCCCTGTCGGATCCATCACGGACTGACGATTCTGACTCCGCGGTCAACTACACGGGCGCATGGACTCATGGAGAAGGCATTCCAGACGACGCATCACAGAACTGGGATGGAACCTTGCACTATTCCAATATCTCTGGTGCAAAGGCAACGTTCAAGTTCACAGGTGAATCTGTTATTGTAACAGCCTGCGGAGGGTTGAAAACTCAAGCAAATGGACTGCCAGGTACCTCCGTCGCAGTGTACGGGTCCTTCCATCCGCCAGGAAGGTACAGTATGCAGTCGACATACAGCGTCGACGGGATGGAGCCTTTCATATTCCTCCCTAACCAGAACGTTCCCAATGCGATACACCAGACACTTTTCTACTCGTCCCCTCAGCTTCCCCATGGCGAACACACTCTCGTTGTGACCAACTTAGGGCAGCAGCTATTTCTCGACTTCTTTGATGTTTCCGATGAAAACAACGCACCGTCGCCGTCATCAACGACACCTCCTACAAGCACCTTTAGCTCAAATACCCCTAGTCATGTTACGACACCATCCTCATCCTTCAGGGGTGGCCAGACGGAGACTGTGACGTCGACAACTATTGAGCAGCTCGGAACAACCACTGTATCTGCGAGCGCGGACTTGGAGCAAACCACTGGCCCGCAACACCCTGCCGTCGCCGGTTCCATGACAACGGACGCAACACTTTCTCTCTCCACGATTGACCCGCCTACTGCCCCTCCCCCTCAGCCGAGTACTGGAACCACTGTCCTGTCCCCCCCAACTGCTGGCAATTCTTCCGTGACACCTTTAGGCGCAGCGCAATCACCTATTGGAGGGCGGTCACGGAGATTATCCGAAGGAGAGATCGCGGGCATCGCGGTGGGGGGCGTTGTCATCATCACCGTGCTCGGCGCCGGGTTCTGGTGGTACCGGCGCTCACGCCAGCTGACTTGGCTCGCCACGGACCTGCACTTTGGTGAGCACTCGACATTCGCGTGCCCGTTTGAAACTGGTGGAAGAGGACTCACCTGCTTCGTGTGTCCAGAGCCGTCGAAGTTTACCGTATCGGATCCAAGCTTCCGCGGACACCGCCCAACGTTGCCGGGATTTATCTACGGCGACCGTCGTGCTTCCGAGCAGCGGCAGAGCGCGCGGTCGTCTTCCGTTCATCTCGTTGGGTACAGTTCATCCACACCGTCCACATACTCAGATTGATGGACTGCCGAAGCCGTGGACATGTCGGACGCCGAGGTTTAGGCGGGTCATCCCGTCGTCAGGAGCGTTCATCCCGAGGAGCGTCTGGCAGAAATAGCTCCGTGAGGATGTAGAATGCGAAGGAAGGGAAGGATGGCATGGACACGATGAACGGTTGCAGTTGTGAACTATCTCTATGTTTCAAGAGCCTTCTTCGATGCCAGCCGTACCTGAACACAGGCGAACATGTGAGAATGGCGTAGATGAGACGTTACAGTGCTTCAGAGCTGTCAGCGTCCGTGGCATAGCACCATGATGACTAGAAATCTCGACTCACTCCTCGGCTGCTGGTAGGAGATGCCTAACGACTGCCCGCAGGAAGACCGCGCCGCCGTCTCCACGCATCTTCTTCAACTGAAATGGGTGGCGGGAGTCCATGACAGGCACAATGACTAGGAAGGCTGAGAACACCGGCCATAGTAGAGCGCTGATCGACGGAGGACGAGGCCCTGGGGATTAGGCAGCTGGAAGGAAGAGATGTCGGTGGAAACGAGGTCAGGCGGGCGATGGGCGCCGGGCAACTAGCCGGCGCGAGGCCCACCCGGGCCGCCGTGAACTGAAGGCCAACGACAGTACACGGCCCATTATGTCTATTGTGCACTATACAGCGGTCAGAGACTGTTCCTTTTGACCATCTGCTCATGTAAGACGGAAGGGACGACCATCAATCGAAAGGGGAGGGTATCGCGAGCCAGTGGCTTGCGGGCGGCGGCTATAGCTGTCCGGAGGAAGAACGGCAGTGAACGGTTCATTACATTACATGGAAGCAGTCGAAGAAGACGAATGGTGACAGTAGCCTGATCGAGACCTGAGCTCAGCAAGATGGCTCACACGCAAATCATACAGGACTCACCTTCTTAGCAGCTCCGTGCTCTGGACGACGGGGAAGTGAGCCCCGAGCCAAACTCTAGTCGGCGATGGGGCGGGTGAGCCTGTTGGGCGGAAGAACGACGGCCACTGAGTACAGTCGCCAACACGTGTCTTTCAGTGTCAACGTTGCAGACAGCAGCCGTCCGACCGATCTGTGGTGGACGAAGGCTCGCACCGCGGCCGACGCGACGCGACGGACCGCTTCTCGCCCAATGCGTCAATCTTCCTGCTGCCAGGTGCAACCCGCATATGTCGAGCAAGGCGCTCTCACGCGCCGAGGCCAACCTCTTCCTCCGCCCTCCCTTCCAGCCCTCTAGACGCATGCGCCATGTCCTTTTGGTTGCGCCCCACGCTGGCTTTCGTCTTCTGGATTATGTCTTGTCCCCTCAGGCTACGAGTTGGAGCGGTGGTCATTCAGAGCACCGACCCGAACATTCAGTACACGGGGGTTTGGGAGGCCGTGAAGGCTAATAGCACAACTTCGTACGTCGCTTCGAACACGACAGGTTCAAAGGCAGTGTACACATTCGCAGGTCAGCCAAGCGACAGGCTGAAGTCCGTCTGAATACTGACTAGAGACATATCTAGGGACTAGAATATCCGTTTTCGGAGTCATACTTCCAAAAGACTCCAGCGCTGCGCAGGCATCGGTATACAGCATCGACGGTGGTACATCGACACAGTATATCGCTCCTGGAAACGCGACCGGTCCTGTATACAACCTGCAGTTCTACCAGTCTGACCTACTTCAAGACGGGCAGCATACCCTCACGATCGTCAATCTCGGTGACGAGTTCGTCATCGCGCACTTCGAAGTTGCAACAGACGGAACTCACGTTGGCTCCACCACGTCCAACCCTGGTGCAGTCTCAACGACATCTCAGGTATCGAGTACAACATCCATTCCTTCATCCACATCCACGACACTCCTTTCATCGACAACCCGCTCTTTGACTGCAAGCTCTACCGTCAACAACGGAACACTCACCTCGACGAACAGCACTTCGGCTGTCTCTTCGACATTTCCGCCAACGAAAACCTCCTCGCAGACCTCGTCCACATTCTTCTTCCCAACGTCTTCGAGCAGCCCGCCAGATAGCACGCTCCCACAAGACCGTGCCGCTACGCTGTCGAAGGGCGTAACGATCGGTGGGGGCATCGCAGGGACGTTGGGGTTCCTATTCCTGGTCGGAGGCCTGTGTTGGTGGGGTCAAAGACGAGGTAGACGAAAACGACAGGACGCCTCGAGTGAGTACATCAGCTCTCTCGGCTGGTCCCATGACCTGCTCATCTTTCGCCTTCCCAGCTATGAGCACTTCCAGACCTCCGCTGGGGATGCACACCGTCGCCTCGCAGGCGACCCTCGGAAGCGACCCATTTGCCGCAGACCCTACACGACGACGCAGAGCACCACCCATCTACATCCCCAGCAGCTCCACGATCGACCTGTCCGTTGGAGGCGCTCAGTACACGCCGACGCAGGGTTATTGGAGCGACTCGGAGAAGTACGGGATGTACGACGCACCTCTCTACTCACCCGCGTCCACATCCCACCTCCTCGGCAGCCCGATCCACCATGCATTCCACAGCGCGGTACCCCAACGTCTGGAGACGCCAGTTGAGGTCCGTCGACTCGATCGCGACGGAAGACGGCGGTCGGCCGATGGAGGGGTGCGGATTGCGGGAGGGCGGCCAGGACAGCGGATGGATGACACAGACGACAGTTTCCTCGACTTGGCATCGCGGAAGAGCATAGGGTCTACCTTGCCTCCCGCCTATGAGTTTGACTGAACCCGTTGGACTCCGTTGGATTGTAGCGAATACTGAAGTGTGCTCACGTATACCCATACCCGCATTGATGTAGACTAGAATACGGCGCCCTGGGGTCGGCGGTCCTGGAACATGGCGGTTCACGAGCTCAGAAACAGTGCTCGCTGTCGATGACCTCAGGAGAACACAGATTCTAGGATTCAAGGCAAGAATTCAGCATTGGAAAGAGTGCGTTGGCAAGGAGGAGGAGACTACGCGAAGGAATTGAAGCGGAGGCCATGTCACCGAGTGGATTGGACCGGGGGCGAGTCGAAAATCCGCAGTGGGCGCTGCGTCCGGGAGACCCCGGGCTGGCCCCTCCGAGTCGCTTCGTACATGCAGGGTGTTTTGCAGCCTTGACTCCCTCAAATGTCCTATCCTCTCCCATCCTCAAGCTTGTGAGGGACAACATGCATTTCGTCGCGAGCGGAATGTACAAACGTGCAGTACGTGTTAAATACATGAAACCAATACCATGTTGCTAACAATACAAATGCGTGACGATCATCCATACGTACGAACCATATGCAGCACTCCAAGTCCCAGAAACATCACGTCTTACAGTCAGTCTTAGTGTAAAGAACAAGATTTCTAATCGTCAAAGTAGGATCGTGGCTGACCTCCACCTGTGTGCGGACGGCGAGGGGCACTCGATGCGGACGCCGCGAGGGGCCGAGTTAGCAAAATCCCAACTGGCCGCGAACCCCCGTCCAGCGACGAAACAGCCCTCCTGTTCCGCGCGACAGGAGGTATTTGCTTTGTACCCACTCTGCGCAGCTCATGATACCCTGGCGGGGGTACTGTTGGAGCACCGACGGAGCGCGACCGCGGGCGAGAAGCTAGCGCGGACCTGCCAGACGGCGCACCTCGCGCATCCGCTGAATGAGGAGGGCGTGGGGACCGCGGAACCCGACTGTCCTGAAAATTTCGCGACCTTGGAGACCTTGTGGCGGGAGGAAGGATGATGTCGGCCATTGGCCGGCGCGAGCGGACGCGCTGCGGAGGGGAGGACATCCGCAGTGATGCGTCGTCCGCCTCTTGTGGCGCCCCCATCCGGACGTCAGTCATGGAGAGTTTTGTGGGTGTTACAGGCAGCGCGATGTCCGCGAGCGTCGCATTCGTGAGGCGTGCTACCGCGCGGGTCGACGTCCGGCGCGTGGGGTGCTGTGAGGGCCAAGCAACCGAGGGCGAGCGCGGACTTGGAGGCACGGAAGGGGAGGTCTCGTTTTGAGCTCGATAGAAGGACTCGAAAGTGGAGAATGTCTGTTGAGAGAGCTGTGGATTCAGCCTGGCTGACTGGGAGAAGCGAGGTTGCGCGGGAGGAGGAGAGGAGGGCAGGAGTCCCCCAGGCGGTGCAACACGGAGCGAGGATGGGGCAGGCTCTATTTTTGTTTCCTTCTCCGTGTGCTGCTTCGTCTCTCTCGGGACTCCCTCTTCTGTTTTCCTCGGTGCATTTCTTGCGGAAGATGTTTGGGGTGCAAGCTCTGCGAGAACAAGGATGGGGTATGTACTCAGATCATCGAGATGAACACCAAATGAGGACACGACGTACCTTCGATAAGCTCGCCCTCCTTTCCACTTGAATCTCCCTTCGACTTCCTGTTCCTCCGGTGGCAAGTGTAACAGACTGCCGCGGCGACGCAAACAATCACGAAGACAGCGCCGACCCCGATGATCGCGAAGAGAGCCTCAGACTTGAAAGCGATCGCGACCATGTCCTGCAGTCGATGCAGGAACACATAGTCTCGCGACGATGAGAGTAGGTGAGGAGACAGAGACCGTAGCCACGAAGGAAGGAGTGTTTTGCATCCACGCCGTGATACTTAATAGCCCCGGGGAGGACACCTGGAAGCGTCCTGCCTCTTATCACTATCATGGTCGCGTGGAGACGAGGCGGCCTGAGACTGTGCATCCTGACTGCGCAGCGAATGCAAGTATGCCATTGCGGCCCTGAAGCGATGGTTTTGGGGCCAGAGCGTTACCTA
This sequence comes from Ganoderma boninense, assembly GCA_002900995.3. Classification (NCBI taxonomy): domain Eukaryota; kingdom Fungi; phylum Basidiomycota; class Agaricomycetes; order Polyporales; family Polyporaceae; genus Ganoderma; species Ganoderma boninense. The sequence continues at coordinate 6,378,874 of CM035304.1, forward strand.
CTATAAGTAGCAGTACGCCTTGACGATGATCGGAAGTGCTCACCTACGTATACAGTGCTGTGGAGTGACCGAGTCGATGGCTTTCAGATGCTGCTGAGCACCATTCCTAGCCGGCCTGGGACCGGTGAGCCCAAAAGATGTTAGTTGTGGAACGCATCGCCGTGGACGCTGTTATGATCAGCCCAAGATCAAGCTCTCGGAGAAACTGGAAGTGGCGCGGCCATGATGCGGCAGTTCGTGAGAAGGTTGTCGGCATTTAATTATAATGACCCTGGCACAGCACAGCTCCGAGAACTAGACCACTGTGCAGCTACGCGACATGTACGCGGAGGAACAGAGCTGAGAATGATTCGGATAGCGTAAAGGAGAAGGGTGGCGGTGATGCCAGTGACTTCTCGGGCAAACCGCCTGGATGGTTACCTCTACTAGGCAACACGACAGCCTGACCCGGCGGTGTCCTGCCTCCTTCATCTAACCAACACTGGTTGTCAACTTCCCCCTAGTCCCATACTGTTTCCATGTGTGCTGTTCAGTGCACTCGATAAACAAACCAGAGGTGGAGGGAGATGGACGCGGGAAAGCGTATACCGCGATCAGGAGAGGTGGAAGAATGGGCCTGATGATCAACATGGTTTGTGAATGTTGAGGAGATTAGATGATCGTGGTGGCAGTAGCATGTCGTGCACCTCGATCCCGCCTGCCCATCCGTCAACCGTGCGAGCGCAGGCTCCTCGCGGAGAGGGCAGCACCAAAGCCTTCGTTCTTCCAGCTGGTTGGTCCTGAGCCATCCCGATGCTAGATATACATCATGGTCCGTGCTCCTGAATACGTGCACGGGCAGTACCATGCATTCCAACGTGCACCATTCAAGACGTCAGCGCTTTACCATTCCACGGAACGGAGGCCGCACTTACCATGGGACGATTTCCACAACCTCGAACGACCCTCAGAGTTTCTGTTGCTTGCGATACCGAGGAGGCATCTCTGGACCCTGCCACGTAGCAGGGTCAACCGGCCCACCCTCGAGGCGCATGCCACCATCCACCGACTTGCGCGGATAGTACCTTGAACGCCGAGCCGACTGCGGCTGGTATGAAGTCGGCCCGTACGGTTCAGCAGCCGGCTGCATCCCCACTGCCTCCCGTCGCCTTCCATGGCCTGAGAACTGTGCTTCAGAAGCCGTACGGTGCTGTCATGAGGAAGCAGGTTAACCTAGAAAGACGGAGGACGGAGGCGAGGCCCGCGATAAGAACGTACGGTTGGCCGGTGTGTGCGATAGGATGGAGGAAGAGTTGATGATGTCGAGATGGACACCCCGTCCACACTGCTGTGTACGGATGGCGCTGGGGCAGGAACGGCGACAGGACTGCGTGTGCGTGCGAAATAGCGTCGTTTGCATCCGATTCCGCGCCTCGGAGATACGATGGCTTTGGGTCGGCGAACGGGTCCTGATCGTTGTGAGGGAGAGAACTGACGTGACCAGTGACATGCTGGTTGAGTACGGCGGGCGCAGGGGGAGTCAGAGTTGTGGCGACGTCAGAGGTTGGCAGCATGTCGGGTTCTGAGATCGGGAGGCTGTAGGCGAGGGAATACCTGTGCTCGCTGCTTGGAGTCGGAGAAAGCGCTAGCGATCTGGTCCGGAAGGAGTCGCCGCTAGCGCTATCACGGGCCCGAGAAGAGTTGGGTACAGCAAGATGTTCGGGAGTGGTGGAAAGGGTAGGGATCCAGCGGTGCAGTTCGCGACGAGGAGCCTCGCTGGTGATCGATGTTGTGCTGGCAGACGCATTGGCTACAAGGAATGTCAGATATATTGCCAAACAGTAGGTAATATAAGAAAGTGTGTGTGCTCACCAGAATCCCGCTCCTCCTTCCTTCGCTGCCTATCCTTCCGAACACAGTAGGTGACCAAGTAGTAAATAATCACCATTGTTAACACCACCGGACAGAGGACCAAGAACACGATCGCGGGGATGCTGTGATTCAGCGCGCCGGGCTGATCTAGGGCCATCGCTTCGAGCCTGAACAAAAGGAGAATTGTGTATCGTTGTCAGGAGCTGAGGCAAGAGAAAGGCTGAAGTTGACGAGTGCCGTCTCGGAAGGTGACCGTGATGGGACGCAGAGAAAGCCTCAACGCTGAGGGATGAGTGCCATTATGAGTGCAACGAAGCGGAGACCCCCGAGTCCGTTGAGATCGATAGAAATGGAGTCCTGCAGGACATGAGAAAAGACTTTGTTCGCCGCCCGTTACGATCGCGGTGATATGTCAGGTGTCGCCGACGGTTTGCAGAGCCTTCCATAGCCGAGTGCGGTAACTCATTGATTGGATACCTGAAGTTGATTGAGGTGTATATGGATCTACCCATATCCAGAGAGAGGTCAACCTCTTAGTGTAAGTACACGGCGGTTCCTGGTTCATGAAGACGTACCTGAACTCGTCTGGAACTTGACTGGGAGCAGGAGCGCAAAGCGACTGAGAGCCCGACAAATTCGAGGCCGCCGGTCCAAACTGACTACGTAAGCTTATTCTTATTTCGCGCTCGCCCCATCACACCTCGTCACCCCGGCCCTCTCCTCGCTGAGTCTGTCCCCTCTCGATGCGCCATTCCCCGCCTGCCTGCTGTGCAACTTGAATACACGCTACTATTCCTTCATACATGCTCGTTTAATGCCTGCACCCATCAGTGTGTGCGCATACATGATCCCTGGCCACTCCCGTATGCCCGCTACTCCGACGACGCGCTGCCCCCCCCCCTCCTCAGGCTCTCCGGGGTCTGCGTCCGAGACTTGGCCATCATCCAAGGCGGCCCCGCATGCACCCGCCCCAGCTCACCGTGCTTCCCTCCGTCGTGAGCTTCATGCGCTGGACCACGTCGACGTCCGAAGCTGGAATGGACGACAGATGAGCAGACGGAACACCACGCTGGGCAATGGCCGCACTTACAGCGGGAGAACAGCCGGCGTCCTGCGCTCGCCCAGGTTGCGTTCGAGCACCATTCCGACGTCGGCAGGGCTGGTGCGACGAAAACGAGAACATCAGTGATCAGTGCTCAATACAGATGCACGCTGCCATGGGCTGGTCTGGTAGATTGAGAGGAGGAACAGCAAGTGAAGGGGCGAGGTGCAAGTTGGCTGCTCTCGCACAGCCGTGCCGCTTATATACCCGCCCCTCACCCTCGACTCCCATGCCACCGCGCGGCATGCGGACGGAGTCAAAGGCCGACGTATTCTGGATCCTCCCAGTCTCAGTGTCCGGGTCAGCAACGGCAGTAGTGTCGGACGACCGCCCGAACCGTCCCGTGTCTGCCGACGGCCGTTGCTGCCCCCATTCGCGTGCCTCCCGCATCGGTTCATGGTGCGCAGCGGCCGCACTATGCACATCGCCAGGCAACGGAACCGCCCACTGACGGCGACTGCCGCTAACTGCTCGCCTTCGCGCAGACTGCCACCGAGTCCGTGCATACATTGCACTCGACTTCCGACTGATGCAGATCTATGCCCGCTCGCAGCCCACTCCTCCTCGGCAGCGGGCTGCCCTGAGCCAAGGCCCAGGTACGAGGCACGAGTCCACATCCCGAGCGATGCTGTGGTCGCTTGCATGGCAGCGCATTAGCTGGCAGCACATGTGTGCACGGCCGGCACCGTGACACGGCCAGTGGGGCTCCTTCTGTGATGCGCAGACACTAAGCAATAGGTCTGCTTTCCGTCGTCAGACGTACGGAGCGGCTGCAACTCGAGCCAGAGGAGGCCGCTGCTGGCTGCATGCACCGGGTACCTGATGCGACGCAGCATGCTCGCGTCAACTACGCCGGTCTCTTGGATACTGCAGGGCGGGCTTGGATGGATCTTCTCCATCTCCAATGTACCACGACCCGCCCGTATTATTACTGCGTATCATGCCATGCATCTGACAGTCCCAGTCTCTCTTTCAGGCTCGTGTCAACGCAGCCAGTACAATGTCCAAATCTCCAGCCTGCATGCTCCGATAGCAGCAAGTTCGCTCCATGGATGCCCCATCCTCCGCGCATGCGAAGGATGCCGCATACATTGTCGCTCCTCCGGGTGCATTTTGCAGACACTGCGAAAACGTACGGAAAGACAGAACCACTCACCATGTAACACGTACCACACCAGTCGGGCGAGTCAGGCCGAAAATCGGGTGTGAGCACGGGCCGGTGTGGTCCTAGATGGTGGACTGCCAAGAACTTCAGCCCGTCTGGGACAGCGCCGCTGGAGACCATCCGACACGGTTCACTGCCGGCGCATTTGGCGGTAATACGCGACCCTAGCGGGAGGGAGGAACCATCAGTCCGAGATCCTCTCGCTGTCAACCTGGACGCCGCTTGGCCGCACAATCGTCTCCACGCTCCGATGGTTTAAGCCGCACAGACACACCGGGGCCGAAACCGCCATGTGCACGATGTTCAATTCATTCATGCGTCACGTCCCGTGTTTGTGCAGAAAAGGGATACAGACACATTCCGATGCACGACACCACAGGCCAAGAACGCAGACGCACTCACCTGAAGGCAAACAGTGCACGAGATATGCAGCCGACTGGGTCTCGGTCATCGCACACTGCAAGCCCGCCGGGTGATGGCCTGGATGGTTGTGGTCTATGATCATCCGCGAGGCGAGGTGTAGCAGACACACCAAGGAGCGGCACGTACCTGTGAGGCCGAGCGGAGCGGTCCTGCTCAACAAAACTCATTCCGCGTCTCCATGGCTCGGCTCCGCAGGGAGTGTGGCCCGACGAGCCAGAGCGGGCTTTGCAGGACGCCAGGTGCCTATGCGCCGCGCGAGAGTCGCCCGACGAGCGGGGACCGGTGTGCGAGTGGCTATATGTGGCTGTTAGTCGAATGTGTGAGTTGGTAACCGCATATATGCGCATCCCGTCCGCGTCAGCTCACCTGATGGACGCCTTGTCGAGCCAGGAACATTTTCCCGCCACCTCCTGCCGAGATATTGGCTGGCAACACGCACATCGGCGAGGACGGGAGACGGCGGCCTGGATGGGCGAGGGATATGTGCAGGGCGTGGGGGACATGGAAGGGGTTGTGGACAAGCTGCTCACGGCGAGCGCACGGGTGCGAGGGTCCGAGTTCGCCGAGGCGCCTCCCGATTGGAAGGATGGAGATTCACGCACACATAAGGTTCGCCTTTCGGAGAGTGGATCCGTCGCCGGCCCGGCCAAATCGCGGGCGAGCGGGGCCAGTGGCCGACGCGACCTGTCCATTCTGCTATTGAGCTCGAAGGTCGTGCAGCAGCGTGTGTCCCGGCCAGAATGCAGGCTGGTGCGTCTCTGGCACTTACGCCTCCCCTTCGCAAATGCGCTTGAAAAACCTGCACATGCAGCCATGTACGCACCTTTGTCGCTGTACTGGCCTGGTCCCAAAACGCAGGCACACAGCCTGCAGCGGCCGGGACTGTGCCCCATGCTCCGCGATCCGCGAGTTGATCTCCAGCCTCCAGAGTCCCTCGGCATCCGTAAAACCGACGGTGCTTACTGGCAATGCTCATTAGACAGTGACTGCACGAGGGCCCAGAGTAGACGGGAGACGGAGAAGTCCGAGGGTGCGGGGGACGTGGCTCTCACGTTCACGTAAGGTCAATTTGTGATAGGCAGATCGGACGAGGGCTTTTACTCGCAGTGGGCCCCGCCGCTTGCTATTGCAATGCAGCCGGTTGACCATGGCAATCGCGTGAGGGTGAGGATGTCGCGGGCTGCCATGCCCGCACCCTGGTGGCTGTATGCTTTCCCATGTCGCAGCAGCGAGGCGTTCCACAATCCCCGTTCACCGTTCAGACTTACGCGCGCGGACCTCGACAACTGTGAATCGCACCAGCACAGGGACAGCCCTCAATGTCCGTCTTCCACCTGGACAGACATACTACGGATCGCCGGCATGCGACACCTCGTCAGTCGCGCTCTAGATCCTCCTCGCGACCTTTCGTTCGCCTGCAGGCAGGTCAGCTTTCCCGTCTGACCATCACACGACGCCAACGTCAGTACCAACCATATTCATTCGTCGGTCCCCGGGCCGCGCGTCATACCAGGCCCAAAGCAATGGCCCAGATCTGGCATCGCCCGTGGCAGAAAAGTTCGCGGTCGCGCAGCGTCGCACTGGGTGCTTAGCGGGAGTCGGGCCGGCAGCGGACCAATTGCGTACACCTACACAACAAATTCACAACTTGCTTTGCGAAGGCCCCGCGCCGTCAAGACAGATTCCAAGTGTACGCACCGAGATCTCAACTAGCTGCGAGGAGAGTAGTCTTTGTAAATAAGGAGCGGAGATATGCCATATGTACACGCAGTTGCAGGCATGGCAGTCGAATATGTACTATACATGGTGGAGCAGCACGACAGCGAGCAGAGACAGCAATGGAAGACGACGAGTTCACAGGTAACATGGGTTGCAGGCAGATCCGAGCGTCCTGGCAGGAGGGTGGGCGAGAGACAGAGACAGAGACAGAGACTACGGCAGAGCGGGCATTCCAGGCCGATAAACGACAGCAAGAGACGAGGCACAGGTATTGCAGTGACGGACAAGGGGGAGGGGAAGGCATGCGGGTGGTGTCGTCATGGCATCGACGCGGCGAGCGAGACGAGCTGAGAAGGCACCACTTACCTGTCTCCATGGCATGCGCCCAGCACTCTGTCCCCCTCCAGCAGGAAGAACCTCCGCCCCCGACCAGAGTAAGTCTAATGTGTGCTCGTGCGCGACGCTCCCGAAAAGATGAGATACCCGGCGTGGTCGCGACTCCACAAGCAGGCCAGCCACGTCGATGGACCGGGAGGACAGGGTGCGCACACAGCAAGCATGACAAGTCGAGAGCCAAGACAATAGGACGGAACCAGTGAGGGGCCCAGCACCAGGTGGATGGACCGCCGTTGCCGCCGCCGAGACTCGGAGACGGCAGCAAGAGGAGCAGAGGCAAGAGACCAGCGAGCAGTGCCAAAGCGCGCGGTGCGCTCGGAGCTGCAAGCGCTGATGCTTCCACATTTGGCAGGCACGGGCGCTCCGCAGTCTCGCACTCCAACCACCACCATCCCCGTCGGCCCCCGCCACTCGCCTCTCGCCTCCTCGTAAATACGACGCTCAATATATGCGCATCAAATCGAATTATGCCTCATATCATAGACCATGTGTGCTACGCCATCCGGCTACAGCTGCCGCCGCCGCTTTGCCCGGCGGCCGTGCTCACCCTCGTCCTCCAAATCGGATTCAATCTCCTCCACCTCGCTCTCGTCCTTGTCCGGCTCGACGTAACCGCCAAGACGGTCGCCAACAAGCAGTGGCAGCCGGTGCTCCGACAGCCGTTTCATGGGCCTGCCTCTGGATGCGGGCGCAGTGCTCGGGCCAGAGCCGGCTGGCCGGTCGAGTACGAACGGCGAGGTGAGCACTCCGATCTTCCGCGCGCGCATCGGCTTGCCCTCCGGGTTGGAGACGGGACGGTGGCGCGCCTTGTTGGTGTCGCAGCGCTGGCGGCGCTCGTGCATCGTGTGCCCGATGGGAGCCGTAAGCATGGGCTCGAGGTTGTCGGGATCGAGGACGCGCTCGAGCGCCGGAGAGCAGGGAGACACCGCGGAGCAGCGGGAGGGGACGGCTGTTTACGCGAGAGGCGAGTGCGGCTGCCTTGTGGGGTGATGAGGTCGCGGAAGCGGTCGAGGGAGAATTTCAGCGGCTGGATGGTGCGTGGCAGGGGAGGCAGCTTCGCGGCGGCCAGGACGTGTGGCAGCACGCTCTCGGGGTCGTGCAGTGCCCGTCGCCACACATGTTCCGGTGCCGGGATGAACCTGAGTGTGCCGTTCCGCAAGAGATCGACGAGCAAGCGGAGTGGAGCGGCACCTCCTTTGATGTCGCTCAGGTTCATGAATGGGATGTACCACGGCCAGCCGTCGAGCATCTGTTGCTTGCGATACCGAGGAGGCATCTCTGGACCCTGCCACGTAGCAGGGTCAACCGGCCCACCCTCGAGGCGCATGCCACCATCCACCGACTTGCGCGGATAGTACCTTGAACGCCGAGCCGACTGCGGCTGGTATGAAGTCGGCCCGTACGGTTCAGCAGCCGGCTGCATCCCCACTGCCTCCCGTCGCCTTCCATGGCCTGAGAACTGTGCTTCAGAAGCCGTACGGTGCTGTCATGAGGAAGCAGGTTAACCTAGAAAGACGGAGGACGGAGGCGAGGCCCGCGATAAGAACGTACGGTTGGCCGGTGTGTGCGATACGATGGAGGAAGAGTTGACGATGTCGAGATGGACACCCCGTCCACACTGCTGTGTACGGATGGCGCTGGGGCAGGAACGGCGACAGGACTGCGTGTGCGTGCGAAATAGCGTCGTTTGCATCCGATTCCGCGCCTCGGAGATACGATGGCTTTGGGTCGGCGAACGGGTCCTGATCGTTGTGAGGGAGAGAACTGACGTGACCAGTGACATGCTGGTTGAGTACGGCGGGCGCAGGGGGAGTCAGAGTTGTGGCGACGTCAGAGGTTGGCAGCATGTCGGGTTCTGAGATCGGGAGGCTGTAGGCGAGGGAATACCTGTGCTCGCTGCTTGGAGTCGGAGAAAGCGCTAGCGATCTGGTCCGGAAGGAGTCGCCGCTAGCGCTATCACGGGCCCGAGAAGAGTTGGGTACAGCAAGATGTTCGGGAGTGGTGGAAAGGGTAGGGATCCAGCGGTGCAGTTCGCGACGAGGAGCCTCGCTGGTGATCGATGTTGTGCTGGCAGACGCATTGGCTACAAGGAATGTCAGATATATTGCCAAACAGTAGGTAATATAAGAAAGTGTGTGTGCTCACCAGAATCCCGCTCCTCCTTCCTTCGCTGCCTATCCTTCCGAACACAGTAGGTGACCAAGTAGTAAATAATCACCATTGTTAACACCACCGGACAGAGGACCAAGAACACGATCGCGGGGATGCTGTGATTCAGCGCGCCGGGCTGATCTAGGGCCATCGCTTCGAGCCTGAACAAAAGGAGAATTGTGTATCGTTGTCAGGAGCTGAGGCAAGAGAAAGGCTGAAGTTGACGAGTGCCGTCTCGGAAGGTGACCGTGATGGGACGCAGAGAAAGCCTCAACGCTGAGGGATGAGTGCCATTATGAGTGCAACGAAGCGGAGACCCCGAGTCCGTTGAGATCGATAGAAATGGAGTCCTGCAGGACATGAGAAAAGACTTTGTTCGCCGCCCGTTACGATCGCGGTGATATGTCAGGTGTCGCCGACGGTTTGCAGAGCCTTCCATAGCCGAGTGCGGTAACTCATTGATTGGATACCTGAAGTTGATTGAGGTGTATATGGATCTACCCATATCCAGAGAGAGGTCAACCTCTTAGTGTAAGTACACGGCGGTTCCTGGTTCATGAAGACGTACCTGAACTCGTCTGGAACTTGACTGGGAGCAGGAGCGCAAAGCGACTGAGAGCCCGACAAATTCGAGGCCGCCGGTCCAAACTGACTACGTAAGCTTATTCTTATTTCGCGCTCGCCCCATCACACCTCGTCACCCCGGCCTCTCCTCGCTGAGTCTGTCCCCTCTCGATGCGCCATTCCCCGCCTGCCTGCTGTGCAACTTGAATACACGCTACTATTCCTTCATACATGCTCGTTTAATGCCTGCACCCATCAGTGTGTGCGCATACATGATCCCTGGCCACTCCCGTATGCCCGCTACTCCGACGACGCGCTGCCCCCCCCCTCCTCAGGCTCTCCGGGGTCTGCGTCCGAGACTTGGCCATCATCCAAGGCGGCCCCGCATGCACCCGCCCCAGCTCACCGTGCTTCCCTCCGTCGTGAGCTTCATGCGCTGGACCACGTCGACGTCCGAAGCTGGAATGGACGACAGATGAGCAGACGGAACACCACGCTGGGCAATGGCCGCACTTACAGCGGGAGAACAGCCGGCGTCCTGCGCTCGCCCAGGTTGCGTTCGAGCACCATTCCGACGTCGGCAGGGCTGGTGCGACGAAAACGAGAACATCAGTGATCAGTGCTCAATACAGATGCACGCTGCCATGGGCTGGTCTGGTAGATTGAGAGGAGGAACAGCAAGTGAAGGGGCGAGGTGCAAGTTGGCTGCTCTCGCACAGCCGTGCCGCTTATATACCCGCCCCTCACCCTCGACTCCCATGCCACCGCGCGGCATGCGGACGGAGTCAAAGGCCGACGTATTCTGGATCCTCCCAGTCTCAGTGTCCGGGTCAGCAACGGCAGTAGTGTCGGACGACCGCCCGAACCGTCCCGTGTCTGCCGACGGCCGTTGCTGCCCCCATTCGCGTGCCTCCCGCATCGGTTCATGGTGCGCAGCGGCCGCACTATGCACATCGCCAGGCAACGGAACCGCCCACTGACGGCGACTGCCGCTAACTGCTCGCCTTCGCGCAGACTGCCACCGAGTCCGTGCATACATTGCACTCGACTTCCGACTGATGCAGATCTATGCCCGCTCGCAGCCCACTCCTCCTCGGCAGCGGGCTGCCCTGAGCCAAGGCCCAGGTACGAGGCACGAGTCCACATCCCGAGCGATGCTGTGGTCGCTTGCATGGCAGCGCATTAGCTGGCAGCACATGTGTGCACGGCCGGCACCGTGACACGGCCAGTGGGGCTCCTTCTGTGATGCGCAGACACTAAGCAATAGGTCTGCTTTCCGTCGTCAGACGTACGGAGCGGCTGCAACTCGAGCCAGAGGAGGCCGCTGCTGGCTGCATGCACCGGGTACCTGATGCGACGCAGCATGCTCGCGTCAACTACGCCGGTCTCTTGGATACTGCAGGGCGGGCTTGGATGGATCTTCTCCATCTCCAATGTACCACGACCCGCCCGTATTATTACTGCGTATCATGCCATGCATCTGACAGTCCCAGTCTCTCTTTCAGGCTCGTGTCAACGCAGCCAGTACAATGTCCAAATCTCCAGCCTGCATGCTCCGATAGCAGCAAGTTCGCTCCATGGATGCCCCATCCTCCGCGCATGCGAAGGATGCCGCATACATTGTCGCTCCTCCGGGTGCATTTTGCAGACACTGCGAAAACGTACGGAAAGACAGAACCACTCACCATGTAACACGTACCACACCAGTCGGGCGAGTCAGGCCGAAAATCGGGTGTGAGCACGGGCCGGTGTGGTCCTAGATGGTGGACTGCCAAGAACTTCAGCCCGTCTGGGACAGCGCCGCTGGAGACCATCCGACACGGTTCACTGCCGGCGCATTTGGCGGTAATACGCGACCCTAGCGGGAGGGAGGAACCATCAGTCCGAGATCCTCTCGCTGTCAACCTGGACGCCGCTTGGCCGCACAATCGTCTCCACGCTCCGATGGTTTAAGCCGCACAGACACACCGGGGCCGAAACCGCCATGTGCACGATGTTCAATTCATTCATGCGTCACGTCCCGTGTTTGTGCAGAAAAGGGATACAGACACATTCCGATGCACGACACCACAGGCCAAGAACGCAGACGCACTCACCTGAAGGCAAACAGTGCACGAGATATGCAGCCGACTGGGTCTCGGTCATCGCACACTGCAAGCCCGCCGGGTGATGGCCCTGGATGGTTGTGGTCTATGATCATCCGCGAGGCGAGGTGTAGCAGACACACCAAGGAGCGGCACGTACCTGTGAGGCCGAGCGGAGCGGTCCTGCTCAACAAAACTCATTCCGCGTCTCCATGGCTCGGCTCCGCAGGGAGTGTGGCCCGACGAGCCAGAGCGGGCTTTGCAGGACGCCAGGTGCCTATGCGCCGCGCGAGAGTCGCCCGACGAGCGGGGACCGGTGTGCGAGTGGCTATATGTGGCTGTTAGTCGAATGTGTGAGTTGGTAACCGCATATATGCGCATCCCGTCCGCGTCAGCTCACCTGATGGACGCCTTGTCGAGCCAGGAACATTTTCCCGCCACCTCCTGCCGAGATATTGGCTGGCAACACGCACATCGGCGAGGACGGGAGACGGCGGCCTGGATGGGCGAGGGATATGTGCAGGGCGTGGGGGACATGGAAGGGGTTGTGGACAAGCTGCTCACGGCGAGCGCACGGGTGCGAGGGTCCGAGTTCGCCGAGGCGCCTCCCGATTGGAAGGATGGAGATTCACGCACACATAAGGTTCGCCTTTCGGAGAGTGGATCCGTCGCCGGCCCGGCCAAATCGCGGGCGAGCGGGGCCAGTGGCCGACGCGACCTGTCCATTCTGCTATTGAGCTCGAAGGTCGTGCAGCAGCGTGTGTCCCGGCCAGAATGCAGGCTGGTGCGTCTCTGGCACTTACGCCTCCCCTTCGCAAATGCGCTTGAAAAACCTGCACATGCAGCCATGTACGCACCTTTGTCGCTGTACTGGCCTGGTCCCAAAACGCAGGCACACAGCCTGCAGCGGCCGGGACTGTGCCCCATGCTCCGCGATCCGCGAGTTGATCTCCAGCCTCCAGAGTCCCTCGGCATCCGTAAAACCGACGGTGCTTACTGGCAATGCTCATTAGACAGTGACTGCACGAGGGCCCAGAGTAGACGGGAGACGGAGAAGTCCGAGGGTGCGGGGGACGTGGCTCTCACGTTCACGTAAGGTCAATTTGTGATAGGCAGATCGGACGAGGGCTTTTACTCGCAGTGGGCCCCGCCGCTTGCTATTGCAATGCAGCCGGTTGACCATGGCAATCGCGTGAGGGTGAGGATGTCGCGGGCTGCCATGCCCGCACCCTGGTGGCTGTATGCTTTCCCATGTCGCAGCAGCGAGGCGTTCCACAATCCCCGTTCACCGTTCAGACTTACGCGCGCGGACCTCGACAACTGTGAATCGCACCAGCACAGGGACAGCCCTCAATGTCCGTCTTCCACCTGGACAGACATACTACGGATCGCCGGCATGCGACACCTCGTCAGTCGCGCTCTAGATCCTCCTCGCGACCTTTCGTTCGCCTGCAGGCAGGTCAGCTTTCCCGTCTGACCATCACACGACGCCAACGTCAGTACCAACCATATTCATTCGTCGGTCCCCGGGCCGCGCGTCATACCAGGCCCAAAGCAATGGCCCAGATCTGGCATCGCCCGTGGCAGAAAAGTTCGCGGTCGCGCAGCGTCGCACTGGGTGCTTAGCGGGAGTCGGGCCGGCAGCGGACCAATTGCGTACACCTACACAACAAATTCACAACTTGCTTTGCGAAGGCCCCGCGCCGTCAAGACAGATTCCAAGTGTACGCACCGAGATCTCAACTAGCTGCGAGGAGAGTAGTCTTTGTAAATAAGGAGCGGAGATATGCCATATGTACACGCAGTTGCAGGCATGGCAGTCGAATATGTACTATACATGGTGGAGCAGCACGACAGCGAGCAGAGACAGCAATGGAAGACGACGAGTTCACAGGTAACATGGGTTGCAGGCAGATCCGAGCGTCCTGGCAGGAGGGTGGGCGAGAGACAGAGACAGAGACAGAGACTACGGCAGAGCGGGCATTCCAGGCCGATAAACGACAGCAAGAGACGAGGCACAGGTATTGCAGTGACGGACAAGGGGGAGGGGAAGGCATGCGGGTGGTGTCGTCATGGCATCGACGCGGCGAGCGAGACGAGCTGAGAAGGCACCACTTACCTGTCTCCATGGCATGCGCCCAGCACTCTGTCCCCCTCCAGCAGGAAGAACCTCCGCCCCCGACCAGAGTAAGTCTAATGTGTGCTCGTGCGCGACGCTCCCGAAAAGATGAGATACCCGGCGTGGTCGCGACTCCACAAGCAGGCCAGCCACGTCGATGGACCGGGAGGACAGGGTGCGCACCAGCAAGCATGACAAGTCGAGAGCCAAGACAATAGGACGGAACCAGTGAGGGGCCCAGCACCAGGTGGATGGACCGCCGTTGCCGCCGCCGAGACTCGGAGACGGCAGCAAGAGGAGCAGAGGCAAGAGACCAGCGAGCAGTGCCAAAGCGCGCGGTGCGCTCGGAGCTGCAAGCGCTGATGCTTCCACATTTGGCAGGCACGGGCGCTCCGCAGTCTCGCACTCCAACCACCACCATCCCCGTCGGCCCCCGCCACTCGCCTCTCGCCTCCTCGTAAATACGACGCTCAATATATGCGCATCAAATCGAATTATGCCTCATATCATAGACCATGTGTGCTACGCCATCCGGCTACAGCTGCCGCCGCCGCTTTGCCCGGCGGCCGTGCTCACCCTCGTCCTCCAAATCGGATTCAATCTCCTCCACCTCGCTCTCGTCCTTGTCCGGCTCGACGTAACCGCCAAGACGGTCGCCAACAAGCAGTGGCAGCCGGTGCTCCGACAGCCGTTTCATGGGCCTGCCTCTGGATGCGGGCGCAGTGCTCGGGCCAGAGCCGGCTGGCCGGTCGAGTACGAACGGCGAGGTGAGCACTCCGATCTTCCGCGCGCGCATCGGCTTGCCCTCCGGGTTGGAGACGGGACGGTGGCGCGCCTTGTTGGTGTCGCAGCGCTGGCGGCGCTCGTGCATCGTGTGCCCGATGGGAGCCGTAAGCATGGGCTCGAGGTTGTCGGGATCGAGGACGCGCTCGAGCGCCGGAGCAGGGAGACACCGCGGAGCAGCGGGAGGGGACGGCTGTTTACGCGAGAGGCGAGTGCGGCTGCCTTGTGGGGTGATGAGGTCGCGGAAGCGGTCGAGGGAGAATTTCAGCGGCTGGATGGTGCGTGGCAGGGGAGGCAGCTTCGCGGCGGCCAGGACGTGTGGCAGCACGCTCTCGGGGTCGTGCAGTGCCCGTCGCCACACATGTTCCGGTGCCGGGATGAACCTGAGTGTGCCGTTCCGCAAGAGATCGACGAGCAAGCGGAGTGGAGCGGCACCTCCTTTGATGTCGCTCAGGTTCATGAATGGGATGTACCACGGCCAGCCGTCGAGCATCATGCGGAGGCACCAGACGACGAGCCGTGCGTACTTCTCTTTTGAGTACGGCACCTGGATGTCCGATATTCCTGTGCTCTCGGCTGCATAGAAATGAGACCTGTGATGCAGCGCAGAACACGCGGACTCACCGAGCTGGCCGCTGAGCCCCCGTCTGAGTTCCGCACGGTAGCAGTCTCGGTCTGACTGGTAGACGTTGTGCTGCAAGTCGGCGTAGTTGGACGCCGTGAACGGGATGAATGGGAGTCTGGATACGGACATGGAGAACGACGTCGGGCACTGAGACGAGGGACACACATGTCGATATTTATAAATACCGTCTCATGTTTTGCCTGCAGATTGGATCCGGTCGGTGAGTTGGAGCGTAGACGACGGGCTTGCCCGAGCAGTCGGCTGCCCGCATTTTCTTAGTTGCCTAATGGGTGCTGGCCGAACACCCCCGCCTTGCGCCTGGCTACGAACCGTGCGGTTCGTCGGCGATCGCATCCCACTCGGTGTTCTGTGCTTCTTGCATGCGGGCCTGCGTCGCTGATGCTCTTGACCTCTGTGCTGATTCCAGCACCAGGACAGGGCGACAAGGCGACCAATGTCTGCGCAAATCTGAGTCCCTACCCACCGCACGAAGGCTCATAATAGCACAACCCAGACCGTCTCACTTCAATAGTTGTATTTGCCTCATATGTCTCGGCTGCCAGGCCCTCATCCCACCTTGGCCGGCCCTCCGCTAAGAGGACATATCTTCCCACCAAATTTTCGCGGTCGTCATGTCTATCGGGTGCGCTCCGTGTCGGTTGTGGTTAGCGGACCAGGGCATGAGGCTGCTATTGCCGGTCGGGATAAACCGGTACGTCTGCACTTGGATCGTGTACGTGGCAAATTCAGCTAAACCAGGTCTTCCACCGGCACAGCCGGGTATTGGCGTTGAAAGGTCAGGTGCCAAGTAGCGGTGCAACTATGTGTCCCGTCGCCCATATCGAGTATGAAATTGTAACAGGTCAGTCGTTGCATTGCTCTGAAGTGTCGGATGTGCCTCACTGGAACGAATGCCAGGCATGCAGCCAACAGCGTGCATGTCATCCTGCGACATGTCGCCTTCACATCCGAGGGACAACGCCGTGGATGCCCCGCTTGCGAGGCGGCAACGTCGACACTAGTGCTGACCTGCGACGCTGCGACAGTCCTCCTGGTACTGGTAAGACGTTGCTGGCCCGGCCGCCGTTGGATTTTAGCATGCCAATCTTTCGGCCGGCACGTCCTCCAGGCACTCCATTTGCGGAGCAGACATGGGAAAGGAAGGAAGCTTCCGCTTGAAGCTTGAATATCCGAGCCGCAAATATGTGCCGATATATACGATGTGAAGGCGACATATTGGACTCGCCGTGCGTATGTCACCCGTATTGCAATTCGTCCCCATGGCCGCTAAACCGCGCGCCAGTGTGTGCCTCTTTCTCTCAGTTGAATGCGCTGGGTCCTCGCAGTCCGCGGCACTGCTCGACATCCATGCAGCTCACGGCGGCTCGGGGGAGACAGCGTGTCAGGGTCCACACTGATGAAGACGATGGCTCACGTCAGAGTGTGCTCGCGCAGATGCGAGGCCTGGGCACACGTTCAGTCCACAAACCCAAGGACGTATGCGCGGTGTTCGAGCTCTGGCTTGATTCGGCTTACTCAGGTTGTGTCTGGTTCTAGGTCTCGGACGCACCTTGCAGTCCTGCCCCGCCAAGAATATTTGGATACATGGCCTCACGATGGAGGAATAGCACACGATCTTGAGATGTGAGTGCTCCCGGACGGTGCGTGCAATGCCATCTATATTTCGAGGAGGCTCGCTAATCAAGCCAGCTGTTCTTCGCTCAGTATTTCCTGGATTCGAGTGCACTGACGCGGGCCGTCGCCTCGCTCCACATAGAAGGCAAGAGACTCCTTATCCCTGAAGCGCTGGAGGTGCCTGACGACAATGGGTGGCAGACGTCGCACAGAGCACGTACTTCATTCTGCCGGACATCGCTTACCATCGGAGTGAGTGCTGCTCGCGAGGCAGCGACGTTGACGCTACTGACCCGCAGCCCTTCAACAGGCCTCCTGGTACTGGCAAGGCGTTGCGATGCCGGCCGCTGTGCGATTTGAATGTGCCAATGTTTCGGCCAACGCCCAGATGCGGATAGAGCTTCGACTTACCTTGCCGATGACTACGCACGGACCGCAGGTCGCGGCATATCGGCCACGGGCACGGAGAAAAACATCCGGCATGCATGTAACCAGGGTTTTCGTTTGTCTACGCGACCACAGACAGGCTGGTCATTTTCTGTAAGTAACGCGGAATGCAGCATCGCGTGGGTAGGACTGACCAGTTTTTCCGTCGGGTGCAGCCAAAATTGTGGCCGCATCAGTTCAAGGCACACACCGCCCCCTGGCTGAAGCATCATGGACGGGTTCCATCGTACGTAAGTAAGGCTACCCGTCAGCTGTCTGGAGGGTCCGATGGTTCCCTTGAGCATCAGTCGGCGTCATAGAGATTTCGCGAATATGACGGGGGCCGTCATTGTCTCCTGCAGCCAAGCGACGGGCCGCAGTCAACCTACCTAGCCCTATTGGCGCCCTCGGCCCCTCGCAACGTTTTGATAGCCTTTTTTCTTGGCCTGCGCAGAATCTGGATCTCACAAGCATCCTGTCCGCCGTCCCATCGGAGTGCCCCGCTCTCCGCGACCCTCGGCCTCTGCTTCCCCCGGCTGAATCTTTCAACGAATCGTGCCTCGGGAAGCGTGCCTCGTGTCTCACGGTGCAACTGTGGGCTGCACTCCGATCCTCGTCGCGTTGTCGTTGTTGATAGATATGTTTCAAGGTACCCGACACCGGCCAGATTCACGTCAGGGCGCCCGGCCGACTGCAAGCCCCGGGCTGGTGGAAGCGATCACCCGCAACGCCTGGAAGAACAGCAGTCAGACGTGTGACTAGCGAGTGGATATTTGTGCATCCTCGCGGCACAGCACGCCCCCTTACACTCCGCTCCCCCAACGAGTCCGTGCCATGTTCCCTTCTCGGCTTCGTCTCCTCACGAATGCATCCCGCCGGTCCCGACTCCCCCGCTCCGAGCGAAGCCTCGCTTTTGATGTCCTATCCACTCTTCCATGTCTTTCCTTGTAGCTGGTCTGTTTACGGCGTGCGGGACTGCATCGCGATCGCCCTCAGAAGACCAATCGTCTCATCATGTGAGTGCCATTTTGCTGCAGTTGCGTCTGTGGTCATCCTTGTGCTGCGATACAGCTTCTGACCCATCCATTGTTCGCTCTACAAGGCTGCTCCTGTGGACATACAGCCGTCGCTTCGACACCACCACTACAACTTGGAGGCGGCGCACCACCCAAGAAATCTCCCAACCGTCTGGGGGATCCATACCTGGCCGTCACTCATGGAGGGAGGTGCGTGCTCGCTGAGGATTCTGTTTGCGACTGCTCACGACTCTGATTCAGTACTTCGTCTCCATTCGATCCCCAAGCGGTTTCGCGATTCGGTGGCGCAATGGTGTTTCTTGCAGGGGACGCAAAACTGGGTGGGCTGTCCAGCAGGGTTCGTGCATCTGTACACGCACGGTGTTCTTGGTGCGTTGCTTCGATTTTGCTGTTGTCTCCTGCGATGCTGATTATCGTGACCATTTAGCTGCTTCGTTGCCACGCGTCAACTGCACGCGCTCCTGTACTCTTTCGACGGGCTTGCGGCGAGCGCGGGGCGCCCGGCACACGATCCATCTTCAAGCGGACAGTCCGGCAGAGCAGAGCAGAGCAGGAATGTACGTTATTCGCATTTCATTTTGACGTGTTGCGAACACTTCTCCGCCCGCACCAATGACAGGCTGGCTCCTCGGCGCGCGCGCTGCAGCAGCCCGTCTTGGTATGAAGCTCGGAGGGAGTGCGCTCGGTCAGCAGAGCCGAAATGCATGTCATACATGGCGTCGAGGGTGAGTGAATGGCGGATGTGGACGTCTTTCGTGGGGGGTCTTCTCTCGGTGCGCTACCCTTTTCCATGTCTGACTTGTTGTCAACCTGACATACCCTTGCTCCCGTACCACACCCCTTGCCACCTGCTCCAATTGCGTGCTTTCGAAGGCTACGCGCGGCTGGCGACGGAGCACCCGGCTCGAAAACCGTCATTGAAGCACTGAGGAAGCGTTTTTGAGCCGACCTTCAGGCAAGTCTGCCGGTGAGCGCGACGGAGCGCCCGGCAGAGGAGCTCACTTCAAGCGGACCACCCGGCACATCCAAGCTGGGCTCGAGGTACGTTTGTACGTATTTATAAGGCTCGCTTTCGCGGGAGCGACAGTCTGGCTAGAGCGTCGACCTGCGGCAGCTCGTCTCAAGAGACAAGCTCATCGCCTGTTTCGGCCTGCTACCCGGGATCGAACAAAGCGCGAGCAACCAGGCTCGCGATCGTGTTCGGAGAGGACGGAGTTGATGCGAGCGCATACCGGTAGGTGTGACATTGTCTGAACATATCGACCGAACACTGACTGGTCGTCCCCGCATTTCGTGGCACTCGTCGGGGTAGGCCTCGGATGGACGCCTGTACTGGTGTTCGCGCTGGAGTCTGCGCGCACAGATAGAAGGTCCATGTGACTGCGAACGCGACTTGCTTGCAATCTGCAGTTCTATGTGCATCTCGAGCTTCTGGTCGCATTGATCTCGCTCAGGCGACACTTCATTCAAGGGCTCGGACGTGCATCGCAGCCCCGCCGCCCTTCGGAGAATCTTAGGATGCATAGCCTCGGTGTGGCGGAACG
This sequence comes from Ganoderma boninense, assembly GCA_002900995.3. Classification (NCBI taxonomy): domain Eukaryota; kingdom Fungi; phylum Basidiomycota; class Agaricomycetes; order Polyporales; family Polyporaceae; genus Ganoderma; species Ganoderma boninense. Next base: position 6,398,498 of record CM035304.1, read on the forward strand.
CGAAAGGCTCGTGCTGTCGCGGGAGGTCTGTCCAACTCCATCTACAAGCATTGAATGTTCGCTGATCAAACTGCCCTTTATTCGCTCAGTCTTCCCCCGGATCACAGTGTGCGTTGGTACGTCGTACCTCTCAGATGTATGCAGAACGCAGTCGTAGCAGTGTCGCCGTCGTTTGAGTGTCAATAAATATATTTCATCCCAGCCCCGGATAGCACTGGTGTAGTTCAACACTATGATGCCCTGCTCGTGTCAATACCATCCAACTCTCCACTACCATCCAATACCCTGCTCCCCGCTACCATCCTCATACTATTCTCCTCAATACCCTACACCTCAATACCCTACACCTCAACACCCTACACCTCAACACCCTACACCTCAACACCCTACTCGAGTCCGTGTTTGCTTCCCTGGCTGAAACCGTCGCTTCGCCCGTCCCTGGCACAAACACCGGCTCCGCGCATCACATCTGGGCCCGCGCAACGCGAACCGCAAAGGCTACGGAAGGACGACGGTGTCCGGGCAACCAGAGCCGTCGCCTTCATCTGGGTCTCCGCCCTCTCTCTCGGGCTCGCAGTGCGACGGGTCGCCGGCGTGGAGGAGGGAGGACTGCGCAGCTTGACAGTCAGTCTCAGTGTGAAGAACAAGATTTCTAATCGTCAAAGTAGGATCGCGGCTGACCTCCACTTGTGTGCGGACGGCGAGGGGCACTCGATGCGGATGCCGCGAAGGACCGATGTAGCAAAATCCCAACTGGCCGCGAACCCCCGTCCAGCGACCTCGAAACAGCCCTCCTGTTCCGCGCGACCGGAGGTATTTGCTTTGTCCCCACTCTGCGCAGCTCATGATGCCCTGGCGGAGGTACTGTTGAAGCACCGACGGAGCGCGACCGCGGGCGAGAAGCTAGCGCGGATCTGCCAGACGGCGCACCTCGCGCATCCGCTGAATGAGGAGGGCGTGGGGACCGCGGAACCCGACTGTCCTGAAAATTTCGCGACCTTGGAGACCTTGTGGCGGGAGGAAGGATGATGTCGGCCATTGGCCGGCGCGTGCGGACGCGCTGCGGAGGGGAGGACATCCGCAGTGATGCGTGGTCCGCGTCCTGCGGCGCGGCCGTCCGGATGTCAGTCATGGAGAGTTTTGTGGGTGTTACAGGCAGCGCGATGTCCGCGAGCGTCGCATTCGTGAGGCGTGCTACCGCGCGGGTCGACGTCCGGCGCGTGGGGTGCTGTGAGGGCCAAGCAACCGAGGGCGAGCGCGGACTTGGAGGCACGGAAGGGGAGGTCTCGTTTTGAGCTCGATAGAAGGACTCGAAAGTGGAGAATGTCTGTTGAGAGAGCTGTGGATTCAGCCTGGCTGACTGGGAGAAGCGAGGTTGCGCGGGAGGAGGAGAGGAGGGCAGGAGTCCCCCAGGCGGTGCAACACGGAGCGAGGATGGGGCAGGCTCTATTTTTGTTTCCTTCTCCGTGTGCTGCTTCGTCTCTCTCGGGACTCCCTCTTCTGTTTTCCTCGGTGCATTTCTTGCGGAAGATGTTTGGGGTGCAAGCTCTGCGAGAACAAGGATGGGGTATGTACTCAGATCATCGAGATGAACACCAAATGAGGACACGACGTACCTTCGATAAGCTCGCCCTCCTTTCCACTTGAATCTCCCTTCGACTTCCTGTTCCTCCGGTGGCAAGTGTAACAGACTGCCGCGGCGACGCAAACAATCACGAAGACAGCGCCGACCCCGATGATCGCGAAGAGAGCCTCAGACTTGAAAGCGATCGCGACCATGTCCTGCAGTCGATGCAGGAACACATAGTCTCGCGACGATGAGAGTAGGTGAGGAGACAGAGACCGTAGCCACGAAGGAAGGAGTGTTTTGCATCCACGCCGTGATACTTAATAGCCCCGGGGAGGACACCTGGAAGCGTCCTGCCTCTTATCACTATCATGGTCGCGTGGAGACGAGGCGGCCTGAGACTGTGCATCCTGACTGCGCAGCGAATGCAAGTATGCCATTGCGGCCCTGAAGCGATGGTTTTGGGGCCAGAGCGTTACCTACTATAAGTAGCAGTACGCCTTGACGATGATCGGAAGTGCTCACCTACGTATACAGTGCTGTGGAGTGACCGAGTCGATGGCTTTCAGATGCTGCTGAGCACCATTCCTAGCCGGCCTGGGACCGGTGAGCCCAAAAGATGTTAGTTGTGGAACGCATCGCCGTGGACGCTGTTATGATCAGCCCAAGATCAAGCTCTCGGAGAAACTGGAAGTGGCGCGGCCATGATGCGGCAGTTCGTGAGAAGGTTGTCGGCATTTAATTATAATGACCCTGGCACAGCACAGCTCCGAGAACTAGACCACTGTGCAGCTACGCGACATGTACGCGGAGGAACAGAGCTGAGAATGATTCGGATAGCGTAAAGGAGAAGGGTGGCGGTGATGCCAGTGACTTCTCGGGCAAACCGCCTGGATGGTTACCTCTACTAGGCAACACGACAGCCTGACCCGGCGGTGTCCTGCCTCCTTCATCTAACCAACACTGGTTGTCAACTTCCCCCTAGTCCCATACTGTTTCCATGTGTGCTGTTCAGTGCACTCGATAAACAAACCAGAGGTGGAGGGAGATGGACGCGGGAAAGCGTATACCGCGATCAGGAGAGGTGGAAGAATGGGCCTGATGATCAACATGGTTTGTGAATGTTGAGGAGATTAGATGATCGTGGTGGCAGTAGCATGTCGTGCACCTCGATCCCGCCTGCCCATCCGTCAACCGTGCGAGCGCAGGCTCCTCGCGGAGAGGGCAGCACCAAAGCCTTCGTTCTTCCAGCTGGTTGGTCCTGAGCCATCCCGATGCTAGATATACATCATGGTCCGTGCTCCTGAATACGTGCACGGGCAGTACCATGCATTCCAACGTGCACCATTCAAGACGTCAGCGCTTTACCATTCCACGGAACGGAGGCCGCACACTTACCATGGGACGATTTCCACAACCTCGAACGACCCTCAGAGTTTCTGTTGCTTGCGATACCGAGGAGGCATCTCTGGACCCTGCCACGTAGCAGGGTCAACCGGCCCACCCTCGAGGCGCATGCCACCATCCACCGACTTGCGCGGATAGTACCTTGAACGCCGAGCCGACTGCGGCTGGTATGAAGTCGGCCCGTACGGTTCAGCAGCCGGCTGCATCCCCACTGCCTCCCGTCGCCTTCCATGGCCTGAGAACTGTGCTTCAGAAGCCGTACGGTGCTGTCATGAGGAAGCAGGTTAACCTAGAAAGACGGAGGACGGAGGCGAGGCCCGCGATAAGAACGTACGGTTGGCCGGTGCGTGCGATACGATGGGGGAAGAGTTGACGATGTCGAGATGGACACCCCGTCCACACTGCTGTGTACGGATGGCGCTGGGGCAGGAACGGCGACAGGACTGCCGTGTGCGTGCGAAACAGTGTCGTTTGCATCCGATTCCGCGCCTCGGAGATACGATGGCTTTGGGTCGGCGAACGGGTCCTGATCGTTGTGAGGGAGAGAACTGACGTGACCAGTGCCATGCTGGTTGAGTACGGCGGGCGCAGGGGGAGTCAGAGTTGTGGCGACGTCAGAGGTTGGCAGCATGTCGGGTTCTGAGATCGGGAGGCTGTAGGCGAGGGAATACCTGTGCTCGCTGCTTGGAGTCGGAGAAAGCGCTAGCGATCTGGTCCGGAAGGAGTCGCCGCTAGCGCTATCACGGGCCCGAGAAGAGTTGGGTACAGCAAGATGTTCGGGAGTGGTGGAAAGGGTAGGGATCCAGCGATGCAGTTCGCGACGAGGAGCCTCGCTGATGATCGATGTTGTGCTGGCAGACGCATTGGCTACAAGGAATGTCAGATATATTGCCAAACAGTAGGTAATATAATAAAATGTTTGTGCTCACCAGAATCCCGCTCCTCCTTCCTTCGCTGCCTATCCTTCCGAACACAGTAGGTGACCAAGTAGTAAATAATCACCATTGTTAACACCACCGGACAGAGGACCAAGAACACGATCGCGGGGATGCTGTGATTCAGCGTGCCGGGCTGATCTAGGGCCATCGTTTCGAGCCTAGACGAAAGGAGAATTGTGTATCGTTGTCAGGAGCTGAGGCAAGAGAAAGGCTGAAGTTGACGAATGCCGTCTCGGAAGGTGACCGTGACGGGACGCAGAGAAAGCCTCAACGCTGAGGGACGAGTGCCATTATGAGTGCAACGAATCGGAGACCCCCGAGTCCGTTGAGATCGATAGAAACGGAGTGCTGCATGACATGAGAAAAGACTTTGTTCGCCGCCCGTTACGATCGCGGTGATATGTCAGGTGTCGCCGACGGTTTGCAGAGCCTTCCATAGCCGAGTGCGGTAACTCATTGATTGGATACCTGAAGTTGATTGAGGTGCATATGGACCTACCCATATCCACTGAGAGGTCAACCTCTTAGCGTAAGTACACGGCGGTTCCTGGTTAATGAAGACGTACCTGAACTCATCTGGATTTTGACTGGGAGCAGGAGCGCAAAGCGACTGAGAGTCTCTGCCGAAACCCGACAAAGTCGAGGCGGCCGGTCCAAATTGACTACGTAAGTTTATTTGAGCGGCCGTCGGAAATCCCCGGAAGAGACTCCCGCATTCGACCGCGGCCACACCAAGCATGATTATTTCGAGTAGATTTCGAGCACGTCGATTCAAAAGCTGGGTACCTCAGCATCCTCGCCTTTATTCTAACACTGAGCACAGGGTAGGCCATAGAACAAAAAAATAGGCACATAGTGTACATACGGGCCTCCCTGGAAGCAATACCACCATCCATTCCAGGTTGTTCAGTTTCGAGTCTTACACGGGATCCGCAAGGCTAAGCTTGGTCAAGTACTCCATCTGCTCGGATCGGAACGTGTCCAAGGTGATGTTTATCGTCGGTTCGGCGTCGTTCAGTGTCAACATCTCCGGCGAAGCAGTCGTGTACCGCGGCCATGTCGCTGCGCCCTCCCCATTCGGATCGAGCGTGGCGGCGAAGCGGATGAGGTAGTCTTGAAGAGGGCCGCTCCCGTAGATGTCGAAGAGCTCGGTTCCGTGAGCCTAGAATATTTCGGTGAATATTGAACCCGATGATCACCACCCATGAAAACTCACTGCGCCGATACCGTCCACTTGGTGATAGTTGGCCACTACAGATTATGTCGTTAGATCAGTAGTGCCTCAACATCTCGGATTAAAATGCCCACGAACAATACACGTATACAGGTTGCTTGTCAGACAGATGTTGGGTGAAAAGTCTGCGAGGAGCAACCTCGATGAAATCGCCTTGCCATGACGAAATGCGCTTGTATTGGGGGCTGTAAGCGTTGGCGTCACCGGTGTTGTACGGAGCTCCTGCCGCTGGGTCGGAGGGATATAGCTCGAGTATCTTCTCCACCTCACCCGGAGGCGTATTCTGATAGTAGTAGGTCTCGAGGTACTCCAAAAATTCCTCGTCCGTCCTGTACGGCCTCAGTTTGGTCGACGCGATCGCAGGAAGCTACTTACGTGATGTTGAGTGTTGCGAACGCAAACGCAGTTCCTTCGTCGAAGTCGTTGCCTAGATATTATCTGAGCACCATCTATGACCCCTCGTGTACGCAATTCATAACTCACCGGTCACGAAAGGTATGTCAGCAATGGGACTACTCAGCAGCCATTGCTCTGGAGGCTGCAAAATGAAAGACCCGTCCGCTCTCGGGAGCCAAGGAGAATTCACTTGCTATTTTGTCCGGATCAATATGACGATCTGGAACAAATTATACGTGGAGCTAACCTGGTAGCTTACAAGCGACGGCGTCTTGTCCATGGCCGCCTTCAAGACACTCGCTGGGATTTCGCGCAAGCATTGGAGAGTATCGCTGCTGTTCGAGCAGCCGGTATCGCTCACGATCCCGTCGTAATTGCTCTGCAGGTAGTCGTTGTCCACGTATCCGGTCGGGATAGCGTTGCCGGATTCCATGAAGGCCGCACGGAAGAGGCCTTCGGAATTGCCGCCGTTGTAGAGCATGTGTAGCGCCACCGATATTGCACCCGCGCTCTCGCCCCAGCTGTCGGTGATCCCGTATGTAAGCCGCAGAACCCAGGAGTGCGAAAAAGAATCACGTACATCATAACCTTGGAGGGGTCTCCGCCGAAGGCCGAAATATACTTCTGCACCCAGAGGAACGCCTCACGCTCTGCAACACGGCATAAGTTCCAGCATCATCGTGCGGCCATGGGACGACTTACGGTCCCACAAGCCGAGGTTAGCAACGCCAGCCTCCTTCACTTCCTTCCCACCAAGGAAGCCGAATGCTATCGGCACGAGTCAGATATACCATCAGGTGTGGGTGATGGAAAGGTACCCACCACTCAACCTATTTCGCCAGCCATGCACGTTAGTCGGTATTCCATCCTCAACGGAGCACGGCCTACTAACCGATAGTTGACCGAAACGTAGATGATTGGGTTGCCAAGTTCAATTGACCTCGCGACTATGTTCTCCCCCGGATGGCTGCAAGGCTCGTCAGTGAAGAGATCCTAGTCCAGAACTTGAGGTGACATACATATTCGAACCGACCTGGAACCCGCCTGACGAGCGCGTCAAAAATGATTTCTTTATGTACAGAACAAGGCCAAACCTCCATATATCCACTAACAAGAATTTTAAGCCGCAGCTCGAGATAGTAGATATATTAGACACGCACCACTGCAACGGGAAGCTTCGAGTTTGCAGTAGCAGTTGCGGGCACTATCACGTTCAGGTTCAGACCTAGGAAATGCAGAGAGTCAGCATCCTGTTACCCTTCCTTGACATAAGAAACGTCATACAGTCTTCGCTCGTAGGGACGGTGGCATCTGCAAGAAAGGTAGCAGCGTATTCACCGGCCGCTGCAGGGACGTTGCTCGGTAGCGTCACACTGGGGAACGTCTGCTGGATGCATTGGTTCCCGAACACCGTCGCATTGATGGTCCCGCTGTACGGCAGAACGGACTGAGGAAGGCGGAGCCGCAGGTCTCCGACCCTGGCAAACAGAAGTCGAGGTCAACAAACCATCAGACGAAACGAGACAAAGGAGAAGGAACCCACGGAGGCTGAGCGAAGGGCAGGCCCAGGTACTGGACGGTCGTCCCGTTCGGCAGTCCGATGACCGTCGCGTCGTCAAGGACCACCGTCGGCTGCGCCGTTACGGCCCCTGGGGGCACGGAGCCCCCAACGGCTGCCACTGCTAGAAAGCACAACAGGAGGCTAGATGTGCGAATGAAAGCCATGCTGCTTGTGACGAGCTCTCCAGTGTGGCCTTGAGCCATTATATACCCCGCATCGGGCGCGGGGCCGGGATGTACGGATAGCCCGAGTTCGGGGATGAGAGCGCGCTTCGCGTTGGCGAGGAGAAGCCGCGGATCTAGGTCCGTGGAACTGGATCCTGGAGGCCCACTGTGATTGGAATGAGGAAATGTACGACCGCGTCACGCCGGCCACCAGGGCGAACCGCGCGTTGGACATCTTTGCTGGAGCTTCCCTTGAAGACGAGCGAATCACCGAGTTTGGTACTTGCGACGACTGGTGGTGGATTCCTCTAATTTCAGTCTTGATTTGTCGCACGGCGCTGCTCTCGAGTAGCAAAAGTCAACGAAATACTTACTCAAGAGTCATCCTGCGGGACCCGGTAGGATAAGCCGAAGAATGGAAAAGATTGCCCCCGCCGCGAAAGCGCGCTTGAGTGCTGCGGAAGTCGATATGTAAGGATTGGAGGACCGCTGAGCCACAGAGCGCGAAGAACTTACGGCAGCCTGCCCTCAGAAGATCTAAAACCCCATGAAGAACAAGCCGTAGTAGGAAGGCTGTGCAGGGGCTGCATGCGAAGGCGTACATACGAGTAACATGAATCGGGCTGCTTCCCACCATTTGTCCTGGTCCACCGGTTGATCGGAGGTTGCAGGGAACGCGCACCCATGGCCAGTAACAAAAAAACAAGCGCGTAGCGGGGAATGGTGAAGTCAATATGGTGGTACGTCATCTAATTTCGCATGCAAGATATACTCCATTAGGACCACTGCCGTACAGAAGCGGGGAAGCAACACACCTGTGGTCGTGGATGCCGGAAAAGCCGACATTCGTCATATTCTGTCGTGACGACTTTAGAGTTCGCTGCCGGCTGAAACAGACGCGACCCTTGTCAATTTCACTCGACCTTGTCACCCGTGCCCATCCAGTTCCCAGAGGCAGCTGCTAGCCACCACCGCCCCTAGCGTTGGGGGGCGGCAGCACCCACAACCGACTGTCCTCTAGAGCACCTAGACTCCTCGTTCCGTGCTCGCTCACCGTGCGCCCAGGTCTTGTGGCGCGCCACCAGCTGGCTTAATTATCCGTTAGAACACCGGTCCCTTGGGCGTCGCGCTCGAAGCGGTGGACCCGGAGCGCAGTAGAACGGCCAAGAACAGGATCGAGGACTGCACCAGCATGGATATTGAGTCGAAGTGGAGAGTGACGTTAGGAGTGTCGTCGTGTCGTCTGGGCGAGAACACAGAGGCGCGAGTGCAATTAACCTGGAAGGTTTGATATTGCACGTGGATACGGGCTAGTTCGTGGGAGTTGAGTAACTCCGATACACCTCCGCGGAACGGACACGTTCGGAGCAAGCAAGGCTGGCTCGGCTTCTCGGGTGGCCACTAGCTGGAGTCGACTCGTGTTGACCTACGAGTGCTACAGCAGGTCTTGATGCGCCGACACAGGTACAAAATGGCCCCCAAACGTGGTCGATCGGTGATGAGAAAACGAACGTGTTTGCAAACTGCGGGACGCGCTCTCTTCGGAGTCCAAGTGGGCAAAATCCGTCGAACCGAATACCAATACGGAATGGAATCCTACACGTCAGCGGGAGATCGGAATATTAGACAAGCGGCAAAGCCGGTCTATCGAGTGCAAAACACATACGTGACTCCGTGTAGAGCAGACCCACCAAGTCTCCTGCACTGTTTCCCACAAAGTAGAACGCACACCTGAGTAATCGACCATCCTCCGATCGTCAGCGGCGTATCTCCGGCCGGTAAACCAGGACGTGACAACCCGCGGCGGTAGTTTGAGGTGAAGAGAGACAGAGACATACTCGCACAGCGACGAGGCACGCAAATAAGAGCACGTCAACGTCAACGACTGCAAGGTACAGCTGTTCTGCATGTATGACGTATCAGCACGACCGCCATTCGAAGTCCGAGGAGAAACATACCCGCGTATAGGCATAAAAGCGTTAAAAGTCGTCACATACACAAAATAACCTCACAAGTTCTCACCATCCCCGTTTCTACCACACTCCTCACCTGCCCGCTTCTGCCCCGGCCCCACGCTCGCCCTCTCCGCCGGCCGCGGGATACTGCTGGTACTCCGGCGGCAGCGTCGAGCCCTCGCTCATCGCCTCCAGCATCCGCTGGTCATACTCTTCAGGCGCCATCATATCTGCGGCGAGCTCCTGAGGCGGCCCCCCAGCAAGCCGCACCCCGCCGTCGCGCGACCGTCGCAGCACTCGGAAGAACACGGGCCGCCTCCGGTCCGGAGGTGTATCAGGCGGCGGCAGGACACCAGAAGACGCGAGTGCAGAGGGCATCGTCGCGTCCGACGGCGGCGCGCGCGCGGGGTCGCGGGATAGGCGGGACGAGAACGTGAATGCGCGCGCGAACGCCCCGGAGCGCGATACGGGCGCAGCGGCGCTCCGCGGAGATGCAGTCGAGGAGTGCGGTGTCTCCAGCGTGCTGGGGACGCCCGCCGCGGGCGGGGCACGCGTCCCACTTGTCCCACCCAACAGCTCAGAACGTTCAAGCCTGTCGGGGGCGGTGTCTGCCCTCCTCGGCGCCACACGCGTTTCCGCCGCTGAGTGGAAGACGGCGAGCTGCTTGAGGGCTTCCCCGTCTGCGCCGGGCTCGCTCTGTGCGCGGTGTTCTCCCTGGGGAGCTTGTTCGGTCGACGCGTATCCATACCCAGGTCCTGTCTCTGCTGCTTGGGAGCCGGCGATCCAGCGCTGGAAACGCGAGGGCGGGCTGGCTGGTGGACGTTCCTTGGAGAAATGCAGAGTTGGTCCCTCCCCAGCTGATACGCCACGGTGGTGAGCCCGGGACTAGAGATCAACATCAAGTTTCGCTGAAGAACGCACCGAACGGCGTTGGGGCCATCGCGTCCCGTTCGCGCCTCCGCGACCTCGAGCACATGCACCAGAACCAGAGGGCGGCAAGGAGCAAGGCGGCGCCGCCGAGAGACCCGACGACTGCGCCGACGATCACGGGCGTGCGCGTGGCGGACCCAGAGGAAGAATTGGCGGAGCCAGATGTGGCACTAGATGGTGACGTTCCCGCACTACTCGACTGTGTACCTGTACCGCTAGCCTATGTGACCACATACATCAATCGTTTCAGCGACCACAATTGACGCCAAAAGGGGCCGCACAGGTTGAGAAAACGAAAGACGTACAGTGCTAGTGCTGCTGCTGTTGCTCCCGCCCGAGAAGTCGGGAGTCGTGATCTCCAAGTACACCAGCCAGAAGACAAACCCGTAGTTGGTGATCGTTATGCGATGCGAGCCACTGGTCGAGAGGGTGCCCGGAGAGGTGTACACCAGCTTGTTGAAGGTCTCCTCCGGCACGTTCGCGTTCGATACCCAGAACTCAGGTGCGTTTTTGTCGATTTGGAAGGAGACGTTGGTGAGGTATGTGCCAGTCGGGCGTTGAGTAGCGAATACCTCCACCTGCGAGCCTACCCGAGGAACAGACGGCACGTACAGGGTGGGGACCACAACGAGTCTAAGAGCGGGATGCGGCCGGAAGGGAAGAAGGATACGTACCTTGAAAGTCGTAGTACACGCTAGCTCCACTCATGTTTGTCCAAGTCTCATGCTTTCCGTGGGCATTAGGAGATGCATCCGGGAACCAAGTCCCGTTGTAGACCAGTGCAGGGTTGTCGTCTTGAACGTCCAAGGTCCCAGCACGAACGTCGGCCAGCGAGAGACATACACAGAGATAGCTCCAACGCCAGCTCCAGATCCGAGGCATCGTAACGTCCGAGCTGAACTCCAACCGAGCAGATATCGTGCAGGAAGAGAGACGGAGGGAGGAAGAGAGAGATGGTGCGCAGCATTACTTCGACCTCGGGCCACAATCAGTACGTAAAATCAAGCAAGGCAGGACGGCCCCGAGCCCAGAAGACGGGATCCAGTAACGCATTGCGCAGAACGAGGACACCGCGTTCGCAGCCTACTCACGATTGCCGATCTCTGACGTCGCATCAACTTATGACGACACTATTCCGAATTTGCGTGAGCATATGGTGAGCGCGTGCACCATCGGCGAGAAACACTGACCTTTGGACAGACGCACCGTGGCATGAAGGGTCCCAGTTGGCCATAAGAGTTGGCGGGAGAGGGGTGTTTGGCCCAGAGATGAATTCGACGACGGTAAGGGGAGGAGCCCGACAAGGTGAGATCAGCAGGGGTGAACTCGTGCACTTCGACAAGCAATCTCAAAACATCATCTGCAAGTGCTGCGCTTCGAGCTAACCGAGTTGAGTAGGTCGGAGCCAGATGGTAGCCCGACGAGAAAGTGTGCACGATTCGGATTTGTCAAGAGAACGAATGGCGGACTCTCGCGCGCTCCGAGGTATGTATCGTCTGCTCCAGATCCCCTACCTGCAAAGCCAGCTATGTCCGAAGGTGTAGAAAGCGTAGAGAAGAGACGATGAGACTAGACCAGACCAGACGAGCCAAAACATAGGAGGGGAGGAATCCATTGAAGAGCACGTGGACGTGGACGTTGACTCGGATGAGCCCGTTGTGCGTAGAGCTCACCATCTAGTCAACGACGTCGTGAAGGCAGCAGCCAGAGAGGACGCTCTCGAGCTACTCATCGAACCAACAGCATGGGGTGATCTACGCGATGTTGGTCGACCGATGGCGCCAGAATGACTGGGGGGAGAGAACGCGCATCTCCTGTCGAGACGCAGGACGGCTACCCCGACGGACGTCTCGTCGGTGCTACTTTCAGTACAGGCGCAAGGGGACGAGTCCAGCCCATTGACGTGACGGACGGGTTGTTCTTCGCCACTTGAAGGGACTTGTGTCCGATGGCGTCGAGCTGCCGGAACAAGCGCATCTCCTTGTCCTCAATACTGCAGGCCTGGAGGAGCCGTCGCACGGGTACCTGTCGCCGACCTCATCTTCAGCTCGGAGGAGTCTGACGACGAGAGATCCCTGCCTGTGGCGACAAACACGATTGTCAGCCAAGGCCCGGGACGACACTGATCATTAGAAACGGAAAACGTACCGACTTTGTTCCCTTTGAACGAGCCGTACTCGATCTTTTCCTCATAGAGTTCGCGTGGATGGATTTGCGCGGCTCGTCGCTGACGGCGATGGGTTCGAAGTGAAGGACGAAACCGATCTCCTAAACCTGGCGACGTCTCTGCGAAGTCTACTCATCCTCTCGACGTTCTTCGCCTCGGACACCGGGTCCGCGGACGTACTCTTGGCGCGTTCCAGTCATCTCTTCGTCCTCCTCCTTGCCCTCGACGGGCTCGGATGACCTAACGATATTGTCGTTCCAGACGTCGATCGAGCTAGCGAGGTGGCGAATCGCACTCAGCATGCTCGTGATAACTCTGCTGTAGTCCCCACCTCCGAGTGCGATGACTTTCTCGGCAGCATGGTCGTTGCGCCTGCGCGACATGTCCTGGTCAGCGAACGCGGGGGGACGAACGACGTGGGTTGGTGGTAAGGAGGGTGGTGCGCTTGTTGATACTGCTGACGCGGATGTATAAAACACTTCTTCCCTCACAGTATGGTCCGGCGGCATAATCCAGGCCGAGCGTGGACGTAAAGGACTGGAGGAGTTCCGGGCCGAGTCGAGAAGGGCGTTCAAGAAGAGCAACATTGGGCCCGGAGCGACAGATCCGGTGATGATTGACTCACGGGAAGGCAATTTCGGCGTCGGGGAAGTTAGCTTGAAGGATCAGAGAAAGACCCCGATCCACATAAAGAGTGGGCAGAACGGCTTGATCGCCCTCTCTTCATCAAAAGCAACCGGATCGACCGAGGTTTACTTGGCGCATTGGGGATATTGTCCTCAGAGCAGAGCTAGCTTAGACGTGGCGGGAGACGGTGAAAATGAACGAGTGAGCCCCAGCGAAGAGGAAGAGGCCTACGACTTACCGTATGCCAGTCGGAATTCGTGGAGATCCCTTCCTCCGAGGTTGAAATATTCGCAGCCTCCTCTTGTCGGACTCGAGCTGCGGTGCGTCACGACATTGGAGCTTCAAGTTGTGTCGACGTCAGCCGCCGCCCACCGCCTTCGCTCAGACCTGGGTATATGCTGCATCTGCGGATCGAGAAGACCGACTTCACGCCGGAATGGCCGACGAGTAGAGAAATGGGCAGCGGTGTGTGCAACTACGACGAGATAACACGCAATTCTGAGTAGTCATGGGCTCTCAGATGACCAAGCCGGAGACACGGCACCGACGTTAGGACGGCCCTCGACGGAACCCGCAAGCAAAACCAGGTTCCAGCACAGGCAGACAAGAGAGATGCGAGAAAAAAGGGCGCAGAGTCGGTGTATGCGGGCTGGTCGTCGTAGCGAACGATGAGGTCGAAGGAAAAGACAGCGAGCTCCACTCCGAGCGCAATCTCAAGATCTCGGGACCGTGCGCGGAAAAGGGGCCCGGTCACGTGCGATGACATCTTCGATTACATCACGGCGGGCAACGAGGGCGTCTACGCGATGGGGGAAGATTCGCGATAAATACGCTCGCCGTCGAGAGGACGGCCCCTCGCTTCTCCCACATCCTCCACGACGCTCAGCACACCATGGCCCACGTTCTCCCCGACCTCCCCTACGCATACAATGCGCTCGAGCCCTTCATCTCCCAGCAGATCATGGAGCTCCACCACAAGAAGCACCACCAGACCTACGTGAACTCGCTCAACGCTGCAGAGCAGGCCTACGCCAAGGCGCCGACCCCCAAGGAGCGCATCGCGCTCCAGTCTGCGCTCAAGTTCAACGGCGGTGGTGAGTCGATTTCGTGATCTCGGAAATGGCACGACGCGATGACCAATATACCCGCACGATGCTGCGGAACGCAGGCCATATCAACCACTCGCTCTTCTGGAAGAACCTCGCCCCAGCCAAGTCTGAGGGCAAGGGCGTCGGTGGTGCGATCTCGGATGGCCCCCTCAAGTCCGCGATTGAGCAGAATTGGGGCTCCGTCGACACCTTCATCAAGGAGTTCAATGCGACCACCGCGTCGATCCAGGGTTCCGGCTGGGGATGGCTCGTGAGTACCTTCCCGCCCATCCTTTTCTTCTCGTGCGATCGGGAGAACTCTTCGGGTCTCTTGATCGACGTTCAATGATGCCGTAGATGGCAGTCATGGATTCACGCAAATCGTCGCTTCCGACAGAGTTGCGCGGAGGCTTTACTGGCGCGCGCCGCATGTGATTGCTTCCGTCCCCTGTACTGAATGCAGACCTTTGCTTGTAGGGCTTGAACCCGGCGACCAAGCGTCTCGAGATCACGACGACCGCCAACCAAGACCCTCTCCTCTCGCACGTTCCCATCATCGGCGTTGACATTTGGGAGCACGCATTCTACCTCCAGTACCTCAACGTTAAGGCGGATGTAAGTGCAATCGAAATACTCGTACACCATCCGTTGCTCATTCCGATGCGTTATCATAGTACCTCAAAGCTATCTGGAACGTGATCAACTTCGAGGAGGCCGAGAAGCGCTACACCGAGGCGCTCAGCGGCGCGAAGCTCTGAGTTGCTTGCTGAACGAGGACAATCGAAAAGTGTAGGGATGCAGAGTCAATCGCATGTGTACAATAATGTGTTGCAATGATGCTTGTCTGTACTAACGTCCAGTGGGATGTTATTCGAAGAACTGTGACGACCGTCTCCTGTTCAGACCCGAGCTGTCCCCGACGTCCAATGCCCACTTTCCTCAACACTTCCGTCAAAGAGAACACGTTCTAAGATGCACTTCAGGTCCATCCGCAAGTCGATGATGCGATTCCATGTTGACGGTACCCGGTTGCAATTGGGCTTGAGCCTCCTGCTACTTCTTCCTCTGCCCGAGTGCCGCCCTCAGAATTGCTGGTATGGGGGTGGAATATCTGCAACGCCCTCTGAGTCTTCCTCTCCTGCTCGTGTCTCTCCCAGTGGTCCTCCAGCAAGCCGTATACCACCATCTTCTTGAATGCGGGGCAGCCGTCGCGCCTGAGCACCAAATGTTTGCCGACAGAGTCCGGAGCTAGAAGTAGCAACTGAAGCAATCTCCCTGTTTCCCGCACACCGAGGGGAAGACGAATGGGAAGGCAATAGAAGAGCGTTCTGCCGAGTTCCGGCTTCGGTGATTGTGGGATCGGTGTGAGGAAGACATTCGCAGGAATTGGCAGGTCTTGGACAACTGCAGTCGAGGATTTGTGAAATCCCTGTAAGAGAACTAGAGGGCTCGGCAGTCATTATCGTCGCCGGTCCACCAGCCCCCTCCCGGCTTCGCAAGGTAAAATCGTAGGGAAATGTAAGAAGATGTGTTCGAGCACCGGCAAGGGTAGGTGAGTCATACCACGAAGACCTAATTGATAGCATTCGATTCCGCGTGAACATCGCCCCATTGACTGTGCTTCGGGAACTTGAATTGGTTACATGGACTACGGATACAGAGTGAATAATCAGTACCTAGCCCAGGGAGTACCTGCATAGATCGAGCAAGGTATCACTAACCTGTTGAACAACTGGCAGGAGGTGAATCATTTGACTCCCACCCGTGCCGATTAATGCGCCGTTGGCGACGGAAGCGAAGTCCTATTCCCGCAAGTATGACGACAACTACGCCTCCAACGACCACCCCGGCTATACCTCCGGTCGCGAAAGTAGCACGTTGTGGGGATGGTAGACGCGTGGCATTTGGTGTCGTCTCATCAGTAGCAATTGAAGTTTGAGGGGTTTCGGCAGTGGGCCTGGTGGGAGGCTGGGAAAGGATCGGAGCATACGGGGTAGTAGAAGGGAGAGGGTACGGCGTGCTTGTGCCCCCTGTATCCGTGAGCGTGACGACGGTGTGATGTGAGTTCACGGTTGTAGACTGAAAGTCCGAACTTGAACTTGCGGGTGAACTGCTCGACCCTCCATGCGCCGTGGAGATGGATGTCACAGTCACTGTCTGACCAGGCGCGAAGGTTAATGTCGGGGCAGTCGTGCTTACAGCAGCTGTCATTGACGATGGCGTTGTTTCATTGTCGCGTTGAATATCAAAGAAGTCCAGGAATAGCTGTTCCCCGAGATTCTTCACCACCAAGGTGTGTTCGCCGTTGGGAAGTGTAGGAGACGAGTAGAAAAGCTTTTGATGTATCGAAGCAAGAACTTCGGGGCGGGGGAGAAACACGAATGGTTCCTGTCCATCTACACTGTATGTTGATTGCATACTGCATGTTCCTGGAGGATGAAAGGACCCATATACCGCAATGGAGGTCCCTGGCAGTCGATTAGCGTGCGCCAAATAGTGTGTAACGCCGTCCGAGCTCACCTATGAATTTTAACGTCGCTGTGGCACCGGTCAAATTGGAATAGTGCAACGTGCCCTCCCAGTCCAGCGTTGCGTCGTCTGGAATGCCCTCCCCCTCTGTCCATGGGCCGCTGTACTCGACAGCCGAGTCATGGTCGTCGATCCTCAGTACAGTCGCAAAAGACGCGGGAAGGACAGTGATAAGGGACAATAACTGTGTGGAGCAATGCATGGCTGAGAAATGGAAGGTAAAAATGACTCAAGCATATAGAGAGAGGGAGAGTAAATATACATTACAATTCGGTTCAGGGTTATTGCCTTCTAGTCTTCCACAGATTAATGCCCGCAAAGCAATGGCAGTCAGATGCCTGGATATGGCCCAGAGAGACCACGCTGCGCTGGCTAGCAACGTTGGCTTGGTTCCGTCGTGATATTCGCATGAGCGTAAAACCCGATCACTGCTAACTCACTGATATATGCCTCAGCCGGAAAGCCTTCCGCTCTGAAAAGCAAAGAGATAGGGGATGGCGTAGAACGCCGATCTGTTGTAGGCTCGTGCGTCCATCGTAGAATCGAAGTGTAGATAGAGCTATCAATACAGATGGGGGCAGAGTTGCTAGATTCGCAACTGGCTATCTGATGGACTCGAGCTGGCAGATGATGGTAAAATAAAGTTAGCAATACATCGGTCAAGGTTGTGGAAGGGACGTACACGCTGGAACAGTCAGGTTCGGAGAGGTAACGTTTTACGGCCGCATCTTTGAGCATCAAGTGGCCCATTGTGCGTGAGGAGTTTCTAAATCAGTCCCGTCTAGAAATGACCTGAGAAAGCTGTTGCCAACATTGACAAGGCTCGGATCGAGCTGCAGACCCGGACAGCAACTGTGCAAAAAGATCCATGATACATTGGGCGTGAGCAACTGTACGCACGGTCACTGAATATGATAGGGATAGGGTGGAGGCAGGACCTCCCATCTGATCAAATCATCTTCCTCTCCTGCACCCCGCAATGGTCCCCCAGCCAAGCGCACACCACCGTCCTCCTCGACCACCATCTGTGCCCTCGTGTGGACCCTCCAGCCATTGCGCTCGCCTCCAGGAGACGTCGCAGGAGTCGGGCCCGTGGTTTCGTCGGGCCTGAAAGGAGGAGTGGAGCCTGTTGCGGGGAACTCGCCAGGCCTCGCGTCCATCTTCGAGTTGGGGTTGATGGTTGCGATAGCGGGGCGGTTGCTTACCGCAACGTCGACAGCATCAGATCTTGGAAGGTTGACGTCGAGGCCGGGCGAAGCGTCTGGGTGGGAGTGGAACGAGGGAGGCAAGGATGAAGGTGGCGAACCCTGCGCTTCACCGGGGTCTGTATCAAGATGGAAGTGTTCGCGAGTGCCGCCCGACGTGATTTCGAGGACCGGCGGGATCGCGAGTGATTCAGGGCGACAGGTGGATGGCGCCGGAGAGGGAGCACAGCGTGCCTCCATCTCGGGTCCTGTTACGTGTCAGTCAGTGGGCTGGGATGGTGCCTCGAACGTATGGCTTACCGGGGTCAGAGTTCTCCGGGCCTTTCAAGAACGACAAGGGATTGCCGTGGCGGGCGCGGCGCCACCATAATGCAATACCGAGGAGGGCGAGAGAAAGGAAGACGATGCCTCCGACAACCGCCCCAGAGATCGCACTTGGCGACGGTCCGTGAGACGATGGGCGCTGTGAAGTTCCTACTGTTGACGCGATGACGACAGTCGTAGTTTTCCCGTCTAGTATGCTGACAGTGGTGTATATGGAGGATGGTTGACCGCTGACGGTCGAGGCTATTGTTGTCATTCCAAAACCAGAACCATCTTGGGATGGAGAGCCTTCACCAGCTGACGTAGTAGTCCTTGTTGGCAGAGGAGTGACGTTCGTCAAGGACGAAGCGTGGCTAGGCAGTGTAGTGCCGCTAAACGACGTGGTAGGGGTAGGAGAGGCTGTGGAAGTGCGTGAAGAAGGCGTGGTGGACACGCCTCCAACTTGAAATCCCGACAACGACAGCAGAGAGCCTTGATTGGTGATAAACAAGGTGTGGCGACCTTGAGGAAGCGCTGATTCACCGTAGAGCAAAATAGAGGAACGCGGCTGGGTCGCGGTGGTGCAGAATGTGCCGCCATTTTCCTCGCCATCCACGTCGATCCCAAACAGCGCTTTCATTCCAGCCTCTGAGTTGATACGACCGGAGACGAAAATTGCAGTCCCTTGCGAGGACTCAGGTAAAGCTCGACATCTCACAAAGTCGAAATCACCATGACGCACCTGTAAAGACCACAACCACTGCATCTCCTTTTGTCTTTGAGACTTGGAACTCAAGTCCTTTAGAGTCCTGCTCTGTATTCCAGGAGCCAATGAGTGTGACCGTCTGACCCATGGGATCCAAGAAGTCGACATTCGTATCGGGAGCTGCATTGGTGTTTAGGAAACAAGGCATTGTTCGAAGAGGAGCAAGATGTGGGATAATACCTTGCAGGATTTCTAGATACTCTTTATCCAGGGATCCGTGGCCGCGAGCGATGCTCGAAGGATTGCGCGTGCTGACCTGACAGAAGGAAGATGGGGTACGGCGTTTTCGGAGAGATTCCAAGATTCCGAAAACATGGTGACTTCTGTCGCGGTGTTGTACGAGCCGTAGGTGATGTAATGGACTTGGCGCAGTTGCATCACTCGCAGTCACTAGATGCGCTGCACGACGAGTCGCCATGAACACGTACCTTGATAGTATGAAGCGATAGAGACGATGATACAGGAGGCCTTCTGATATAGCCTCTACATCGCGAAGCAAATGGAAACCACTAAGGTTGTTTCGGGGCAGCTAGAACGAGGGCAGTGTCTCAGGTGGGAAGACCGCGGCGGCCAGTTGCAAGACGTTGAGATTTGAGGGCGCTTATGTGTTTTGAGCCACGTGGTCCGCTAGTGCTGTGATTGGGCAACTTCCACATTCCAAGGGGGGATTGGTATTGGTCCGGGTTTGGTCGTAGACGCCCGCTCTTTGGTCCCCCAGACCAATAGGACCAAGCAGACCCTAACCCCCGACGAGAATAGACGCTCATGCCCAATATGGGTCCATGGAGGGTCTTCTGCAACACCGGCAACGATCCAGGCTGTAAATAGATGTCGTTTATTGGTAGGAGCGTTTATTGGTAGGAGGGCGTAGACTAGTGTAGACTAGAAGCATCGTGTATCGTGAGTCGTGAGCGTATCGTGCGAGAGTAATAGTACAAGTAACAAGAGCAACGTTCAATATGAGCGACAAACCAAGAACCACCGAGACTGGACTGAACCGAGGAAGAAGCCGAGATCGCGAGAGCGAGACACTTGCATCAGGTTACGGAGTGCAGCAGGACCCGGATGCGTAGCACGCGGCATGACATGGAGTGAGGGAGGGGAAAGCGCACTGGCCATCCAAGTCCTCGGTCCAACCCCGCGTGCGCCATCACGTCGAACCGTCCAACCCATCATCCTGCAGGACCTCAAGCGGAGGTTCCGAGAGACAATCCATCCGCAGGCACATCTCTCCAGCATGCTCCTCGAGCAACGCAGCCTCGCCGGGGGCCAGCTTGAACGAACGGAAGAGCTTGAAGAAGTACTTTGACGATTGTCCATTCAATCCAGGCACCATCACTGTCCGGTCGTATACGAGGGCGGCGAAGGCATGTTCGCTCATTGCCAGTGCGCCAGGAGCGCTGTTGTTGACGACCACGCGGTCGTAAAGCCTTGCAAGAACCTCCATAAAGCGCGTGGGATGGAAGACGTCGCCATCCGTGAAGACATCGTTGGGCTGAGGGAACGGTGGCGGGTGTTCATCGAAGTTGTGCGCGACACCGTTGATTACGAAGTGGACCTTCTCGGCGGTCTGCCGGACGCCGTCGCTGCAAATCCCGCGGTTGTGGTTGGTGCCCTTCTGGTTTTTCCCTGCGGGATACATGATGCGTTTGCAGCGCCCGCAGATGTGATTCTTGCCCTATATCAGACGCTTAGTAAATGCGAAGGACAGCAGCTTTGAACAACTTACCATCTTGTAGGTTTCGTCATCGATCATCCGCTGGAACTTTCCTCCGAGGTACACGGCCTTGCAGTGATGCTCCCAGAAGGCGGTCCCCCCCGAACGTGCTGTCAAACAAGACGTTAACTGAGGAAGCACAGGACGCGATGATGGTAGAGACTTACAGCGATAATTAGAGTCCCGGACGCGGCCAAAAATGTCCCCCTCCACCTCGCTGAGCTTGTCCAGCAGGGCGCGGGGCGTCTTGAGTGGGAGCGCAGACCCATGTTGTTGGTTTATGGCTTTGATGGCGACGTTGTATGTAGATGCAGCGCAAACCCAGTCATACGGTGACATCTGGAAGGTCGCCCACTTGTGTGTGGCGCGCAGATTCATGAAGAGGAAAAATTCGCGGGATGAACCGCTTTTGCCGAAGGTCAGCGAGCGGGGATCAACTTGCGTAACGATCGAAAACAGCCGCTGCGACCGCGTGAGCCCCACAATGGCAGGACGCGGCAGGCACGGCTCAGTCGTTGGTGTGAGGGTCAGGGGAGATACGCCAGCGGATACGTTAGCAGGAGTTGTTTGGCTAAACATCGCGTCGAGGGTGCCTGGGTTGTTACGTGGTTGGTTGTATTGCTTGGGCTGATTCGTGTTGTTCCGCCCGCTCTTCGATGAAGCGGGCATCCCAGCGACCGAGAGACAGGACTTCTTCTTGGGAGGTGGGCCATCAAGACTGGGCGACAGCGCCGGCAGCGCGGACATCGTGGTGGTCAGCGCGCTAGATGTGGAAGCATTGGAGGCAGCAGGTGGTGCTGTGGCGAGTGCGCTGGATGTAGCAGACGTCGTCGCGATCGAAGCGGGCGCGCCGGAGATAGCGAATGGTGGAGCAGTAGAGGTCGGAAGGAGCAGCGCGGACGTAGGACCAAGCACAGAGGCCGGAGGGAGCGCGGAGGTTGCAGGGAGCGCAGAGGTTGCAGGGAGCGCGGAGGTTGCAGGGAGCGTGCTATGCACGGAGATGCTGGAGTCGGAGGACATCGTGGTAAGAGCAGTAGTGACGGTGCTAGGCGTGGAGACGTTGGAAGCAGAGG
Organism: Ganoderma boninense; assembly: GCA_002900995.3. Taxonomy (NCBI): domain Eukaryota; kingdom Fungi; phylum Basidiomycota; class Agaricomycetes; order Polyporales; family Polyporaceae; genus Ganoderma; species Ganoderma boninense. The sequence goes on from CM035304.1 coordinate 6,420,125, forward strand.
GCAGAGTGCTCATGATCGTCGTTGCGAGGGCAGCTTGGGAGGTTGGCAAGGCGGATTGCGCCGTCGGGAACCAGGTAGCCGGGACGCCCCATTCGGTTCGGGAGATCTCAAGGATTTCATCCTCAGAATCCTCCTCACGCGCGCGTTTTACCTAGACCACAAATAGCATCAGCATTCGCAGAAAGTGTGCACAAAGGGAAGAGAACCAACCCCTTTCCCCTTGCTGTCGCAGGTAGTGCTGGCATCAGTGCGCTGCTCGGAAGTCTTGGACTTGACAGTTGTGTTGAGGTGTGGGGGGTCGAGGCCGATCTCCTTCAGGATGCGATCCGGGTCTAGGACGTCCTGCGAGGACAAAATGGACGACTCATCTCCTGGTTCTTGCTTAATGGTGGTGAGCGAATACTGCATGGCCGTTTCCACGCTCATCTTGACCAGGCCAAACTTCTCCTGGCTATCGGCGGGGCAGAGCACAGGCAAGGTACGAAGATTTGATGGTTTCGGCCCCTTCTTCTTCTCAGCTGCAACGAGGATGTTCCACAACTTGATGCATGCGTTCACGAGGCGGATGTGGTGGGACCCGTAAGTGTGGTACATGAACATTGATTTATCGAGAGAGTCATCTTGCATGTCCATGCGCACATTGTGACGCAAGACGTGGTCATGGCCGAGGGCGTTCATGACCTCCAGCCCACTTGCAAAGGCGCGCATGATTGAATTCCATCCCTTGTGCGAACCCTCAATGCGGCTGCCGTCAGTCGCGATGTCGTTCCTCGGACGGGCGAGACAGCCTTTCTGAACGTGGGTAAGCTGCTTGTCATGCACCTAGAATGAAGCAAGAGTCAGGACGAGTAGTAAGTTTTAAACTAGCAATTGCGACGTACCTTCTCCGCCGCCGCTGTCCACACACCACCACGCTCCTTCCATTTGTTGTAAGCCTCCACAAGTCGCTCCTCCTGCTCAGCTTGCGGGCGGTAGATGGCCGGGACACCATTCGCGGCCTTCGCCTTCAGGATAGCGTCGACGATATCGTTGGTTACTTCTCCTCGGTGCGGATTCTTTGTGCCATCTTGGATACACGCTACATAGCTAGTCAAAAGTTAGAGCTTCATGACCACTACAATAATAAAAGTACGACGTACCGCATCAGGAGGTGCCAGACATCCTGAACAACGTCAATCTCGGGGAAGACCTTCTGCGCGGAGTTGCGAACTTGGCAACAGTTGTCTGCAGTCATAATCTCCGGTGGCGGAAGCTCGAGGATGCGAAGCCGGTTAGCTATGCCGGTAAGCATCTCCTGCGTCTCCGTCTGGGACTGGCTGTGGCACAACCGCTGCGGCAGCATCAGCAAGAAGGGTAAAGACAAGAGATGGAATTCACGTACCCAGGAGATAGGCTGCGACTTTTCGTTAAGGACTGAGACGAAGCCACCGAGATGAGATCGCACGCGTGCTTTGTTCTTGTCGACAAGAGTTGCCTTATAGGCACAGCGGAAGGTGGTGTCAACAGAGATGGTGATAGCTGGTAGGCGCCGAGAGTCAGTAGAGGAACGCGTGGAGCCGTGAGAACGTTGTAGGCTTGCGCTCACCGTTCAGCGTGCGCATGTGCTCCTCCGACTCTTCAATCCTCGTCTGGTTGCTGAACTTGAGCAAGATCGTCGTTATCAAGTCGTCGGAAATCGAGCGGTTGTCATATCCCCCGGTCTGCTTCCCCACTTTCTTCTCCAACGGCTTGGAGAACGGCACAAGAGCTTTTTGCTTCTTGAACGACATTCGCTTCGTGCGGGCCTGGTAAGCTTGCAAATATTCATAGTGTCGCCTGTGGTACTCTAACAAGTGAAACTCTGTATAGTACAAAGCCGAGGGTCGCCCCAGTGGCCAGTCAGAAAGCGGAGGTTAGAAAGGAGAAATTGGTACGCACGTTTTACGTTCTCAGCTAGTCCCGCCGATGTTGACTTCAGTCGCATCTCAACGATGAAGTCGAATAATTCGGACGTGACGGCGGAGCGACTGAAAAAGTGGGGGAGCCCGACTGCATTTTATCAACATGTAAGTACTCGTTTCGCCAGGAACACGGGTAGCAAAACTTACTTGGAAGCTCCCAGTGTTCAAAGTGCCCCCAGAACTCAGCACTCGTCGTCATCCAGCAGTACTGTCCCTCCGAACCGTCCTGGACCTGCTTGGAATGCTTGTTGGCGCAGTCAACACACCTCAGCTGGATGCCAAGCGCCATTTCCTCACGAAACAGCCCGTGGACTTCTCGCGGGCCATTTGGATTCCAGCCGTTCTTCTCAAGCTTCTTGCCGTGACACTTTGGGCAGCGACGGAGGGCGTCATGGAAGAGCCAGTGGACGACATAGCATGGTTTGAGGTAGGACAACTCGGGATCGACCTGGGGGGCGGCTTCCCGCAGTGCCTCGTGGAGATACGTCGGTGGTTCAAAGTTCGGGCCTATGATAGGCCAGCGAGGGTCGAGCGCGGTGTAGAGCTCAGAGCCTTGAGAGGAATGGACGGCGTTCCCGGTCGCTGTGAGGTATTCCGCAATTTCCGCGTGCCACACGAGCAGCTGGAAATACTTTGACTGACTAGTGCGCTTGTCCGCCCAGCCATTCGCTCGGATTTCGACCTGAAGACCGCCAATGATGGTGAGTAGAGAGGATGGCATTGGGGTTTTAATACATGTTTACTTACGTTCTTCTTCCACCTCTCGATGAAGCTCGAACGCGCCTGCTTGTCGTTGATGGTCGATGCGCACTGTTGGCGCACACTATTCGGTTCGAATACGCCCATAGTGTATGAGGGAAATGCGGTGGAAGATATCATTGAGGGGAGAGGTTGGCCAATAGGGGAGTTGTGTCGGGCGATGACCGCATTTGTTGAGGTCGCGCTGTCCAACTGGAGCGGGGTCGGCCTTGGTGTTCTCGACCTGGTCTACATGTCTTCAGGCGTCGGCAGTCACTGTCCAACACTCTTCACCGTTTTCACTATGTACAATATATCTTCCTGATCGGAAGGCTTGCTCAAACATGTCGCAATGCACACGCGATGTCCGAGCCGCTTACAACGCGCGGATCCGAACTATGTGCTTTCGATCGATGACCTGCACCTCATACCCACTGTTCCATTGCAGCATACACCAAGCTGGTACGGTATTCCAACAAACATTTTGCGCAGGTCAAAGTTACAGGAGAGTGAGAATGGAAAGTGAAATTTGCATAGTATGAATAGACAGAAAGACATCAAGGCGGGCAAACTTATCCAATGCTGCATCCACCCGAGAGCGGCGGCAAGAAGGCGGAGTCGCATGACTTCTCCCGAGTATCAATTTCCGGACGGAACTCACCTTTGCCAGGGTGAGGATGTGCGCTCGGGCGAATGTGTGTCGAAAATCGGACTCGAGTTTTGGTGTGGCAATATTAATGGCCAAAGCAGATTTCTCTGTCAGGACTAATGTACAGCAACCTCAAACGCAACAACTTCGATACTGTGATACTCCGAAACCTTTCGCAGTGTGTTCAAGATCCCTACGCCTTGAACATGCCAAACAAGGCTGCAAACACGGTGCGCGTACCCGCCCTGCGATCATGAACAAATTCGAGGCTGAAGGTCGCATGCATGGCTTCTCCAAAGGGAACCTCCGAGATAGACGCAGGGACGCGCTGCGTACCAAATTCATCAAACATCGGGAGCCTCCAGCCAGACTATGATGTGGCTTAAGTATTCAGTCTTTAGGATGTAGTAAGCACTTACCTCGCCAACGTCGCCCTGCCAGATGACCTGCAACCGTATGTTTCCGTCTGGCCCAAGCATGACCAGACGGGAGGAATCCACTACGCCACCGTACTTGTCGACAACAGCTTGAATTGACGGAATGATGCCGCGCCAAAGGATATCGGCCGCGATGTTCGGACGCGCCTCGAGCCAGCACGAAGCGACCGGCTCCTCGTCCATTGGCCGGAGACAGCCGCGTGCCGTCAGAAAACAGTCTTCTACGGCGATTTGTCCATAAAGACTGAAGACTAGCGGCGTCTTGGGGAGAGGGAGCTCGGGATTTGCGTGCTGAGGGATGCAACATACGTAACGTTTCTCCGATCCGTCCCGGTCGGTCGTTCCGAAGCAAAGCGAGGGAAAGAGGTAGGTTGATTTGAATATTTCGAGAGGACAAACTACGGCGGGCTCGCACTCGCCAACGGCGATAAGAGGTTCAGGCATGGTGGATGTAGCGGTGGGAGTGATTATGTACCCCTGTTGGACACAAATGCGGCGTTAAGTAAGATTCCCTTAATTGGATGCGTTAGCCCTCGCACGAGGTGTGTCGAGGAACAACCGCATTAATGTCGATGAACAGAAGAACAGGACATACATTGTTGCGAACTTGACACTGAAATGTCCTTGAAACGTACGCACGAATTGGGAGCCTGTCCGAGAGTCGTCCGTTTCGGAGTTGTTCAAGTTTCCGGGAGATGTCCCTGGCGGCGGTTGTCATGTCCCGCTTGGCGACTCGCCTGATTCGCATGCGGAACGACCGCGGAGTCAGTCACTGATGATGAGGCGGATCTCGCGAATGGATAAACAAGGACGATAGCCGACGAACCTGTGCTTCATGCTAGCCGAGGTCGACGTCGGGTGCCTAAGGTGGTAACAAAGAACCTCGCGGACACAACGGCGACTGGTGGCTCGCTTGACATGGCGGCGTGCAATGACCACAGTCCAGGGTGGACGAAGACACTCGTACAGTGGGGGCATCCAGACGAACATACAAAGCAGGGTGGAGGTGGTAGTGTTGCGGGTGGAACCGGGTATGCAGACCAACCCCGCTACCGGCACATGACCCCTGGGCACCTTTTTTGGCAAGTGCCTCCGGACCCCTTGGGCCGATTTTTCCGGACCGCCTTCGGCGGACCCCTTGGAATGACCAATTTTCCTGTGATTGCGCCCTGTCCTTTCGGAGTCTGAACCGGCAGGCGTGAGGACGAGGACGGAGTACTGAGGTTCGTGTTCGAATTCGAGGGGGCTTTTAAGTACATACGTTGCTGTAACTACGTCACGGCTCCTCATCGAGTCAGTAAACCGGTGAGCTCATTCCTTTCATCATTATAGCGTACAGTATGAAGTCTCGGCCTGCGGATGAGGTCGCGCAGCCTGGACGTCCCGATCGGGTGGAGTACAAACACGGGCAAACCGACTGCGGGCGCAGCCAATCGCTGGCGTCAACACCATCCCCCCTTCTCAAACCTCGCCCTGTCGAGCCTGTTTTCATCGTCTCCGGCATCTCCGTCGTCTCCGCTGCAGGGCTGTCTCCAACAGAGTCGCAATACTCGTACAGGAAGTAAGTGGTAACCATTGTGGGGTTTTGTTGTTGTATACTTGCTGACAACGGGACGTGGTAGTTGTGATGACGTGTCCTTGGAACTAGGTGATGCGACGGGCCTGGAGGTCGTTTTCGACGCGGGATTTGGCGTCGCGGCGCTGTAACTCGGCGCTGGAGTACCACAGGCGGGGTGCGGCCTCGGAGGCGTTGTAGGGCTTGAGGCGTTCGGCGTTGTACAAGGTGCGTAGTACGTAGCCGTTTTTGGTGCGAAGCTGATACGTGTTGCGATCGGTTAGGTCGTGGACGATAAAGGGCCCGTCCCAGCGCGGGTGCAGCTTGGTAGCCTCGGGCGAACGGCGCAGCACAAGGCTGCCGATTCCTATGCCGCGATCACGGTACGTATTTTCGCGTTTTTCTGCGGCTGCTTCGAGCCGACGCAGAGCCTGCATGTTAGCCTCCCCGCGGAACTGCGACAGGTCTCGGACACGCTCAAGTCGTGCGTGCTGCAAGGTCGCGATCTCGCTGTCAGTAGGCGGGCGACGCAACATGTCAAAAGTCGGCTCACTCGGGAGACGAGCCTCACGGCCATACGCGAGGAAGGCGGGCGAAGCTCCGGTGGACGTGTTGGTGTGTGCGCGTGCGGCGAGCAGGGCATCAGGCAAGTAGTCATCCCACTGCTCCTGTCGGTCCGGTGCCACCAGTCGCGCGAGGGTCTGCGTGAGGTTATCGTTGAACTTTTCGAGCCGGCCGTTGGTTTGCGGGTGATACGGCGAAGTGCGCAGGTGCTCGATACCGAGCCGGGCGAGGTAGTTTTGGAACGGGTACGAGAGGAACTCCTCTCCGTTGTCCGTGAGGAGAGCCTTCGGCTTGCCGTACTGGGTGATGAGTGTGCGGAGAAGCTCGAGTGCACCGGTGTGCGAGCGGGCGGCATGCGCAGTGGCGTGCGGGAGGTCAGAACCGTGATCGAGCGCAGTGAGAATGTACTGATTCCCTTTTGTAGATTTTTGGAGCGGGCCGATCCAATCGAAGGCCCAGCAGTCGAATGCGTCGACGCGAGGAAGCGGGTGCAAGTGTTGTGGTACGGGGGCCTCGCGCCGGGTGAACTGGCATTGGTCGACAATGGTCGCAGCGGCGGACAACATTGGTGACGAGATCGGTCGTGCGCGGTATTTGGGCACGCACGCGCAGCGTATCGAGGACGGCACGGGCCCCGAGGTGGCCTATCTGGTCATGCACGGCGTGGATCAGCGTGCGCGCGTCCTCCAGGCTGGTAGGTACGCGTACCATGATGTCTCCTGTGTCGCTGCTAACCTTCCGCCACAGGTTCATGTCTTGAAGGGCGTAGCCGCGTCGGGATGGCTCTGAGGAGGGATTCTCAAGGAGCTGCTGCCGCCATTTTTCAAGGGTTTCAAAGTGCGCGACTGGAACAGGCTCGGATTCGAGCGGGTGTGCGAAGAGAGGACCTAGAGTCTCGGAGTCGGGTACGTGTGGATTTCCTGGCCGCCTTGAGAGTGCATCGGCAGCAAGCTGATTGCGGCCGGGCCGGTAGACGATTTTCACATCAAAATGTGCTATGTTGTCGGCGAAACGAGCGAGACGGCGGCCAAGGTGCTTCTGCGAAAGGAAGTACTTTAGGCTCTCGTGGTCGGTGCGGACGACGATCGGTGAGCCCTCGACGTACCCTCGCCACTTCTGGAGGCAATAGTCAATTGCCAGCATCTCGCGTTCCTGTGCGGAGTATCGTTGCTCGGTAGGTGACATACGTCTCGATTCGTATGCAATAGGATGGAGTTTTGATTCTTTGAAATTGAAGCGTGCTTCTCCTTCTTCCCCCCCATCAAAACGGTCGGTGGACTGGTGGAGAATTCCGCCGATAGCGTCTCCTGACGCATCAGTGTCGATTACGAAAAGGTGCCATGGTCGAGGATAGGTGAGAACTGGGGAGGAGGTAAGCTTCTGTTTCAAGGCTCCAAACGCGTGTTCGCAGGCAGCTGACCATTGGATAGGTGCGCCCTTTCGAGGGCTTCCCTTCAACAAGTCATACAGAGGGCTCGCGAGACGCGCGAAAGCAGGGATGAAGCGGCGGTAGTAGCCCGCAAGATTGAGGAAGCCACGGACGCGCGTGATGTTGTTGGGCACTGGCCAGCTGATGATCGCGTCAACCTTTTCAGGGTCAGGACGGATCCCCTCGTTAGAAATGATGTGGCCCAAGTACAGGATGCTCGAACGAGCGAAGACGCACTTTTTCTCGTTGAGAACAATCCCGGCCTCGGTTAAGGCACCGAGGACGTTCAGTACGTCGAGGACGTGGTTGTGCTCATCGCTGGAATAGATAATGATGTCATCCAGGTACACAGTCGCACAGCAATCAAGGAAGGGACGGAGGAGCTCGTTCATGAAGCTCTGGAAGGTGGCTGGTGCGTTGCACAGGCCAAACTCCATGACCCGGAACTGATAGTGGCCGAAGCGTGTTGCAAAGGCGGTTTTCTCGCGGGATTCAGGATGCACGGGGATTTGCCAGTACCCGGACTTCAAGTCGAGCGTCGTGAAGAACTTGGCATCGTGGAAATGCTGGTACGTGTCGTCGATACGCGGCAATGGGTACGCGTTCTTGACGGTTACGTCGTTCAGCCTGCGGTAGTCCACGCATAAGCGGTTAGTACCATCTTTCTTTTTCGCGAAGATGATGGGCGCTGACCACGGAGACGTGCTAGGCTCGATAAGGCCATCTTCAAGTGCGTCGTCCACGAATTTCTTGATTTCTTCATGCTCGGGCGGCGAGTGTGGACGGCCTTGTGCACGGACCGGCTGGGCATCCCGTGTGTCAATGGCATGCATGATACGACGTACAGGTATGTCGTCGTAGCGTACCTTCGTACCAAACAGCTTAGGGAACCGTTTCTTTACCAGGTTCCGCAGCTTGTCGCTAAGTGTGCCTGTGGCACGGGCGAGCTGTTCACGTACAGGAATACGGCGTGCACGGGGTTCCTCCATCGGGAGGCAGTCCAAGGACTGTGTTGATGTCGCGGAGTAGAGCTCGGGTGATGGCGTATATGGCGGCGGTTGGACGTAAGGTGGTGGTTGGTCCTGTATGAGCCGGCGTGGCGGGTCCATGGCTAACCGTGCTGTCTGCGCGGTCTGCGGGTCTGTCAGGTACCAGGACCGGGTGCTCCAGTCCGGCTGCGCGTTGTGGCGCCGCATCCAGTCTTGGCCGAGGACAAGGCCATACCGGAGGCAGTCGCGGTCAAGTACGTATGCGATGATGGGTCGTACGATTCCGCCGATTTTGATGCTGAACCGAGCAACAGCTGACGTCGATGTTGTTCCAGCTCCTCGGATCGTTCGTCGGGTGATGGGGAAGGTCTCGATGCTGAGATCTTGGACGATGGTGGGAAGGACGTAGCAGGACGCCGCACCGCTGTCGATGATGGCGCTGATGCATCGGAACTGACCACGGAACCGGTTGGGTAGTGGGATGAGGACGTGGTAGACTGGTATGTCCTGGTTCGTATCTGCGCCATCGTCGAGGTTCAAGACGCAGAGGCTAGATTCTGACAGGTTGACGTTGACATATTGCGGCCACTCGGTCTCCGGCGGGTCTACGTCCATCATGTGAACCTCCTCCAGCGGCTGTACAAGCTGCTGCCAGAATGGCGTGATGCCATCAACTTGTGCATCGCGCTCATCCAATGGCGTGTCGGCTCCCCAGTTCGCAGCGATGGAATAGTCATCATCGTCGCTGTCCGAGGGGAGAGGCGTGAGAGGTAAGATGTCACCGTCGCCATCGTCAGACAGTTCCTCCTCACTGTCCTCCCAATAGGTGTCGACATCCGTTTCCGAGCAGGTTGTGAGGGATGGCAAATCATCATCATCCGAGTCGCATGGGTCTCCAGGCTCCTGGACCGAGGACGATGAGTCTGTGGGGCCATCGTCCTCATCGTCTATGTCCATCATGTTGAGAGCCTGTGGACGGGGTTTGCGCGGGGCACGGCAATTACGTGAGTAATGTCCTGTCCGGTTGCAGTTGTAGCAACGTACCCGGAGCCCGTTCTGCTGATGTGAAACAGGTCCCTTTGACGGCGCGGTCTCCATCGCGTCCAGGTCCATGGGCTGCGGCTCAGAAGATGTCGTCGGAGGATGCCCTGCCGAGGAAGTGAAGGACGGGAAGGAGCGGTAAGTCTGTTTGAGCCTCTGCTTCCTGTGGGTCTGTGACATACCGGCAGGGTTTTGGTGCAAGGTGTTCAAGTGGTACAACTCCCGGGTTGCATGGTACACGGCCTCCATGCTTTTGAGTTCCATCCCGGGCCGTCAGAGATCACGTCGATACTCAATTGGCAGGTGGTCGAGGAAGTAGGACTTGCGATCGCCAAGCGTCATCTCGCTTTCGGGGATCTGCGACTCGATCTCCCGGAAGGCCGTTATATAGCGGAGGATGCTTCCCTTGAATGGAACATGGCGGATCTGGTTGCGAAGGGACTCAACACGGAGGGGTGAGTCAAACTTGCTGTAAAGCTCAGATTTTAAATCTGCCCAGCTAACCTTTCGTCCGATAGCGGAAGCCTTCTTGAGGAAGTAGCTGTACCAGTGCATTGCGTCGCCGCGGAAGAGTAAAGGGACTTGCAGCGGCCAATCGGCTTCCGCTACATGCAAGCCTTGTAAGTACCCTTCAACTATTAGCAGCCAGGCACTAACGTCTTCGCTTTCTTTCCCGTGGAAATGCGGGAGTTCTCCCTTAATTGTGTTGGTGCGAGAGGAGGGTGCAGCGGTTGACGTTGTCGAGGTAGGTGCCTGCGGTTGCACCACAAAGTTAGCGGTGGCAAAGGCGTGCTCGAGCGACGTACGGAGGTCGTCGACGGTGATAGCTGGTTGTGGCTGCGGCGGCGCGGGTGGCGGTGCCTGAACGGCGGCCTCGACCCGTTGGTCGAGGTTTTGGAGGATGGGTGCGAGGGCGTTGTACGCCTCGATCGGGAGGCTAGCGGCAAGCTGCCCCAGGAGGTCTTGGTCGGTCTGCATACAAGCAGAGGTAGGTCGGGCTAAGTACGTCGGGGGGTGTAGCGCTACGGCGACGTACCACGGAGCGGTTTGAATAGACGGAGCGCAGCTCTGATGGCTGTGCGCTTCTGGGTTAACTAGTTCGGCGAGAAAAGCGGTCTCGATGTAGAGGATGATAAGGATGTTAAGCTGAGTGCGAGAACAGAAGAACTCACACTTGATCAAGTGTGATTGCGCCCTGTCCTTTCGGAGTCTGAACCGGCAGGCGTGAGGACGAGGACGGAGTACTGAGGTTCGTGTTCGAATTCGAGGGGGCTTTTAAGTACATACGTTGCTGTAACTACGTCACGGCTCCTCATCGAGTCAGTAAACCGGTGAGCTCATTCCTTTCATCATTATAGCGTACAGTATGAAGTCTCGGCCTGCGGATGAGGTCGCGCAGCCTGGACGTCCCGATCGGGTGGAGTACAAACACGGGCAAACCGACTGCGGGCGCAGCCAATCGCTGGCGTCAACAGTGCCAAGGATGGCCGTCCGAATCAGTGTCAGCTACGACTCGGATGATCATAAGGAGCTGCCCTTTGTTGCTTGTCCGCCTGGCGTAGTTCAAACAAGGATCAACCTACACCTCCCGTACGACATGTACTCACTACGTATTCTCTGTAATAATGCTAACATGGGTGTTACAGGGACAGAAATATAGAGTCCGAGAGAGCGTCCATCGCCGCCACAGCCCACAGCTACGAAAGGAGCCTCGAACCACCCATCTGCCATCTCAAGATGATATATCATGCATCCTCCATCTCACTTCTCGCCCTACTTCACGTGAGTGTTACCGCCGGCCATTCCATTCGTCCTCCCTGTCCATGTCCACCGTGGGTGTATGTATTCTATTCATCCATAAGCGTCGTTGCAAGGCTCGATGTCAGAACGAGATGCACGCACCAGCGAACGTTCCGGCCGTGCTTGCTCAGCACATGCTAACTTATTGAGCTTCGAAGTCTTTTTCTGACGGCGGAACAGCTAAATCCATCGACTCTTGTCCATGTGAGTCGCCCAGGATGTGTTCGGAGGGGCTTCTCGTCTTCATTTCGGCGTCCGCGGGCACGCTATCGTCGCCAGCGACTCCAGGTGCCGCCCACACGGCAGGCGAGTGCTTCTTCACGTCTGATGCGAACGACGCATAGCTGACTGGTCGCTTATACGGCGGCAGGTATCCATATAGCGTCGCGTCGCTATCGCGTATTCCCGGCTCTTGGCTCTGGAGCTCCGAAGGCGAGCTGGTCATCATGGCTGGATCTGCGGCATATTTTATCGCTTCAACGGACTGTGCGCACCTGTAGACTTGTATGGACGCACCAAAGTCTAGGTTCGAGATTCCATACAGGAACCGCACGCGATTATGGCGACGGCGCCACCACCACAAGCCGGCACCGACGAGCAGGAAAAGGAATAGGACGCTGCCTATGGTTGCCCCAGCGACCGCGCCTCGGGACAATCCATGGTCGGACTGGGTTTGTTGAACCTCAATCGTTGTTGGAACGACCAGAGTTGTGGTGATCCCATTTATCGTGCCGACCCACGTAACGCTGGAAGTCATGAATGACAATCCGCTTGCAGGCGACATAGTAGGTGAGCCAGGATCAGATTCATACTGAGCTGTGACGGACGTAGCAGCTAGAGCCGATGAGTGGGGAGGTGTGGATAGCGACGGGTCTGACGAAGTTGGTTTGGATAGCGAGACACTTTGAGGGGGTGGAATATTGCTGTTCGGAGTGGTCAAAGTAGTAGTACCCGGCAGGGAAGTAACTGTGGGACTGGGAGGCGAATTAGTGGGAGTTGGAGGAGTGTTGCTTGTCAACTGGGAGACCGATGAACTCGATGTGCCCGTTGCGGTCCCGCCGAAAACTTCAAATGAGCCTAAGGAGAGAGTTCCCTCTTCGTTTGTAATGAACAATGTATGTAGCGTGCCTCGAGAAAGCCTAGTTCTCGATGAGTCGTAAAGGAGGGAAGAGTCTCCAGAGTTAGGGTCGCTAGATTCTGTGCAGGTTATGCCGCCGTTCTGACTTCCATCAGCGTCAAGTCCAAACAGAGCCTTTCCGCTAGAATCGATTCGACCAAAGACCTGAACAGAGGTCCCTAACGTTGAAACGGTATGAAGCTCTATATTTTCTTGTGCAGAAAGGTTGCAGCAGCGTACCTGAGAATACAAAAATCGCCTGGTTCCCACCTGTTCTCGATACCTTGAATGTATCTTGACTCGGGGAGTCTGTCTGTTGGTGCCACGCGCCATGATATGTCACTTTGCTGAGATCTTTTGCGTCAACAGTGGTGGTAGGGGTATCAGACGAGAGCGACGAAAAGCAAGACATAGCCAAGGGAGGAATTCTGGTTGCTGCCCCTCCTGTCGACATCCCCATGCTCCTTTATGCGGCGTAGGCACAACTGAAAGCGAACACGAGAAGCATCGAACCACTTCGAACAGAGAACATGGAAGATGATATGTTGGTTCAAGCTAAGAGGAGCCTGGATGCTCACCGTGGAAACAGTTCTCAGATTGAAAGCAATTCGGCTGTGCGAGCTGATGGACGCGAGTAATGTCGCAGGAGCCAAGAATAGTGTCCCCTTGTTGGTGTCCAACCGAAACCATGCACCCGTAGTGCCGCGATGAGCCGAGATCAACTACATGCTCCGCGGCTGTTGACGTTGATGTGGTATAGCACCGCAGTTAAGGTATTCATGGTGTATGGCTTGCGTTAATTTCTCAGATAGCCTTGTTGTCAGGAGTGCAGCCGGTACCTTTCATCACCCGATCGGGCTTCAAAACCGTCTCTTCTGCGGTTGTTCTGGTCCTTGAGATAGCGCTCAACAACCAACACGGTCGCCGGTACGAACTTCCAAGGCTCGCTCACCGAGCCCCAAAGAAAACGGCGACAGAACAGATACATTCCCTAGTCCTACGACGTGCCCTGACGCTGCATCTCTCTCCTCCGAAAGTCCAAGTTCCCCCCTCCCATTGCCGAGAGTGGAATGTCCAAGTGGCTCCCCTTCCTCGCCAGCTTCAACGCCTCAAACCCATCCAACGGCGCCGTCGCCGCACGCCGCGGCTGGGGCTGCCGACGGGCTGAGGGCGGTGGAGTCTGCCACGACCCGCCCTGCACGAAAGACCGGCGGGCATACGCGGATTCCCGCGGCTCGTACAGGGTGGACGCCCTGCGGTGCTCGCGATCCGTCCCGAGCACTGGCGGCGCAGACTGCGGATCTGCCGTGACGATGGGGATGGGTGGAAGAGGGAACTCATGCAGGTCGAAGGAGGTCGTCTGTGCGGAGGAGGGTTGTCTACGCTGCGAAGAAGGGGATACTGAGACCGGCGTGCGTGCTGTGGACGGAGTGCTGTCCACCGCTTTCGCAGATCCAGAACGAGCGGAGACAGCGGAGACGCGGTCGCGGCTGGTTTGCCACTTGATGATGGGTGGAGGGAGCCTCATTCCATCATCCAGCTTCCTGCCGGAGCTCGGTCTCCCCTGCCTACCCCAAGGAATGCTCTGTGGCGCCTTGGATGTCTTGTTAGAGACAGGAGGTGCGGCGGGAGGCGATAGCTCGATTCCATACTCCTGAATGGAGTCGGGTGGTGTGGGATACGTAGAGAAGCGACGAGGGCGGTAGATGGGAGGAGGAAAATGACGGTCTATAAGTTGAACTTCCGAATTGTGCCCCTCTGGGGAAGCAGCTTCGGTCACGGGCACTAGGCCCATCGAAGTAGGCGCGACCTCGCCTGGCATAGTGTCGACATCTCTGTCTTTCCCTTTCGCGGTGACAGTGACTGGATTGAGGAGGATTGACGTCAGCCCGAAGCATTCCATAATGCGAGAAATACTCACGTTGCTGGATGCGACGAGTTCTTCTCTGGTCCAGCCAAAGAAAGATGCCAGTACCGACCAGGATGGCGGCTATTGCGAGCACGCCGCAAACTAGTTATGCATGTAGGCGACCTGAGTTACGGACCAGAGACTTGAAGATGATGGCTCACCTATGAGGATGATGGCTGCGCGGTTGATCTCCATGTCGACGTGGTTCCCGGAACCCGCCGGTGCGTTGGTGGGACGGTGGGTAGTCCGCCACGAAGGCACACGATGCACGTACCCCTCATATTCATAATCTTCCACGGCGTCATGATCGTTGACTGTGGAGCTCTGCGCCGGTAGTCAAGCAGCAAACAGCATGTTTCCCACTGCGCGGAGGTGACGAACGGCACGCGCCTATGGTGACACGGATATTGTGCGCCTTCTGGAAGTTCACATCTGGCAAGGCAGTACACGGCCGTTATGCACGCTGCGGATAGTCAATTGAAGCAGTAAATACTGACAAAATTAGGAAAAGGAGTGTATGTACGAATATTCGAACGAATAGATAGAGCAATAAATACACGCATCTCAGTTCCAGTGCTCCAGTTCGCCCCCCGTCCAAGCTTGCGGACGTTGAGCGACCGTCTATCCCTCTAGCGAACTCGCCCCCGCGAGTCGCCGCCCGATCGGTTCGTTCATCTTTCCCAGGCGCCCCTCCGTTGGCTGATCCACCGCCGGCACTCGTGTATACGATGGGAGGCCGAACGTCTGGCGTTGGAGGACGCCGTTCCTCCATCCACCGACAACGCGGCGGTTCACGTCTTCGACACGGCGAAGTGGCAGCAGACGATGGTCGATGTGGCAAATTGGGGCCACATGCTGCGCTAGCAGATGTGAAGATGGGATGGAGAAGGAGGTTGTGACGAACGGAGCAGCCGGGTGCAGTCCCGGATACTTGGACGAGCCAGACGAGCTCCGGTGGAAGAACCTCACGCTTCTGCCTCGCGCAGGGGAGCAAGCGGCTTGGAAAGTCGTGAACTTGGGCGATGCCCTATCTGTTGAACGAGTGGCTGATGTGGCGGGCGAGTCGAAACGCCAGCGGCGGGAGGTGGCACCCGAGGGCCGCCTGGCGAGTTCGGTATCTGATAAGGAGATTGTTCTGTGGTTCGTGCATCTGTTACGGATGATGCAGCCTCGAGCGGAGTCCGTGTGGCCTGTGCGCTGTCGGGGAAGAACGGAGTAGGAGATGCCGACGTGCCGAAGGCCGCTCGAGAAGGCCCTGAGGACGTGGCTCGAAGTCAGCAGCCTACTCCGTTGGGCAACGTAAGGTGGGAGGAAAAATGGAAGACACGTACTGGTTGGCGTCGCCGTCCTCATGTCGTAGTTCCCCTTCCCGGCCTCCAAGATGTCCTATACCGCGGTCAGCCGGAGGGCGTTTCGATCCCGAACGAGGAATGGAGACGTTACCATCGATGACGACCGATCCGACATGCCCCTCAGTCTCTGAATTCTTAAATCGAGCCAGTGCACGAACACGCCGACCGATAGAAGCACGATCGCGGCAACGACTAAGCATAGAATGTCAGTACACATAACTCCGTGCGGAGGATCCGAGCGAGGACGTGCCTACATATGCGAACATCATTGCCCCGCTTGTCGAAACGGCGAGCAACATCCTCGACAACGATGAAGACAAAGTGAAACGAGATGACGGTGGGGATCGCAGAGTGGACTCCAGCCGAGGCGATAGCAGGACCTCGGATTAATAAGTTACTTACCGAGACGCGGACCGGCCGCGCGACGCGTGTTATGCCGCCCCCGTGAGAAGGCGGTGAGTCGCCTGATCGAGCGCCTCGACGGGCGCGGACAAATATCAGCTGTAGCGGCCGCTGTGGTCACGCAGGAAGCAGAAGAGAAATGAGTAAGCCCCTGCAGGAACCACCATTGGCCCGAGCAGACAGGAGATTACCTGGGCGCATCCACGGGCTCACGCGGTCTGTTCTTCGCGAAGCGTCCGGGGCGACCGCTGGCGAATGACCAACCTCACCATTTGACAGATGGACCGCCTCGACACGAACGCCTCATAGCTTCCACCACTTCGACGCTGATTGTGTTTGAACTTTGGCAGGCCAAGCTATGGGCGACATTTACCTGGTCAGGGTGGCAATCATAGCACTAATCGTCCGCAAACACACCGATAGCAGACTACGTCTCGAACCTCAGTCTTGTTCAGTGACTCGACTGGTGATCCGGAACGACGTACGACGGAACTGGGATGTGGCTAAGCTGGGAGCAGGGGCATCATAATCAATACGAAGAGAACCGAATGTGTGACCAAGTTCACAGGCGCTGTTCCGCCGCGAGCAGGGTCCATTACATGTACCGTGACCTTCGAGGCGACTTGTGGACAGGAGTTGACACGTTGACAGTTCGGCCGATAAGGTGAAGTTAATCTTGCTGTAGAGTCAAATGCACGACATACGACAAACTGCGCCGGTACACCACAGACCTCGCCACCGGGGCTCCCAGCCACTTCAAGTCCGAGCCCCGCTTCCACCGACCGTCCGGGCACGACTCAATCGCTTTCCGTTCCTTCCTCCCAAACACAAATGACACAATCCTTTTCCAGTACGAACAATGTAACACATACCTCGACGGAGGATGCAACGTCAGCTCCTTCCCCGACCAGCGGTACGCCACAGTCGCAAACCTCGACCTTCATTTCAGACCTCCCTTCTTCGACTCCGACCAGGGCTCCAGAACGCGCGCACTCGGCCAAAATGGCAGCAGGCGCCGCTGCAGGACTAGCAGTGGCTGGGCTCCTCGTGGTCATCCTCGTCGGAATGGTCGGGTGGAGGAGCCGCTGCCGCAAGCATACAAAACACGGCGATTTAGCACCGTACGGTGAGCACACATGATGGCGAATATCTGGCGCAAGCGTGACGGTTACTCACGCTGAGACGGGGTATAGACCCAGGCTTGACGACGCTGGCATTCGAGCCCTCGGAGAAGCACGAGCTTGCGCGCGAGGATGGCGGCAGGGGTTCGACGGCCACCTCGCTGCTGTCGCTGCCACACGGTGCGCCCGCAGAGCAGGCTCCTGTGGATCTCCGCGCGTCCGGGAGCTCTGTAGAACGCAGCGCGCTGCATGAGATCCGGACCTCAAGCTTTAGCGGGACGACGATAGGGGAAACTCGACTCACCGGCTTCGAGCCGCTGGGCTCGCCCTCGGCCGCCTCTCCACTCCTAGCGCGACCTTCTCGCATGATGTCGCAGCATAAAAGGTCTCCCGTTTCGCTGAACACAGACTTGAGCCGCTACGTGAGCCCGCTGGACGAGAGGAGGAGATCCGTTGATGGAGGCGTGAGAATCGCAGGAGGACCACCTGGAAGTTTGAGGCAAGGCTGCCATTTGGACGAAGTAGACGATGTTCGCAGCGGGTTGTCTACGTTGCCACCATCATACCAGCTGTATCCTGGACCATAGAAGCGGGAGTACATGGAAGGAATGGAGGAGACGACGAATGGGACGAGGAGGACGGAATTTTTGGCAAGTGTGTGTACGATTACGTTCCGAGTCCATGGATGGCATATTTACGTTTCGTCTTGTTGCGATAACAACCGAGTTCGAGCCGTAAACGGAGATTCAAATGGAGTCTTCGGACGTTTAATTGTTGAGATGCTGCTTGGTTCCATGGCTTGAAGTAATTCGACAGCATTGACCGCGCTCGTAAGTGAGTGGGAGTAGCATTACAAAGAATAGAATGTGTATGCCCTTGGTTCTCGGTGCGGATCGTGGCTGCCCTTACCACGCATAAGGAGCAGCGCGAGTCGTGCGAGGTTAGCCGGCATGTCGCTTCAGTGGCCCATGGCCAGTGTAAGTGGAGGAGGAAAGCCGAACAACGGCAGACTCTCGAACGTGCTGGAGGGAGACAGTTGGACAGATGCCATCCGTCTATCATCGTACAATGTAAGTCGTAGGCTCGGGATACCCGATTGAGTGACCAGGCGTTGTGAACAGATGTCTGTCTTCATCGGTCGAGTTCGACATATAGGATAAAGAAGAGTTTGCCTTGGTCAAGTCGAGCGCCCGAGGCCCAGGCAGCAGTGAGACTCACTAGATCCTGAAAAATGGAAGAAGCGGAAACACGTCAACTGACACCGATGAGAAGTATCATTAGGCACACTCACGGAATAACGTACAACTGCGACGAGCCGAGGAGGATAACCATGCTTCTGGATGAATCCCATTCGGTAAAACAAAGTCCAGAGGGTATTGATCAGCAAGATTACCGCTTGCTGGGGACACCCATCACTTCTTTGATGTCCTCGGTAAGCATCTCTGGCCCCTCAGAAGGCTCCCGGACCTGAGATTCGTCAGGAACGTGTAAAGGTGTCCATCCTTGTAGATGCCGTCCACGGACCACCCTTCCTCCCACTCGATCTTCGTCATTCCCCCACCATACGCTCGTCGACCGACAACGACGCCGGGGAGTGCGCGCCCCCTGCATATTCCTGGTCACAACTTGCGCGATGGCGACCGTAACGGTGGACGACAGCGACTCGGGCATCGTATATAGCGGCGATTGGACGCATAATCCCTGGGGAAACCAAAACGTCAACTACGGGAGCACGGTGACATTCACGAACACCTCGGGTAGTACGGCAACCTACAGATTTCAAGGTGAGTCATAAAGCAAAAACTGGCAGGACAGAGCTAGAACAAGCCCCCACACCCGCCACAGGAACGGCAATAGCAGTGTTCGGCGCATTCGAAATGTCGGGGACGTTCAACGTCCATTCCAGCTACAGCATCGACGGCGGCCGGGCCACGGACTTCATTCCCGCAAATACGTTCGTATCGTTCCAGTATAACCAGACATTCTTCAAATCCGACACACTCTCCAACGAGGAACACACGCTCATTATCACCAACCTCGGCGAGGAGTTTTGGTTCGACTACCTTGTAGTCACGCAGTCGCCGCCATCGACGACAACGATCACTCAATCTGCCGCGCCGCAGACAGTGCAGCCAACGTCCGAGAGCACCGTGCCCATTGCTCCATCTACGACGAATCGAGCGACCACGACTTCTACCAGCCAGCCACCGGAGACAACATCATCGCCTTCCAGTGCTTCCTCCAGGACGCAAAGCACACATTCCGCGTCAAATGTAGCGAACGGTACGCTCACCTCTGCGGACGCCGCGAGCACACTTGCGCTTCTTCCGAACAGCGCATCACAATCCGGGACCTCGGAACCCGCTTCCGGCGTCGCATCTCCAACCGGCACCGCGGCAGGGCAACACTCCGCCAAGTCCCCAGCAGGAGAGATAGCCGGGTTGGCTGTTGCCTGCCTTCTCGCCCTAATTCTGGTTGGAATAGCCGCGTACAGATATCGCTGTCGGAAGCTGGCTCGGAGACGGAACAAGGTGGAGCCGTACGGTGCGTTCAGCAACATACACAGTTCCTGTACGAGGACCGCTTACCTGACAAGTGGCGTTTGCGACAGACCCGGGGCTGAAGGCGTTGCCCTTAGACCTCACAGAGGGACGGGGGCCAGGCCGCGACCACCACGTCGATCTCGGAGGCCCCGCGTACCTGACAGCCCAATCGCACTTGCAGTCGACGATGAACGCACGCAGGCAGAAAAGTTCTGACGATCGCACGGTGCCCTATGTGATCAGCATCACCAGCTCAGAAGCAACGAAGGCAAGTTGCGATCGACATACCGTCTTTGAGCCGATACCTTCCCCCTCGTCCGCTTCACCCTCGTCCGTCTCCCCTTTTATCATCCAGCACCCTCAGGGAGCAGGACAGCCAACGGGAGCTTCCATTCCAGCGAGCACAGCGTCAAGGAGGAGGTCCGAGGACGGCGGTGTGAGGATTGCAGGAGGGCCGCCTGGAAGTTTGAGGCCAGAAGACTCCTGGGGACACGGTGACGCGGACGACGTTCAAAGCGACTTGTCTACATTACCGCCTTCGTACCAGTTGTATCCGGGGGAATAGAGCTTGGATTTACTAGCTGTGTTGCGGTACGCGATGGAGAAGAGGATGATGTGGACGAAAACGAACACTTGAACCGGCAAGTACATCGATTCTATCAGCGGAGACCCAAATGAGTTTGTCGTACTTTTGATAGAGAACTTGTAATTTGTTACTGAGGCTGATTGCACATAAGTAAATGATTAATAACACTCAAATAGTCGTTGACGCCTACAACTGCGCTGCCGAAAGCGGAGCCAACGAGCACGACCCAACCCTCCCCATCTCATGCCGATACCAGCTTGATTGTGCAGCTACGGACAACTTCATCAATCTTCACCCACCATCGCAAAGCACACACTCTTTTTCCAAACCAAAAATACGCTGCGCTCACCCCTGCAAATGTTACGGTCGCACCTTCCCTGTATCCTAGCAGCACACCGCCGTCCCGAACCGAACTTCCGCCATAGCGTCCGCCTGGGGCAATGCGTCTACCTCGGGTGTCGCGCCTACAATCAGTAATCCAACGCGCACGCACTTGACGAAATTTCCCCACAGGTGCTGTTGCAGGCGTTGTCGTCGCGAGCCTCCTCGTTTTCGAGTTCTCCCGAGGAATTGAATTAAACAACGCTCTCAACCTTGTGCTCTTCACCGAGACATGTGCTCGAACGCTCCGCCCCGTCCCCCGCCTCGAAGCCCCCCTGGTATGTAGCTCGCGCCGTCTCAGAGCTCCCCCGCCGCCCACGCCCGACGTCGCAGAGCGAGGTCCCAGAACTCGAAGTCTCAACCATCATAGTGACAGGGCGCAGTGGCAAAGCTGCACCGAAGCCACTGAGGGTGTCCGTAACCTTCGAGAACCCGCTCTCCATGTGCGAGCGGTTGAGCGCCACGAGGATGATGATTATCGTCGGGTATATTGCCTGCGAATACGTGCGCCG
Organism: Ganoderma boninense; assembly: GCA_002900995.3. Lineage (NCBI taxonomy): Eukaryota > Fungi > Basidiomycota > Agaricomycetes > Polyporales > Polyporaceae > Ganoderma > Ganoderma boninense. The sequence continues at coordinate 6,441,190 of CM035304.1, forward strand.
CCGACGTTAATCATCTGAACATAGATAGAAAACGGATCCTAGTGGGACGTACTATGAGCGGCACAAAGGAGCTCTCGAGGACACCGAATATGTACCAAAAGCTGTGATAGTATTCGCTATCGTAGGCTGGGGTCTGTGCATATGAGCCTGCCTGATAAACGACGACGAGGACCTGTATCGAGCGGTTCAGTCTCGAGTCGCTTCGACAGGAATCGAGCGATGCACTTGCCCAGATGACGCAGTAGATTGCGCCGGATTCCACGACCAACGAGAGCACCCTTCCCGTTTGAGAGACCACGGGGCCAGTGACGATGTACTGTCTTATGAACCTCCGAGTCTGCCTGGATCATGCGACGTTAGATGAGACATAAATGTTTGACTGTCAAGATTCGCCGAAGACGTACCATGCATTCACGGCCACGCTGGCCATGGCGAAGAGGTTCGTGCACAAGGACAGCACGCTCGCGGCAACGCCGTACGAGACTCCTTCATAAAGGCTCCCGTTTCCGTTGCCCTTCGGGTCTATGTGATGCGCAGACGGATCGAGGGTCTTGGCAATGCTTGTGTAGGCGGAGGTCGCGGCTACACTAGTCAGGGCTAGTGAATGGTCACCATCAGCCGTGATACACATGGGCGAAGCCGCGTGCAGAGGGCTGTCGGAGACACGATTCACTTATTGAGTGTTGTCAGCAACAACGCGATAGAAGCACCCATGATAAATCTGTTCCCCTGATAGACCGCGTACGCTCGCCAGCACACGATCGCGTCGCCCAATATAAGAATCTACGAAGGAGTCAGGCGTTAGCGAGATGTGGAACGTTTCGCAAAAGAACGACATACCCAGCCGCGACGCGACATACATCTACCAGGGCTCCGAGGCCCATCCAGGCAGTGATATACGCACTGTTGGCTCTGTGTTTTGAGAACCTGCGTGGTAACCCGTGTCATTCCGACGCACGTATCTGTTGAATGCGCCCTGTCACCAGTAAGTGGACCCATGCATATCGGCACAGCATAGGCGATGCCTCCTTGCAGTCATACTCCGCGGGTGACGACGCGAAGTCGGATGCAATGTCTCGGGAGGGGACATGAATGTTGGGGGCGATGGTCTAACGGGTGAATACGGGGGGAACTTGAACGTGGCGGGGAAGTAGAGGGAGCGACTCGACCGGTGGCCTCACCGGTCGGAAGTTGCGAATTCTGGGTAAGTGCGAGCCTATCGTCAGGGCTCGCCGCGTCGTGCGCGGTGACTTCGATACTTCAGCGTCGATGAACATGTCTCACTTCGTGGGCGCCTGAGGAGGGGTGAGCGGGCGGGACAGGACTTCTGCCAGTGATGGTCGTGGTGGCCGTGCTGGCTGCGTCTAATCGTCAAAAGAGCGGCGCGCACGTCAGCGCATTAAGGTCCGCAGAGATGAAGACGAAGCAAGAGCGGGACGACGCACGGTACTGGATGTAAAAACTGTCTCCTGAGTCCTCTTCCACATGCAACACAACTCGAACATCCAAGTACATACCCAGCCCGAGGTGGGACCGCAAGGGCGATCTCGTGGCGGTGCCTAGCTGGGCCGGGCCGGGATCCTCTCGAGTGGGTGCCGGTCCCGCCAGAGCAGCTGCATTGCGGCTGGGCTGGTGACGACAAGGCTCCAAAGGAATGTCTTCTTCCAGCTTATTCCTCCTCAACACGGAGAACTCAGTGCCCTCTCATCAGCGAGGGAAGTAGGATATGGGGGGGGGCGACGTGGTCAGCGCGCTTGGGTTACTGCGGCGGGGCCGTCGTTCTCGTTGGACTGTACGTCGGAGAACGCGTCCGTGCTGGGGACGGTGGCTGCTTGGACCGGTCGGGGTGATGCAAGTGGTGTAGGCCTGCATCATACCTAATGGCGTCGCTGGGTTGTGATTCTGAAGGACGAGGCAGATGTTGGCGTAGGGTCGGTCGTAAAAGGGCAGGCACTCACGGGGAGTAAGCAGAAGCGCGGCCTCGAGAGCAACCGGATTCACCTTCGAAGACGAAAGCAGTACGGAGAATAGGCTGGAGTAGAACAGCTGGAAGACAAGATAGGATGACCAATGTCGCAAGTTGAACGTCGGCCGTTTTCCGAGGAGCGTGGTGTCTACGAGCGTGCCTCTTTCCTCCATCTGCCGCTGATTCATTCGCAGGGGATCATGACAAGCACATATAGAGAAGAAGCGATAGAATGCACGATCGTTATAATGTCAACACTGAACTCACGGATCACAAACATATTAATTCTTCAGCAAGGACGGATCCCGCCAGACATCGTCGCTAATGGAAGCATCACGGAGTACCTCTAAAAGACGACGCATGGACCGGGATGAATGAGAAGGAGCGCGATACATATACGTCGATAGCAAGAACACTCACCAGGCCTAAACACCACTCATTCCCTATCCCAAGTCTTCCACAGCTTGAACGCCCTCCGCTCGAACCTCTCTGCCACACCCTTGAACCTGAGCGTCCACGGCGTCGACGTCGCCGCCTTGTACTCCTCGCTCTCCGGCGCGTCCGGCGAGTACCACTCGTGCAGGGCGACGAACCGCTGCGGGCGACCACCGGTGGGCTTCAGGCTTTCGTCCGTCCCCCGCGCGCTCCCGTCCACGAACACGAAGCGCCGCGTGCGCACCCACCCAGGAATCTTCTCGAAGAGCGGAACATGCTCCTCCGTGTACCACTTGTGGAACTCGGCGACGTGCTCGTCGGGGATGTCCATGGCGACGACGCTCATGTACGGTCCGGGCTTGCGCACGTCGTACGCCACGCCGGCCCTGGGCGGGTGCACGGGCTCGTGGAGGGTGTACGTGCGACGGTCGAGGACGGCGAGGCGGTCGATGATGTCCTTCTCGCGCTCGGAGCGGGTGTCGGCGAGGGAGGCGTAGGGCGCCTCGTTCACGGATTCGGGGCTGTCGATGTCGTAGACGGCGACATACGAGGGCTGCTGGCCATCGGTTGCGACCCAGCGGGACCAGGAGTGGAAGGATGGGATGGGGATGCGGAGAGGGACGTGCTCGTTATCGTACCAGTCGTTGTACTCCTCAATCGAGACGGCCGGACCGGGTTCGGAGTAGACGAGAAGGAGGCCGGGCATGTTGAGAGACGTTGCTAGAGGTGAAATCTCTCGAGCTGGATACTTATGTCTTCTGAGTGCGCTGGTCAGGTGGGATCACACGAAGATAGGATGGGTCAGCAGGTAAGGCGCGATCGATAATTGGCGTACCAACTTCGCGCTGTAACTTCCTTGGTCATGCTCTTCGTACTCCGAGTCTTCCCACCTTAGCAATGCATTCCAGGGAGCTCGAGCAAGAAATCATTGGTAGGTGACAGCGCAGAAGATATCATTCTAAGCGGAGCAGGAGAGGAAGACAAGTTGCGGCTTGCATGTGGCCACAACACAGGCAAACAATGGGTTTGTTGGCAGCGTCCCGGACCGCCGGGCAGCAGTTCCCGTCAAACTTGCGGCTGCGACATGCAACATTCATTCCGCGATCATATCGGCTACTTCTGGCTACTCGAACAGCCACTATGTAGGCCTAAATATTGTACTTTGGGTGAAGAGTAGCTGTAAAAAGTTGACGAGTGTACATCAAAATCCAAGAATCCATCCCGATCCTCGCTGCGAGAACGACCACACCCTGAGGCCTCACACTGGGCCAGCACCGTACGCCCGGTACACAGGGGGCAGTCTGCTCTTGATGCTCTGCACGTCCCAGATCGACGGCGCGTCCGCCCCTCCATCCATCCCTGGTCCGCCCGCGAGCGTCACGCCGCCGTCCGTCGACCGTCTCGAAAAGTACGGGTTCGTGTTCGCGTGCGGGTGCGGGTGCGGGGTCTGTGGCGAGTACTCCCCATACGAGTGTGGGGTCTGGGGCGACCGCTCGCCGTAGTCCGCGAGATGCGAGGCAGGCGGGCCGATGAGGAGCGTGGCCGAGTACTGCGAGTCGCGCAGGGACGCGTCGGTCGCGTAGAACGACACCTCAGTCCGGGGGCGGCTCGACGTGTCCAGGCCGGGAGCTGGTAGCAGTGAAGACGAAGAAGGGAGGGTCATCAGCAAGGACTGGGCATGCGAGGGGGACGAGGTGGACACGTACGGTGCGAGAAGGGGTATGGGGCGGTCCGGGGAGCGACGCGGCTCTGCCTTCGGCGGCGGCACCACCACCAGAGCGCGAGCAGGATGATCGTGAGGGCGGCGACGCCTGCGACTGACACCCCTGCGATGAGGCCGGGGGATGCGCTGTGGGACGACCCGCTCGAAGGGCCTTGTGTCGCTTGCGCTCCTCGTGCGGGGGAAGTTGCATCCGAGGACGACGTGGAAAGGGAGGAGGGGAGGGGAGAAGACAGCGAACCGCTATCTGATGCGGATGGCGACGTCGTCAAGGGACTCGTGGAGTTGAGCGACGATGTGGACGCAGCCAGCTGGGAGGATGGCGAGAGAGGGGACATCGTAGGGGAGGAAGATGGGGTGAAGCTCGACGCAGGAGTAGAGCTCGACGCCGGAGTTGAGCTGGATACAACATGCGTTGTGCTGGCTGACGCAGAGGCCGTGGCGGACTGGGTGACAGTTGCCGTCATCGTCATAGTGGATGCACCAGTGCTGGAACTTGTGACAGACGCGAGGGCAACACTGCCGCCGTTGTTGTTGACCAGGAAGTAGTCCAGCCAGAGCTGGGAGCCCAAGTTCGTGATCTTCAGGGTGTGCTCGCCAGCCGATAGAGTTCCGGAGTGAAAGAAACTCTGGTTGTAGGCTTCCGAGGATACCTCTTGAGGCGGGATGAAGGTTGTAGGGCTGCCGCCGTCGATCGCGTACTGGGACTGCATGCTCCATACCCCGACAGGCTTGAACGCGCCAAAGACCTCTATGGACGTGCCTGCAGTATGGGGAGCCTGCGCGTGAGTCGAAGGGGGTCATGCACTCTATTCGAAGACATACCCGTGAAGGTTAACGAGATGTTGCTCCAGGTGAGCGTACTGTCCCAGGTCGGCGCCGGTTCATCCTTAAACCCCTTCCATCCACCAAACAATTGGAGACTGGGATCCCAATCGTCGACAATGATCGAGTCAGCAAAAGCTATGCTTTGATATGAAAGCGAGAAAATGAGCGAGAAAGCGAAGAATGAGCGAGAAAGCGAAGAATGAGCGACGAGCGTTGGACGGCATGGGAGCAGCGAGAAGAGAAGCGACGACGTACTGTAACAATGCACCCTGTGGCCTGAGTCCGAGGGTATGCACGACGCCAGGAAGGAGGTGCCTTACCGGTCTGGTCCGTCCCCGCCATCAGGGAAGAGATCGAGAGGGGGCAGTGGGATGGTTCGAGTCGAATGCTCTAGGCACCTCTTTGCCACATGCTCGATGTCGAGGACCAATATTTGGACGTTGAATGCGCCTGTAACATGGCGTGGACGACGTCAGCTCGTGCTCATAAAGCTGCACCACAAAACCCTGTGCTTACCGCTGCATGTCTACCGCATACAAGCACCTGGATGTCAAGACCGCCTGCTGGATAACATGGAGTAAGGGGACGTAAATACGAGCTTGGCAACAGAGTCGGGTGCCCGTGCGCTAGGGGACTCTGTTTTATGCTTGTTACTCAACCTGCGTTTCACCCTGAGTGACCATGTTTTCGGCCTAGTCGGATGCCAAGAGCGATATTCTGCGCAGAGTGGTCCCACTCGGAACATGCCAGACCTGCTGCACATCGGCCATGCACGGACCTAATGGAAGCAGCCGCTCGATCACAGGCACCATCCTGTCTCTGCCGACAGTGGCTAATGCTAACCTCCGCATATACGGTATTCAGTCCGTCATGCCGGTTGACACTTCCCCTCTCGCGGCATGCCCGAGTTGTCCGAAAGCATACGCGATGGTGAGCCGTCGCTGGACGCCTCCCGATCCCCGCCGACTGCATTCCAGCCTGCGGAAGAATCACCCTGCCGGAAATAGCATCAGAGGAGGACAGTAGATGCGGCATGAAAGCAATGAACACAACGTCATCCTGAGACAGCCTGCAGCGGTTCCCTCTCTCGCCCGGTCGCACGTCGCGGCCCAGTGTGCAGTGAAGGGGCGCAAGGCTGACGGGGTCCGCGGTGCCCTGGGAACACGGCACCATTGACCTCCCGTCCGCGCGGCGCATCTTGGCACTAACTACACGAGCAGGTGAGGTTTTCTCTCTCTTCGCAATCGGATGTTGATTCGCGGTACAGCCGCATATCTCAGCAGCCGTGATGTGTTCCCACTGCCGTCTCAGCACTGGGCTCCTCCCGACATGGCCCGCATTCCAGCTAGTCGTGCCAGTAACCAGCTCAGAATATATTTTCCTTGCTAGGTCCGCATGCGGGGACCGTGGTCACTGCACCAAACAACGCATATGTGCCCCTCAACACCTGTCCTCTAAGCGCAAGCACCCAGAGACCGACTCACCTCCGGACATATCCAACATGGGCTCGAGCAAGCTGGTCGTCTTGGAACGAGCATGATGGCACCCGGGCGAGGCCCTGGATGGTTGTTGTTTATGGGCAAGCCAAGAGCATGAGTGCATAGCTGAATCAGCATTGGGGATGCACCGTGGCGGGGCTATTCAGCACGCGTATTATTATCCTGCAGCAATACGCAACCCCTACCGAGGAGGAAACCGTCAGTCCCGCTCACACTCCGAAATTGGGCGCTGATGCATCTCACAGACAATCGCCTCCTCGCATGCACCGATACTGTTTCAAAGCTGCTCCAGGCCTGTCCACACATGCCACGAGTTCAGCGGGGGCAACAAGGCCCGCCTGCAGTCGCCAGGCACGCTGTAGTAGGAACATTGCTCATTCGTCGATTTTCGGTGCAGCAACGATCGTACAGACATGTGCTCGGACATGGTGCAAGCTGAGATACTGACCTGACAGCGAGCAGGGTCGAATCTAGGGTTGCATACTGGGATGCTCTACGACCGAGGTGCAGCACGATCCCGCCGCAAGACGGTCCTGGATGGTTGTGGTCTATGATCATCGTGGAGCCAGATACTGAGTACTGATCATGTGGCGAGGACGAGCAGGGACGCGTACCTGGCCAGAGACCGGGAGAAGTACTATATCTAGACGGCAACTCATTGCGTGTCTCCAGGGCTCGGGTCCGCTGTGCGACGTGGGATGGAAGATGCATGCACGTCGTTCCACAGAGGTGCACCAATCGGGGACAAGCCTCCGTCGTCTGAGAGGCTGCGGTGTATGCGGCTGTTAGTCGAGCGGGTAAGTCTGTAGCCGCATATACGCGCACCTCGCCCGTGTCTGCTCACCATTCAGACAACGTACTGAATCGAGTACGTATGCTGCCGCCACCACTGCATGCCTGCAAGGACCGCCTATGGTCGTCCAGGTAATACATATGCGTAAGACGGCGTGGAGAGGTAGTGACTAGGCTGAGCGGTATAAGCACAGCCCGAAGTGGTAGGGTTTTCGCTCTTCGGGAGATGCGGCCCTGGCCAGTGATTGATCGCGCAGCCGATATACTCACTTCTCAGGCTGCATCTCCCGTCCCCCGACTGCTGGTCGCAGGAAAATAGCAGTAGGTATCCTGTCTCTGTCGTCCACAAGCATCCAGATCAGTACAAGCGAATGAATGACAGGGTGGCATGCGCCGTCGCAAAGCATAGCGGGCCTGCGCACCTCCGATTGTCCCTATTATCAAAATCTCGTGTCGTGGCCGCCCTGAAAACACACAATACGTCCCGGGTCAGACAGCCACAGAGCCAGCCACGATGCAGGACACGGTCATCAGTCAAGCCAGTGCGCACACCGTCGCTGTGGACCAGGCACACACTCAGCCGGATGGTGAGCCTGTCTGCGGTGCCCGATCCGGACGGAGGAAAGCTCGTTAACAGGCAGCCGACGATGGCCAGCGCAATGGTTGAGGCGTCATGCCCGTCGTGCCCGTGTTCTAATCAGTCTTTACACTCGCGCGCCAGCCAAGCCAGGGCAGAGAGCGGACGGGACATGGAGACGGCGATGGATCGGTGCGGACAGCGCCCTTCCAGGACTCGCTTGCGGCAGGGAGCGTCTGGCGAAGACGTTGACCCGGTATCGGGTCAGCGCGAGGGGGGCTGCTCGTGGCTCGCGCGGGGTACGCTGCCCTGTCTTGCGATTTGCCGCTCATTTCGATTAGCAGCCATCCGGGGAGAAGTGAGCAAGCACGCGCAAGCGAGAAACTGTATGACGGCGGAGGATCAGGCCAGCAGCAGACCGATCGCGCATGTTTCCGGGAGGGTGCACCGACAGCACGCACGCACCACGACAGACGCGACATGCGCTGTGTCCACAGTGTGTATATGCCATTATGTACAGCGACAGGGAGCAGCCAGCACCGGGATGGAGGATGGAAGCGTGCACGACGTACGCATGCAGCGGCCTAGCAAGACGGCAAACTCACCTGCTGAATATGTGGCAGCGGAGCAGATGCAGCCTGGCTGAGGAGTAGAGCAAGCAGTCAGACATCGAGCCAGCAGTCGAGCGACAGGGGTGGTACGCGGCAAAATAACAGTCCGAGGGCAAACAGCTCGAATACAGCAGGACACAGGGCACACCGGGACAGACGAGCACCAGCAACAGTGGGGGAGGGAGCGCACGAGGGGCAGACACGGCGCAGAGGGGCTACAGACTCGCCAGGATGTACTCACCTCATCACCATGCACCCAGGGTCCCAGACAGCCCGTAACCTTTCCTCTCCCTCCACGGAGCGAATACCTGCGGGCCCGGGGGAAGAGGCAGCATGTGGCAGAGCTCGGAGGTCGACGTCGACGGATGGGCGAGGCTAGCACAGGTGAGTCAAGCAGCCAGCAACACCGAGCGCAGGTCGCAGTCGAGCCACAGCAAGCAGGAGCACACAGGATCCCAGTCTGGCACTAGATAGTAGAGGCTGCCCCAGGCTGGCCCGCTGTGTCCGCCGTCGTGGAGGGAGCAGAGTGGCGAGCACGAGCGCCCGTCCTCCGTGTATGGTTCCGCATATGGCAGGCATGGGCGCTCCGCAGCCTTGCACTCGATCCACGACCATCCCCGTCGGCCTCTGCCTCTCGCCGCCGCTGCACACACCCTCCGCTCAATATATGCGCATCGACTGGAATGATATCTGAAGTCGGACTACTTGTGTGCTACGCGAGTCGACTACAGCTGCAGCCGCCGCCGCTTCGCCCGGGGCCCGCACTCGCACTCATCACCGTCCTCCGACTTGGATTTGATCGCCTCCGCCTCGCTCTCGTCCTTGCCTGGCTCGACGTCACTGCCAAGACGGTGCTCACCAGAAGCGGCAGCCGGTGCTCATACAGCGGCAGGTCGAGTGCAAATGGCAAGGTGAGTACGCCGGCCTTCCGTGCATGCAGCGGCTTTCTCTCCGGGTTCGAAACGGGATGGTGCGCGCCCTGTTGATGTCGCCGCGCTGACGGTTCTCGTGAGTCGTCTGCAGGGAGTTTGGTCCGATTGGAGCCGTGAGCAGGGGCTCGAGGTTGTGAGGATCGAGGATGCGCTCTACGGCCAGAGCAGGAGCAGGGAGACGTGGAAGAGGAGTGGGATGGGACTGTTGGCTTGCGAGAGGGGAGTGCGATGTCCTCGCGGGCTCGTGAGGTCGCAAAACTGGTCGAGGGAGAACCTCGAGGGCTCGATCACGCGCGGGAGGGGAGGCAGCTTCGCGGCGGCCAGGACGTGTGGCAAGACACCGTCGGAGTTGTGCAGAGCACGCCGTCAGACATGTTCTGGTGCTGGGATGAACGTGAGTGTTCCGTCCCGTAAGAGACCCACGAGTAAACGAAGCGGCACAGCGCTGCCTTTCATGTCTCTGGGGTTGGTGAACGGGATGTGCCACGGCTAGCCGTCGAGCAGCCGTGCGTACTTCTCTTGCGAGTACGGTACCTGGATGTCCGCTATCCCCGTGCTCTCGGCTGCATCAAATGAGCATGAGACGAAGCACCGGATGTGGAGACTCACCGAGCCAGCGGTTCAGCCCGTAGACGTTGCACTGCAGGTCGGCGTAGTTCGACGCAGTATACGGGATAAAAGGGAGCTTGAACATGACAGACATAAGGAGCGGTGTCCAAACAGTGGACCATCTGCATGTCCCTGTTTCCGCAATGCTTTCTTGCTTACAATTGCTGATCGTCGTCGGCGAAAACACAGAGGACCGGTTACAGCTTGGATGGGGGCGCAATTTGCCGCCATCCGACCAGGGTCCAGCGCACCCTGCCAAGATTGCGGCGAAGCGGTACCTTTGCATACCTCGTGAACATATATCTAACCGTTTTCCATGCACAGCTGGCAACCGGCACTACGGTTCGCGTGCCAAGGGGTACGACCGCACCTCGGATCCTTTGGTCTCAGTCTTCAACCGGCAAGAGACTACGCCTATCCGCAGCGTCAAATGTGCCTGACAGGAGGCAATCGCATACATGCTGACGGCAGCATGTACTTTGTCCTGCGGCATGGCGCTGTGATATCGGAGAGAAAACACCGTGGACGCATTATTATCTCCGGAGTGAGTAATGCTTGCCAGAGAGCTGCGTCAACACCACTCACCTGCAGCCCTTCAGCAGTCCTCCTGGTACTGGTAAGACGTTGCTGCGCCGGCCGCGGTTTCATTTGGACATGCAACTCCTTCGGCCAGCGTCGAGACGCAGACGGTGAAGCTTTAGGATCCGAGCATCAAAACCTTGCTGACATTTACGTGAGCCGCGACATGTCGGCCACAGCGAAAACTATTCTGCATGTACGTAACCAATATTGTCGTTCATCCATGCGACCGCTGACCGCCTGCTCGCTGGAGAGTGAAACGTAGCACTAATGCTTATCCATCAGGTCTGGCAGAGTTCACGGCACGCTGCGCCCTGGCTCGAGCAAGCGATGGACGACTCCCATGATGGGCAAGGCTCCTTTTCAGCTATCTGGGGGGTCCGATGGTCCGGTCGCGCGTCGGTCGACGTCATAGAGATTTCGCGAACATGACGGGGCCCGACGTTGCCTCCCGCAGTCAAGCGACGAGCCACAGTCAACCGACCTCGCTCTGTGGCCGCCCTGGCAACGTTTGCTAATAGTGAGTTAGCCTTTTTGCTTGGCTCGTGCAGCATCTAGATCTCATTAGCATCCGGTACCGACAGGCTTCCGCTTCCCCTGCCGCTCAGCCTCCGCTTCTCTGGGCTGAATCTTCAAACGAAGTGTTTCTCTGGTCTCACGGTGCAGCTGTGGGCCACCCCCCGATCCTCGTCGCGTTGCCATTGTTGATTGATATGGTTCAAGATACCCGACACCAGATTCACCTCGGGGCGCTCGGCCCACTGCAAGCCCCAGCTCGCAGGAAGAAATCATCCGGAGCGGGTGGAACACCTGGCGCTGGAGGTACGACCACTGATCTCAATATTTGCGTGTCCTGCCGGCCCAGCGCGCTCCCTTATATCCAGCCCTCCGACGTGCCCCGTCGTATTCCCCTCTTCGGACTCGTCTCCTCACGAACAGCACCATCTCGATCTCCCAGCGCCGAGCGAAGCCCTGCATTCTACATCCGTTCCACCACTCGTGTCTCTCCTCGCCGCGCCTGGATTATTTACAGATGGCACAAAGCGCACTCTGAAGACCGACCGTCTTGCAACGTGAGTGCGATCTCTCTGCAGTTTCGTCTTTGTCCGCTGATCGTGTGTCAGCCATGATAATGGCTGCGTCGCAGTTTCTGACTGCTCTCTCGCTCGCTCTACAAGGCTTCTCCTCGAGCGCAGATCCAGCACCACCAGAACCTGTAGACGGCGCACTGCCCAAGAAATCTCCCAACCGTCTGGGGGACCCCGGCCGCCACTTATGCCTGGAGGTGAGTGCTGTCTCGGGATCGTGGCTGCGACTGCTCATGACTCGCATCCAGTTCGCTGCCATCAGACGACAGCTGTGCAACTCGATGGGTGGGATCTCCGGCACTGTGGTCCATGCATGTGCGTGTTCACACCGTTCTTGGTGAGTCGCTGCTTTCGATGCATTCCCCTCTCGCAATGCTCATTTTGTTGACGCGCCATCATCTGCCCGTGTAACATGTTCCTGCGTACTTGCGGCGAGCGCGTCGGGGTGCCCGGCACACGGACGACCTTCAAGCTGCGAGTGCGCAAGAGTCGAACATGGCTCGATGGTGCGTTCTTCACTGTTGACTCAAACATGTTGATTAAGCTCATCCGCCGTCAGCGACCAGGGTCTGGGTTGTGTGTGACCTACAGCAGCTCGTCCCGTGCTGACGATCGGAGGGGCCTGCAGTCGCAAATTGCATGACCTATATGTGGTTGATTCATGGTGAGTGCGCTTCTCCGTCCGTCGTTGACGGCGAATTGATTGCCTCTTCAGCCACTGTGCTGCTCGAGGGGCTCTATGCAGCCGTTTTCGAAGGTTATGTGGGATGCCGGGACATGCGACGCAGCACCAAGCTCGAAAACCACCTTCGCACCGCGGACGCACTGTTGAGCGGACTGCCAGGGAGGGTCCGCTCGCGTGCGCACGCACGGTATGTCACTCTGATTTCGATGCATTATCGTCCTTCAATGCTAATTCTTATGGTTGTATAGTCGCGTTGTTGATCTGCCGTGTGCTACGCGCCTTCATGTGCAGTGTCGACGGGTCTCTCGCCAGTGCGCCGCGACGGAGCGCCCGGCACCAGAGCTCTCGTCGAGCGGGCCACCCGGCAGGGTAGAGCGGCATCGGAAGGTACGTTTTCACGGCACATTTGGGCGCATCACGAAGACTTATCTGCCCGTGTCATCACAATCGCACCTGGTACACACATTTTCTGCGCCATTACGTATGCCTGCTACCCGGAATCAAACAGACTACGAGTCTGGTTGCTCACGGTCGTGCTCGCAGGGAATGGAGTCTAGGGAACCGCGCACCGGTACGTGCACCATCATCTGAGGTTTCCAAAAACTGACTGATAGTCCTCGCAGTGCACGGCGCTCCTCGAGGACTATGTAGTTCATGGCAGCATGGGGTCGACGTCGGGTCGAGGCCCGCACTGGTGAAGACGACGGCTGAGGTCGGAGTGCGCATGCGCAGATGCAAGGTCTGTGCTGCTGTAAGTGTGCCCGGTTCGCAAAAGATGCTCTGCGTTTTATTCAATACGCATGCGCTTCGAGCCTCCCGGTTGATTTCATTCGCCGGGGTTACGCTTGAAACCAGTCGTAGCCCCGCCCCTCCAAGAATCTTTGGATGCATAGCCTCAGCACAGAGGAATGGCGCGCTGTTGTGCACTCGCGGGAGGTCGAATTTTTGCTGATTGGCTCAGTGTTCCCTAGACCTGAATGCTCCGAAGCGCACGTTGTTAGCCCACCCTGTGGCTGCACATCTGTGCGGTGGACGCTGTAGCAGCATCGTCGTCCGGATGTGACAAATATATTTTTTCCAGTATGCTTGAAACACGCCTCTGAATGCCCCTCTGAATGCAATATAAATACCACCCGGCCCATCCGCATCCCAAGACCATCAGCGACACCCACTGCCATCCCCGAAGACCTAGTACGATTCCTCAATGCCTAGTACGATTAACACCTAGTACAACTCCTCAATACTCTAAGCCCCACAACCCCTAGTACAACTCCTCAATGCTCTACGCCCCACGACCCCTAGTACAACTCCTCAATGCTCTGTGCGAGTCCGCGTTTGTTTCCCTGGCTGAACCCCTGGCTTCGTGCGCCCCTGCAGCAAACACCGGCTCCGCGCGTGTCACCAGCGCAGCACCAGTGGGCCACCCGAAAAGGCGCCGAGTCTGTCGCGCATACATCCACTCACCAGGCGTATTCCCGATCCCAGGTCTTCCACAGCTTGAACGCCCTCCGCTCGAACCTCTCTGCCACACCCTTGAACCTCAGCGTCCACGGCGTCGACGTCGCCGCCTTGTACTCCTCGCTCTCCGGCGCGTCGGGCGAGCCCCACTCGTGCAGCGCGACGAACCGCTGCGGGCGGCCTCCCGCTGGCTTCAGGCTCTCGTCCGTCCCCCACGCGCCGCCATCCACGAACACGAAGCGCCGCGTGCGCACCCACCCAGGGATCTTCTCGAAGAGCGGGATGTGCTCCTCCGTATACCACTTGTGGAACTCGGCGACGTGCTCGTCGGGGATGTCCATCGCGACGACGCTCATGTACGGCCCGGGCTTGCGCACGTCATACGCTGCGCCGGCCTTGGGCGGGCGCACGGGCTCGTGGAGGGTGTACGTGCGGCGGTCGAGCACGGCGAGGCGGTCGATGATGTCCTTCTCGCGCTCGGAGCGTGTGTCGGCGAGGGAGGCGTAGGGCGCCTCGTTCACGGATTCGGGGCTGTCGATGTCGTAGATGGCGACATACGAGGGCTGCTGGCCGTCGGTTGCGACCCAGCGGGACCAGGAGTGGAAGGATGGGATGGGGATGCGGAGAGGGACGTGCTCGTTATCGTACCAGTCATTGTACTCCTCAATCGAGACGGCCGGACCGGGTTCGGAGTAGACGAGAAGGAGGCCGGGCATGTTGAGAGACGTTGCTGGAGGTGAAATCTCTCGAGCTGGATACTTATGTCTTCTGAGTGCGCTGGTCAGGTGGGATCACACGAAGATAGGATGGGTCAGCAGGTAAGACGCGATCAATAATTGGCGTACCAACTTCGCGCTGTAACTTCCTTGGTCATGCTCTTCGTACTCCGAGTCTTCCCACCTTAGCAATGCATTCCAGGGAGCTCGAGCAAGAAATCATTGGTAGGTGACAGCGCAGAAGTTATCATTCTAAGCGGAGCAGGAGAGGAAGACAGGTTGCGGCTTGCATGTGGCCACAACACAGGCAAACAATCGGTTTGTTGGCAGCGTCCCGGACCGCCGGGCAGCAGTTCCCGCCAAAGTTGCGGCTGCGACATGCAACCTTCATTCCGCGATCATATCAGCTACTTCTGGCTACTCGAACAGCCACTATGTAGGCCTAAATATTGTACTTTGGGTAAAGAGTAGCTGTAAAAAGTTGACGAATGTACATCAAAATCCAAGAATCCATCCCGATCCTCGCTGCGAGAACGACCACACCCCGGTGAGGCCTCACACTGGGCCAGCACCATACGCCCGGTACACAGGGGGCAGCCTGCTCTTGATGCTCTGCACGTCCCAGATCGACGGCGCGTCCGCCCCTCCATCCATCCCTGGTCCGCCCGCGAGCGTCACGCCGCCGTCCGTCGACCGTCTCGACAAGTACGGGTTCGTGTTCGCGTGCGGGTGCGGGTTCGGGGTCGGTGGCAAGTACTCTCCATACGAGTGTGGGGTCTGGGGCGACAGCTCGCCGTATTCCGCGAGACGCGAGGCGGGGCGCGAGGCGGGCGGGCCGATGAGGAGCGTGGCCGAGTACTGCGAGTCGCGCAGGGAGGCGTCGGTCGCGTAGAACGACATCTCAGTCCGGGGGCGGCTCGACGTGTCCAGGCCGGGAGCTGGTAGCAGTGAAGACGAAGAAGGGAGGGTCATCAGTGAGGACTGGGCATGCGAGGGGGACGAGGTGGACACGTACGGTGCGAGAAGGGGTATGGGGCGGTCCGGGGAGCGACGCGGCCCTGCTTTCGGCGGCGGCACGACCACCAGAGCGCGAGCAGGATCGTGAGGGCGGCGACGCCTGCGACTGTCACCCCTGCGATGAGGCCGGGGGATACGCTGTGGGACGACCCGCTCGAAGGGCTTTGAGTCGCTTGCGCTCCTCGTGAGGGGGAAGTTGCATCCGAGGACGACGTGGAAAGGGAGGATGGGAGGGGAGAAGACAGCGAAGTGCCTTCTGATGCGGATGGCGACGTCATGGAAGGACTCGAGGAGTTGAGCGCCGATGTGGACGCAGCCAGCTGAGAGGATGGTGAAAGGGATGACGTCGCAGGGGTGGACGATGGGGTGGGGCTCGACGCAGGAGTCGAGCTCGACGCCAGGGTTGAGCTCGACGCCAGGGTTGAGCTCGATCCAACACGGGTTGACGCAGATAGCGTGGTGGGCTTGGTGACAGTCGCCGTCGTCGTCGTAGTGGATGCACCAGTGCTGGAACTTGTGAAAGACGCGAGGGCAACGCCGCCGCCGTTGTTGTTGACCAGGAAGTAGTCCAGCCAGAGCTGCGAGCCCAAGTTCGTGATCTTCAGGGTGTGCTCGCCAGCCGATAGAGTTCCGGAGTGATAGAAACTCTGGTTGTAGGCTTCCGAGGACACCTCTTGAGGCGGGATGAAGGTCGTCGGGCTGCCGCCGTCGAGTGCATACTGGGACTGCATGCTCCATACCCCAACGGGCTTGAACGCACCGAAGACCTCGACGGATGTGCCTGCAGTATGGGGAGCCTGAGCGTGAGTCAAAGGAGACCGTGTACTCTATTCGAAGACATACCCGTGAAGGTAAACGTCACCGTCGAGCTCGAGATGTTGCTCCAGGTGAGCGTACTGTCCCAGGTCGGCGCCGGTTCGTCCTTAAACCCCTTCCATCCCCCAAGCCATTGGAGACCAGCATCCCAATCGTCGACAATGGTCGAGTCGGCAAAGGCTATGCTTTTATATGAAAGCGAGAAAATGAGCGCGAAAGCGAAGAATGAGCGACGAGCGTTGGACGGCATGGGAGCAGCGAAAAGAGAAGAGACGACGTACTGTAACAATGCACCCAGGGGCCTGAGTGCGAGGACATGCACGACGCCGGGAACAAGGTACCATACCGGTATGGTCCGTCCGCGCCATCATGGAAGGGATGGGGACGGGGCCGTGGGACGCTCTGAAGTTCTGGCAACGATTCCGGCCATTCCTCTTCCCTCAGATTGGTTGTTACATCACGTTTTGATCGTTCGGCCAGAAGCTCCCTGTCGTACATGTGCGAATAAGATTAGATTGGCCTTGATGTACCCGAATCAACAAGGCACATACGATGAAGATACTCGCCGCTGGGGAACGTAGGCCGGATGTATCTTCCATCGCATGCAGTTCCGCAGGGACCATCGCGAGAATGTGCCCTGGAATCACAGAATCGCGTAATCCCCCTGAGTATGGGAGCGTAGAGATCATGTTCCTCCCTAAAGTCAGATGGTAATGTAGCAGCAATTTAAAAGCAGCGTGTGTCAGCGTGTGTACCGTACCACAGGGACTTGAACACCTTCAGCACTTTGCCGGTCATGACAGTCACGACGATGTGGTCCTACCGGAAGTGTTGCGAACAACCGTGTTCAGATACACGGAACTGATCATGAAGCTGGAAGTGTGCCCTGGAGAGATGAAGGACCAGGGCACGCCAACTGCGGATACGGCCCAATCGGACATATCATTCAACATTCTTGATCTAAGCAAGTAAACTGAGACCACGGATCATACCTGCTGCAACCTCCACATGGTGTCGATGGACGATGTTGAGCCAGGTGTGCTGTACGGGAAAAGCGACGTAATGCGTGGCGATCACGAATCTTCAATCGAGAGAACTTGAAGGACGAGGACGAGGGAAGGAAACGATGATTAGAGTCGATAAGGCCTAAGGAAGAAGTCAACATCGCGAAGGAAACGCACTTTGGCACGAGCGAATACCATCATAAAACCGTCATATATACTTACCGCTGCTTTGACGTCGAGACTGGCATCCAATGCGCAGTCATTGTTGAGAAACAAGGGGGCAGGAGCACCGAGGGCCCAGCCCCGATAGCTTGCAAGGTTCTTACTTACGGACGGAGTTTATAACGATCTTATCTGACTTCTAATTTGAATTACTGAGGATTGTATGCGATCAGTTTGACAGTCTAATACGTTCTAATTATCCACCGTCAGCAACATATTATGGAGGGAAACTAAGCGACCCTCATCAGAAAAAGTGCAAAAATATTGGTTAACTTTGCCTGTACGTGCCGGACCATGGAAACACGAAAAGCGCATGCAAACTCCCTCCAGAGTGGTCTGCGTAACGGCTCGATGGCCTCCCCACTGAATTCCACCCTGGAGAGTTGAGAGGGTGGGCCAACCCACCCGATCCCATGCAATCCTCACGATATCTCGTGAGGATTGCATCGGATCTGGGTAGCGGCAGCGTCATACCACGTCGCAATTCCAGCGCTCACTCTAACAGGATGGCATGGTATTTTCTACCTTGTGTAACGAGGCAGCTTTGATGAGCCTGTCTAGTCATCCATGTAATCTGAATATAATATCACATCAATTTGTTCACGCACTCAGACGAGGCAATAGGCATGAAAACAGTTTTATTAATCATAATAAAACACGGGAAGGAAGTGCAGAAATGAACACAGAATGGTATTGACATGCGAAAGCAGCTTACTAGGTACCAACTGCCTGCTCCGCCAGCATCATATCTTACCCACTTGAGACCACGGAACTCGCTGTTCTTCACCTGCCCGAAATCGTGCTCAGCGGCGTCCGTGCTCTGGATGCGTGCCCCAAGACGTCGTCTCCTCCCGGATTCCCAAAACGAGCAAGAAAAAAAATGCAACTCACAGCCAGCAACACCTCCAGCCCGATATCCCGCCCTTCCAGCAGCGCCCTAGCCTTCCTGCAGCATTTGGTGGCTTTTGTCCTTTCACCAACTATAGAGCCCCCCATACCCCAAGCACGCGCCCTTTACGAGTGGACATGCAGCGAAAAATGAACCACTCACGATCCACTACTCTTATCCAACCCGATCGCCTGCTCCGCCAGCTATGCTCACACCTTCCCTTTACTCGCTCGGGTCCCCGCTAGTGCACATGCCCTCCCTATATAAGTGCGCGGTTGGCCTATTGCGCGCCCCAGTGACAGGGCAGCTGATGCCGGAGAGCGGCGGCATTTGTGCCATCCCAGGTACACATACCATGAGAGATGTGAATGCGAGCACGAGTTAAAAATCAATGTGTACTGATATATGCGCATATATGGCCGCATATATGCCGGTGTCAAGGCTGACTCACCTGGCAGGATTCCGTTTGGCGGATGTCCTCGAGCTTGGCAGACTGGACCCAGGGAGTCGAAGGAAAGAAGTCAACCGATTGTCCTTACTGAGGGTCTAGGCTGGCAGCATGAGTGCGGTAATTATTGGGGAAAATGTAGAGCAGATGGTGGAACGAAACGAACCCGGGAGTTTGCGTCTCCTCCAAGACGGCCATTTATGAATCTGTCAAAATCAGATGACATCATCCACTTGTGTGAGTCACGTGAGCGCGTTGTTGAATCGCACAGACTCGGGCGCGGCGTCGTTTCTCTGCTCTGCCACATCGCCCGTGTCCTCTCTATGCCAACTTCTCTTCTTTGTGGCTTGGATTCACAATGGCATACATAGATAAATCCCCTTTATCCGGCCAGCTCCGACTCGCTCCTTATGACGACCTAGCATCACGCCGGGACTAGTAGTTCAAGATGCGCGAAGAATACTTAAAGACACGCTCGACAACTGTGAGCCAGCGACAGGCACTAAATGTCATCCAGAATAGGTATCGCTACCTCGGAAAATGTTCCTGCAATTGCAAGCACTGCAGCGGTGAGCACTGTACGAGGACATGTTAATGAGACCAGAGTCGCTCACGCCCGGACATTCTACATGCTATTTAAGGGATCGCATTCTCACGTGTACTGACACCACACTTGCCTGGGTGGGCACGGAAAGGCAACCTAGTCACAAACATGTTTTGGAATTGGGAGGATTGTGCCGGAGCGCCATCCCATCCCCGAAATTGGCAGGCCTGGCGCGACCGCGCGCTAATGAGGTATGAAGGCAGCGTCCGCACGCCCGGCCGACATTTTTTTCACTTTTGCTGATGCTCGTCATGCGCGGCTCTTCGCTCTTCCTCTCCTCCCTCACGCTGACGTACCCCGCTTTGCCTCGCGCTTTGTGTACTACTCGAGCCCTTCTGTTGCCGCAATCTCTGAAGGTTGAAAGGACGAGGGTGAATCTGCAGCTGGTGGCTCAAAGACGGTGCGTTGATCGTGATCCATGTTCGTTCCGCCCAGCTTAGCGGTGCTGATCTCTTGTGATGCCCTTGCGCCCATTGTTTCTCCCCGCCCTGCGTACGTGCATGAAGGTAAGCCGGCGAGGGCTCAGCGAGCAACGGCTCAGCGTCAGCCACGGAGCTCCCGCTGCTGTCATCCTACGCAAGCTCTTGCGTTCCCGAAATCTCGAATGCTAACATGGTCAGTGCCGGATACAGGGCTACAGGCGAGTCTTCCTTCCAGAATACGATTCCGCTCTGACTTGAACGCACCGTAGGGCGTCACACCATCCCGCCTTCGAGCGAACTTCGGGCCTTCCTTTCGACCTCGTCATTCATATCCGAGCGCTCCGGCCACGATGAGAGTTCGGACATCCATGATCGAATGTCCTGCAACCGCGCCGGCTGAGAACATGCTAGAGCGCATGCATCGAGGAGCTAATCGCAGAGGCGCTGCTCCGGGATGTGACGACAGATGTTTGGAACCGCGGCACCCGAACTCATTCTCACCGTGTCGGCGCTGACGGCGATTGACTTGGAAGCCCTCGACGGTTGCGTGATGATGGTACGTCCATTAACCTATGTGCCTCTGCACGAGTCTGTTCTTACTATGCGATGGGCGGTCGTTTCGCCTGAATCTGGCCTACTGCAGCTGTTTGAATGTCCCCGTTGAGCTGCTCTGACATCTGTGATACTCCGGTGTAGGATATAAATGCGCCTTTTGCTCGGCCAAGCTGGATAATATATGAATGGCGAAGGGTCCTTTGGACGTCCGATAAATTATATTCGGGTCTCCGGTAATACCATCACTTAAAACCATATCATTTCTTACAACTTACGCCTTTCGTGCTGGCTGCTACCGTGTTCGTCTCAGCCCTCGTCGACTTGTCTTCTCCTAATCTCCTCTCCGGCATCGTGCACCGCAAAAAAATCCACAACTTATAGATCGCCGGGTACTGGCGGTATGAGGGTGGCAACGTAGACAAGCCACTCCGACCGTCGTCTGCATCGTAGTCTTCAAGCCTCAAATTTCCCAGCGGACCTCCCGCTATCTTCACCCCGCCATCGGCGGACATCCTTCTTTCATACAGCGGGCTCATGCACATGTGGCAGATGGGCCCTGCGCTCGGCATAATCGGTGGTGCTTTGCGCTGCAGCGACTCGCGTCGTGCTGTACGTGGAGATGCGGACGAGGGCGGACCGAGCGGCTCGAAGCCACGAAGTGGATGATGTCTTGTCATTATCTCGCCCAGGCCGGGATTCTGGACCTCGTGCACATGCTGCTGCACTCGGGGTAATTCCTCATCGTGATCCCGAGCGGAAGTCTTTGCATGGGCTGCGCAGGCCGTGGTAGTCTTCTCCGAGGTTTCGAAAGCCAGTGTGGCCAAGCCAGGGTCTACACGCAATATGGCTGTGAGCATTTGTTCTAGTCGTGTAGTTTGGCACGTGCACTCATACTCACCGTATGGTGCTAGAGCTAGATCACGATCACCGCATTTGCCGTGCTTGTGGTGGCAGCGCCTCCTCCCAACTAGTCCGATAAGCACGGCCACGACCACGAGAGCCGCGACTACTGCCGCCAGTCCTGCAGTTGCGCCTGGTGCCATGTTGGCCGAATTCCCGCGTCTCAGAGCGTCAGACGGAGCTGCGGTGCCTGGAGCAGACGTCAATGCCGAGGTTTTCGTCGAGGTAAACGTTGCATTGTTGGTGCTGGAAAACGATTGTGTGATTTTTGTCAGAGAGGAAAGGCCGACAGACGTCACGGATCGGTGTATCTCCGGGTACACGGTAGAAATAGGACTCGGGGTGGCGTTCGGCGGTGGAGAGGGCGATGCGGAACTTGATGGCAGCTCCTGCGACTGCGATGTCTGGTTGACCCACAGGTAGTCCAGCCAAAATTCCTTCCCTACATTGGTGATGACCAGCGTGTGCTCTCCGTCTGGGAGGTTATTGACCTGGAAAAAACCTCTGGCGATACCAGGGTCGCACATTCGTGCTGGCGGGGATGAAGTCCACGGCGGGCCCGCCGCCGATGCTGTAAGCCGAATGCATAGCAAACGTCCCCGCCTCCTCAAACGCCCCGAATAGTCGACATTCTGCATTGTCCAATCAGTTATCGCCAGCCTCAGGCTATATGTAGCGACAGTCCCACTTCTAGCTGTCATCGCGGAGGCGACCCGGAACGCAGATTCCTGCCCCAGGCTGCGATTCCTTACACATTTCGCCGTGCATGTCGTCCTCAATTGCTCATATTCCTCATACGTTGTGCCATGAATCATCAGATTTCGCCGACACATGCGCTCGAACGTATGCCAGACTCTGCATCAGTAAAACCGACAATCTCTGAACGTCTGGACGCACTGGACAGCCACCCATCCAGACGATCGGACTTTTTCAGATCCAGACGTTAGGCGCCTATCCTTTCGACCTCAACCTCCATCTTCTCGCTCTCCTCTTCCAGTCTCATGCGCTCTGTTTGCGACCCCCGGTATCGCTCTATGCCCGTCATGGGCCATTTCACAAGCCAAATCGCGAACATTTCAAAGACTCGTGTCCAATCAAGTCCAGGAGCGGTAGCAGGACAGCGGTGGGCAACTCCAGTTGCCGATGCGAATGACGGGGGATTCGGGAGGGGGGCAGGAACAATATCAGTTCCACACAAAGTAAGGTCGCCGTGTTCTAGGTGAGTACTAATGATGTATATTTAGCCTTTCCATGCACACAAGAGTGAGACGAGTCTCGGCGAAGGACTCGTTTCAGTGCTCCCTCCCCCGCGCTGTTCTGTTGAGTTGCTCTTGTCCTCATTATCATCCATCTTTCCTGCTTCTATTTTTCCGCCTTCCTTTCATTTATCAAACATGGTGCCGAGGCCCACCAGGGAGGGAGGGCTCGCGATCATGGCTGTGGCATATTCCCCAATCCTATTTCTCGCTGCTCCCCTGCGCTAGCATAGCGATCCTAGAGTGATCCTGACAGTTTGTAGATTGCATATCCTACGTATGCACCATTTATCTGGATTAGAATATATGGCATACCTCGCAGTGTTGCGCTAGCTACGCTGGCGGCCACACGTTACCACCGGAGAGGCCTGAAGGTATATTAGCAAGCTCCTCGCGCAGCGGTGCGTCGAAGCTCTACAACCCTCCAAGTAGCCCATAGATATGTCTAGCATGTTCGAAATTCCCCTGTATCGCCTGTTATTATCCTTACCCTCCCTCCGCACCTCTGATCTTCGTGATCTGAAAGGTCTGAAACATTTAAGAGGTCTGAACTGGTTTGTCGGGCAATCTCTGACCATGGGTCTGGGGGTTCTGGGCGCTATTTCGAGCTGAAACGTCTGGACATGATCTGAAAAGTCTGGGATGGTACTTACTCAGATCATCCAGACCGGTGCAGGTTTTACTGATGACTGCCCTGCCGCCGCGCTCCTCCGAGTCCGTGTTTTCACGTCTCGCGCTCAGCGTCGTACCTGGTAGGGGACCCCCGATAATGCATAAGCATAAATGGACGCTACGCACCATCAGTCGCCATAGGTTGTCAATGGGCGGACGCGAACGAGGAGGCAATGTCCAGGAGAGGCCAGGAGAGCGCCTCCTCTCGACCACAGTGGCTGTTATTTGTGTCTATTTGGACACCATTGCGCGCCCTCCTGAGATTTGGGCTTGTCCCCGACGGGCTTCTCTCCCCC
Source organism: Ganoderma boninense (assembly GCA_002900995.3). Lineage (NCBI taxonomy): Eukaryota > Fungi > Basidiomycota > Agaricomycetes > Polyporales > Polyporaceae > Ganoderma > Ganoderma boninense. The sequence goes on from CM035304.1 coordinate 6,464,786, forward strand.
CTCCCCCGTGCTGTCGACGGGGATTTGGATTGTTTTGCTAGTGTGTATGTGGAGCAGGGAATATTAGAAGGCACGTATCTGCGCAAATTCTCCCGTACTAGTCAATGTACTACGCTCAACGCCTCTGACGCTTGCTTCAATCTCTCTTTTAGTAGCCCATCTTCGCGGAGCCCTCCTTTCTCTCCTCGTCCTGCTTGGATCCAAATTGCCGCGGTCCAGAGCATCCCCACTCAGGCCATCTACGACTTCCACAATCTAGTCTCTGTTGGAGGTCGCGACGCACCAGCCTGAAGCTGGTAGACGGGTCGGCCGAAGAGGTTCGTCGCGTCGCACGGGATGGGATGCTCAGCAAGGCCAAGAGCAAGGACAACGATGTCGCGGGATTCTCGATGTTCAGGGAGTTCGATAGAGGAGGGATACCAGTCTTGGAAGAGCTGGGATAAGGGGCGAGGCTATGCTTTAGGTGAGCCGTTCATCCGTCGGTCGCTATATGCGCCGTTTCTCGCGCCCCCTCGCCCTGTTCCTGCCCTTTCCGTGCCTTCATGCGATGCTCTGGAAATACTCATATATCGTCGGAACTGCGACCACATCCCTTTGATTACATGGATTCAAAGTCACTGAATGACCGCCGTGTCTTCGGGGACCGTTTCTCCGCACAAAGGCACCATCCCGGCCCATATCGTAGTACGCCATCCCTCTCCGTTCGTTCGCGTTAGGATCTGGACTGAGTAGCAGCTTCCCCGGGTGCCGCGCGGCGACAGTTACGAGTCACGTCGTCCATGGCTGTGATGCTGGCCGGTGTCGCTGGCAATCAGGCTACGAGCTCAAACTCGCGGTACGACCCTCGGACGAACGTTAGCTCTACGACTAGTTTGTAGCACCTTTGGGACGACTATGGGGAACGCATGGCACTTTTCGCGCCATTATTGACGATCGTCAGCCTTGTAGGCCCCAAGCGTGCGCCGCCGTCCTCTCACTCGTCTTCGGCCTCAAGATGCTCTAGGACGATCCCACTCTCCGCCGCCCTCACGCTGATATTCGCGCTCTCGTGTAGTGGTAAGACTGGATGCAGACGCTGCGCGTACTCCGGGGAGTTTCGTATCTGCTGTAAGTCCTCCCGTGGTTCGTCCCGCGTTCCGGTTATCCTTATGTGTCCCTCTCTCATGCCGTAGCAGATGCCCCACAAGCGTGCGACGCTGGCTTGCTGTGCCAATTTACTTATCGCCGTGCTGTGAAATCGCCATACTCCGGCATATCTGGCATATATTTGCGCCTCTTGCGCTTTTCATCGTCCCTGGTATACATCGATACTCCATATGCAGATGCGGCGAGTCGTCAGCCGCCGTGGGTCATCGGTTGGCGGACGCGTGTGTACCCCGGAGATGTGCCATACATCTCGAAGTTGGAGACGCAGCTCATCGAGGACGCGCTTCCACGGGCACGCGCGAGTCAAGGCCACGGTAGCAGACTGCTACCTCTCAAGATCTCACGAGCACTCCTCCAAACCCACTCTAGAAGCGGTGAACTCGCTCGCTACCTGGTCTTCCTCCCCGTCTTCCCTGCCAGACGGCCGCCGGCTTGGGACTTGCCGATTGTCCCCTCCGCCCCGTTTAGCGACTGGAGGAACCTCAACGGCTGGAATGGCATCGATGTACTCACGCTTCTGGCATCGCCGGTGTTAGCGAGATGAACTCCAAGCCTGATTGATATCAAATCGATAACGCAAGTCCTCACAGTTTCTTCCATCCATCCTCCACACCACCACCGATCATTGGTTATAACACTGAGCGTAAGCATCGTAGTCCACCCAGTCATCATTCGTTGCTGAGAGGAACATGCATTAGAGAATGCCTATCCCTGAACTAAACAAAGACGTCCTAATAATCATTTTCAACTTTGTTGTAAACGTCGCAGACGTCTGTGCCCTCTCTCGCACTTGCTCCTCTTTCCGTCCTCTTGCGATCAAACGTCTACTTTCTATGCGTCCCATCCAGATCACAGGTGACCGATTTCTACGCCAATTCCACACCTTTCTTTTCGCAGACAGGCCAGCCCGTGCACCATCCGTCCGTTCTCTTGACATCAATGAGATCTGCCCGTCAACAAGCCTCCTCTCACCCCAGTCAGACGACACTCCTCTCCTCATCGACATTCTCATATCGTGCCGACGCCTAGAACACATCACATTCCGCCACATGGGATCCTGGGACCCCCCACTCACCAACACCCCGACGGTCGTGGACACGATTGCGACCATTCCGAGCCTTCGCTCATTCTCCATTCACAGCGGATCTGAGCTCGCGCTCAACGTCGTATCCAAGATTAGCGCGCCTTTGCGCACGCTCGGCTTCTGGTGCATCCATGACGATGTCACGTCGGTCAAATTTCCGTGGTACCCTCCCGTGTTCCAGCGCACACTCGCACACTTGGCACCTACGCTCGAGGAGCTCGGTTTCTACCGACTGAACGTGGACCCCGGTAACAATGAGGAGATGCAGAACGCATCCCGGGTGGGCCCGCCGCAGCCCGTAGCGAGCTGGATGCCATATCCTGCTGTGCGGTCGCTCAGCGTACGCTATTTCACGGGGCGGCTTTTCCTGGCACCCCTGCATCACCTTTTCCCGGCCGTCGACGGCACATTGACCATCTGCGGAGTCGACCCTCACTACCACACGGACATATACCCGGATTGGCGGTTTACCAACCTGTGCGCTCAGGACGTCAGCAGCGGTGACGACGACTCTCGGAGCCCGCGAGGATGGACGAAGCTCGACCGCCTCGTCTGTTCAGCAGCAGTGTTATATATCCTGGGCCTGCGCTGCCCCATTCGCTTCGCCGTGATCGACGCCATGGACCAGACGGCTGAACCGTACGAGAACCGTGGATGGATCGCCGTTTCTCTGCGCGAGAACCCGGTCCCGCGCCTGACGCTGTGTCTGTCGCTCGACAACGAGCTCGAGGTGCTCGACGACCTCTTCGGGTACGAGTCAGCGGCTGTGTTGACGCACCTCACGCTCGCGCTGGACACCAGCACCGGCGGGAGCGACCACCTGTACGCGCTGCGCTTCAGCTGGGAAGAGCTTCTGGTACGTGGTCTCATTGGTCGTTATCGAAGCACAGTGGTACAGCTGCTCATAGATGCGTTGGCCGTGCACTGTGCATGTTCTCTACAGGAGTCAGTGGTCTCCTCGCTCACGCCTTTATACAGACTCACGCACCTCCGAGTCGTCATCCACTCCGAGAGCCCCGATCACGCACATACCGACGCGTTTCTGCCGTTCACGCCATTCGACGGGCTCGTGCACGAGGTCCATCCGCGGGTGTTCGACTTTCAGAACACCGCTGAGACACTGGCTGATGCTCTTGTATCCCTGGAGTTCCTCTCCATCACGACGTGCGGGCACTTCGCGCGGGGGGAGGATGAGAAGGACGCGCCGAACGTGAGGGCTAGGATTGGCCCGGGTCCGGGTCGATGGGCTGTCTCTCGGGCGTGGCGCGTTGCGGTTGCGGAGCGCAGTGGAGACGACGACAACAACGACGATGACAACGACGACAACGACGACGACAATGACGACATCGAGGAGGAGGAGGAGGAGGAGGAGGAGGAGGAGGATGTAGAGCCAGTCCTCGTGGGGCTGCGGAAGGAGGAGGCCGAGGCGATCATACAGAGGGAGGAGTTGGTTCTGTCGGAATTGTACGAGGTTAGTGTGCGTGTTCGTGATTGCCTGTGGATACTTGACACTGACCGGTCCTCTGGGATGCAGGAGTGGTTTTATGACAATGTATGGGATTAGCATCGTGAGACGTCTGCGTCGATGGTGTCGACACCGTGGAAGATCATGAGGTATTTGAACTGGGTTCGTTCAAGCGCTGATAACCTGGTGTTTCTGCTGGCTGCCATGAGCTATCGTCACTGATTATGTGTACGTTCACGAGCCTTGCTGTACGCCTAATTGCGGTTTTCTTCCAGGGTCTGAGATCTGATCGATGATCCCTCGCCTGAATCGTCCGGGGCGAGGTTCTCCATGATGGGTGGCGGGGCCCTAGGAGAGCTGCCGAGCGTCAAGTAGCCTTGTGTTGATTCGGGTTCGCTGCGAGAAGCGCCCTTGCCACGTCTCTCCCTCCCCTCTCAACGCTTTGAAGTCAAGATGACTCCCTGCTTTTTAACTGCACGGCGACTGGAGATCTTGTCTTTCCCCATTACACTTCCCCCATTACAATGGCAGCACTCTCAATTGCGAACGTGTTCTTCATCCCATCTCTGTGGAGGAGGTAAGTCGGCAACGGGTAACCTGGATGTACCCACGTTGATATCTCACCATATGCTGGCTTCATCAAGGCACCCTTATTCGTGATGGTCGCTGTGAACTCCATGAGGCGTCTTGTAACGCGGTCGTCTTCAAACATAGGGTCCTCATAAACATACATATGCAACTCTGTTGATGAAGATGGCGCTGCGAGTACCCCACTGGTTCGCTCCTGGATCGTGCACCGACTCCGCCGTAACCTCCAACAGCTGCGGCCCGGCGGCACCTCAGCACGTGTATTCTGGACCCGCCATCAAGGATGTGCTCCGATTTTGAAGCTAGTTGGGGTGACGCTGACAAGTTGAGAAGTCAGCTTGAAGGAATTGATCAAAAGGCTTGTCAGGTGCGTCTTCTCCCAAAGATTTGCGGGGATCCGGACGACGTTTATATGACCCCAGCACTCTCAATCTCAAGCACCCTTTGATCAAAGAAATTTCGGACCGATATTGATTTGCATATTCACTTCCAGGCTCAATTCCGGACCGGCGCGACGGAGCCTCCTGCGAGGATGATACAAAGGGATGGGAGTGGTCGAGGCGGCCGCGTCCTCCATTTGTTTTCCCAGACCCGCTGGTCTTCTCTCCCGACTGTTCAGCTGGCTCGCCGGCTCTCCTCACGCTCCTTTGCCCTCGACGTTCGTTCTGGAGGGTGGATTTGGTTCCCGCCTCCGTTGGAGTTTTCTTGGAGCGGTTCTTCACTTTGGTGAGTCCTCATCCGGCATCTTCTAGTGGTCCTTGCACAAACATTCTGGCACCCAAGAGCCTTCCACGACCCGATCCTACGCTACCCTCCACATTTACGCCATGGTTCTCGCTCATCGTCAATGGGGATGGGGCACCCGCGGCTACCCGAATCCCTGGGCAGCACACTTCACCTCGGGCGAGACAACTGACAACATATTCACCGAGCATTCCGCGACGACGCCCATCGAGACCAGCACCCACAGCACTACCACTCTGGTGCCTGCGGCAGCCGCACAGACGACCGACAGCTCCTCGCAGGTGCAGACAAGCACAGAGCCCGCAGAGGCGCAGACCACGGCGAACACGATACCAACCACATCACCCACCTCTTCCCCTGTACCCGTCGGTGGCGAATCTACATCGCGTTCCACGTCGGAGCGTGGGGCCACCCAATCATCTGGCATGTCGACATCCGGCGTCGTCGTCCCCTCGCTGAGTGGAGGCCTGACCGTCAGCCTTCCGGATACGGCTTCGGCGGATCAGTCAACTGCATCCGGCTCGAGGTCGACAGCGCAGCCTGTCGCAACCGGGTCCAATGGCCATCCGACCTCATCAAATTCGGGCCATGAGATAGGGAAGGGCGCGATCGCCGCGATCGCGCTTGGAGTCGTGTTCGCAATAGGGCTGGGAGCATTTGTGTACTACGGTTGGAAGCGGAGAGGCGGGCGGAGGCCCAACAGCACGTTCATCCAGTACCGTACGCCCCCTTATCTCCTCTCATGTTCTCCTTTCGGGACGCTGATCTCGCTCCTACTCTCCAGCGTTCTCGTCGGATGCAGCAACAGGCAGGATGACTGAAGCCCCGAACGCCGGTGCTCTCGTGCCTACGAACACGCCCGCAGAGTGGGAGACGATGGCAGAGTCCCCGTCTGCGACGTTGACTTTCGCAAGCCCCACAGCGACAGGCGCGTCAGGCTACGGCTACGGCGGCGGCCGCGCGACGTACCCCCTCGACGAGAAGTCCCCATTACCATCTCCGTCCGACAACAACCCGTTCGATCCCACGACGGCGCCGTCTCCCCGTTCCGCTACCGCGTTCGCGCTCTCGTTCCCCATGCCCCCGTCGCCCTTGTCGCAGTCCCCCGCATCGCCTGAATTGTCCAGCAGCCTCGTCGTGCCCCCTCCGCCAGCCGCACACCCATCTCTTCCCGAAGGCGAGCCATCGGCGATGCCATACGCGTGGGACCGCCCGCCGCCGAGCTCGGAGTACCTCCCGCCTCGCACGCCGGATCGGCGGTCGACATTCCGCTCATCGCGAACCTGGTCAGGGCCGTCGCCGCGGAGGGCGAGCGCGGCGACGGTCGCGGCGACACCGATATATAGCAGCGGGGTGCCTGAGGTGGACAGGCGGCCGCCGTCGTATAGCAGATATTGAGATGCTGACGTGTATGTATGGGTGGTACCTGCGGGTGTGAGTGTAGTGTTATGTTTAGCTGTAATATATTGGTATCGGACGATTCGCGCGGGTGTGGTGCTGCCGCTGCTTTCCGAAGCTTCTGTCTCCGGATTTCCATATCCAAGCGTGTTATATTGCATCCTGAGTCCTCCCCACCGCTACTGGGCGTACATGGACACCTTAAAGCCCCTCCACCGTATCCGGGGGAGGGTAGAGGCCCAGAACGGGGGTAATATAGACGCTCATTATGTCTTACGTGATTTAGTTGAATTTTTGCCGGCCCTCGCACTGGTTCTCTGTCCCATCGACGGCGTCGGTCCTCCTTATTCACCCCCTCTCTGTCTCAAGTCCGGATGAAGGCTCACTGAGAACCGCATACTCCTCCTTGTCCTCCTATCGTTTCACTTAGCGGCGATTCTTCCATTTGTGTGATCAACGGGAGCCAGCTTGAGGTAGAGTTCCGGCCTTGCTCTTAACCTGCGAGGACACCCCACCCATCTTCCCTTTCTTCCTGGCCAAGGTATCCGTGAGGTATGTCCATCTGAATCGCATTCAGATAGTATGATAATCTGACTGAAGGTGTGCTTCTACGACCGTTTGCGAACATGTTTACGGTCGTGGCTGTAGGTGCAGTGTGGGCTCCCGTGGCTCGTCGTATTCGTGAGTACATACTTTCCTTTGCATTGCTACCCGACCCCCGTTCAAGCTGGTTCCAGTCGCCACGTGAAGACTGCATGGCCGCATTCCAAAACCCCCTGCTAGGTCCACGCAACGCCATGGAATGAATGTTCGCACATTCAATCAGCGAATAGACCATCAGGTATGCAGAAAGCGGTGGACCGTATCGCCGCCACATCGCCTACTCCGCTCCTCTGTCGCTGGCCGATGAACCTGCGCCTCATCCCTGCGGATTTCCATCTGGCGTCCGGTATACTCGTCTGCTGTCCCTTGCTGGCCTCGGTCTGGGCCGCGCTGTCTATCGCGAGGTGGATGCTAGGGAAAATTAGATGTCCCCGTCGATGGTCCTAGCTGCATACCATGTCAAGATCGCAACGATCGGGTTGTACTAGGTGGACGGTCGGGACAAATCGCCACTGCGCGTCTGTTCACTCTCCTTCGTGGCCCCTCTCTCCTGGTTCTCTCCCGGCCACTCACCCTATTTCTCGACGAATACCTAGGCTGCAAGTCGAAGGACGGGGCGTACGTAGTGACCTTGGGCGAGAGTTGCTCTCCTCCTGCATCTCTCAGCCTTCTCGTACCCCTTCTGGTGCCCACCCTTCAATTCCCCGCCTGTCTTCGGTCTTCAGAAGTGCTACCGCTCCATACAGGTCCAGCGGTTGGCCCAACATCGATACTTCCGTGTTCCTATATCTGCGGGACCAATGCCTCGAACCTCCCATGGGTGACGACGGTGGCGACGCTGACATATGGCGGCGGGTGCCGTTCATGACCTTCGAAGAGTTTCTGCGGTATTAGTATCACCATGTGAGTGTTCAGCAGTTGTTCTGGTCTCCAATCGACATCGAACCTTGACGCAGGATTGTTGCCGTCTGTCTTACACTCCCAAGGTTGGCAACCCAAGTGCCGCTGAGGATGAAATCGATAAATCTATGCATGATCAATACTGGGAACTCCGGAGTCCGGTTGGATGCACGCGCATAGGCGTTATTCTTTGTCTAGGAGGCTGTCTCTGGCAGTCGAATCATTTGGACCACCGTGATCATCCCGGGAGGACATGTGGGCTGTCGTCCGAATAGCGCCTTTGTGGTCCGAATACGGACAGTCGTCATCTTCTGCTTGGAAGCGGTCTACACATACGTTGTTCTTGCTCCTTGGTTCGCATTCGCGCTGTGAGCCCATAGATATAGCCTCTTCCTCAGCTCTATCCCTCCGTCCCTTTCGTCTTGCTGTCATGCCCTCCGATGCCCGTCGTCGCCACTCCTTTCTCTCAGCCACACTCGTTTCGTGCATCCTGTACAGCAGCAGCGCTATCGCGAACTCGGTCATCGTTGACGACCAGCACTCCAGCCTCGTTTGGGACGGCGCGTGGGAGGCGTTCACAAACCAGCCTGAAGCAGAGGATGAAACACTCACCTGGGCGAACCGGACGGGCCCGACAGCGACGTTGACCTTCACAGGTACGCTGCCCATCGCCGTCTACTTGCTACCTCTGTATATGGAAACACGTCCGACAGGCACGTCGGTCCAGGTCTTTGGGGCGTTCAAGCCGGTCGGGACGTGGAACATCCAGTCGCTGTACGCGATCGACGGCGGGCGGCCGACCGCGTTTGTCCCGTCTCCGGACGTCCCGCTGGAGGCATCCAGACAGAAGTTCTACGACTCTGGGCTACTTCAGTCGGGACAGCATACCCTCAAAATAACGAACCTGGGCGTGCAGCTGTGGATCGACTACCTGGTCTACGACGACGGAGGCGGGAGCGTCCAGAGCTCGTCGTCTGCGGCGCTGTCGGATCCAACCAGCGGTGATGCGAATCCACCCGCCACGCGACCTCCGTCTTCTTCTTCTTCTGCGGCGACCATCGCTACATCATCGTTCAGTTCCCGTCTCGGAGGCATCGATTCCGGCGCAATCAGCCCCTCAACGAGTTCGGGAGTCTCCACGGCTAGCCCTGAGGTGAATGCGACTGTATCTTTGCCGACACCGGCGGGTGTCTCATCCGTCGCATCCACACTTCCGGCTGAATCCTCTCCCCTCCCCCTCCCAAGTTCGTCCTCGAACGAAATGGGGACGCCTGGAGGATCGGAGGCGCCCCAACCCAGCGAGGCTAGCGCCCACGGAATGCGTCGCGCAGGCCTGGTAGGTATTATCGTCGGCATAGTCGTCGCCACCGCTGTGGCCACCATCCTCGCGGTCCTGCTGCGACACAGGCATCGAAACCGCCAGCGGATGCGGACGCCAAGCGAGATCGCGGTGTCTCAGTATCCCTTTTGTGAGCTGATTTGGTGTTCCTTCTCTGTCATGGCGTGTATGGCACCCGAGCTGACGGCGAAAACTTATGGCTTTTGTAAGCAGACCAGCGGAATCGCGACGGCTCGCGACAGGGACATTGGATGCGCGAGTCGCATTCCTCCGAGACGCTCTCCATCGGCTCGCGCTCCTGCCGCAAGTCGTCCGGCGGAGAGGACGGGCGGGCTGTGGACGGCCGCGTGAGTGCTGCTGGCGAACCGCCTGTCATTGCGGACGCAGGCGCAGACGCGTGGACGATTTCTGATGCGATGAGCGAGCAAAGCACGCCGCCCCCGTCGTACGAGGAATTCGAACATGATGCTCGGTGAGAGTACGTTTGGGAGGATCGTGGCGCTAGCGCGATCGAAGGCAGTATCTTCGGAGAGTCGTGCGTAGCGCCTTTGTGGAGGGCCGACACCCGTGTCTGCAGTTCATGGGTTGGCGCACATCTCGCGGCAGCTTGGTCGATTGCGACAACTCGGAGGAGATCGCACAGTGTAGATCCTTGCCACATTAATTATACAATGCAACCAGAGACTCGTCCACGTCTTCGTCACTCGCCCACCGCATTCCTCCTGTTGCACGCTGGTTAATCTTCACCCGATCCCTTCTGCAATCGAGGCTTCCTCGTATTCTATCCTCGGGTCTTCGTCTGGCATCTGGCATCGACCTTTACTGTCGCTTTCCTGGCATTGGGCGAGGTAGAAACTTGGATAAAATGGTCTTCCTCCCGATGGTCCTCAAGATTGCAGCGACCGGCCTGGCGGCAGTTGGCGTAGGTGGTATGCTGTTCTGGGCGGATGATAAGACATCGCCGAGCCATTCACTGCCGTTCGTGGACCCTCTTTTCTGGTCATTGGCAGGATCAACCCCTACATCAGCGGACTGCGGAACATCGATGGACCATGCTATATCCCTCGAGACGCTGGCTACCTGGGGTCTTCAACGAGGTGGTTGGACTTTTACACGGCAGCAGAGGAACTGCCGTACAGATTCGGCTTTCGCTTGTGTACATCGGCGGGTTGCTGTGAGTGTCAAGCGTTCAGGACTCAGATTGAACGTCGACAACAGATCGTTACCGTCTACTTATCTTGCCCTACGAAGTTCCGTCGCCCAGGTGCGGCTGACTGCTAGGGACCAACAGATGCCTACCTGATGAACACCTTATTCGGCTCATCCTCGTCTTTCTACGTCTTTTCTGGTAAGACACTTGCTACCTGTGCTTGCGAATACGGCGAAAGTAACTACAGAATTTGTTCCACCATTTATTAGGGATGGGGGTTCAAATCATATCAGCCGTGGTGACCATCCAGCGATGACAGGTCCTGCGGTTAAGCGTGGTTCTGCTGGTGGACGGATGTCATCTCCATTTCGACAGGGGTTTTGATGGATCCCGGGAGGTATTCCCTTCACTTCCACTTTGTCCTTCAATAATATATAGTCTCGCAAGTCTCTCGGGCCCTGCGTTGTCTGCCCCGTCATCTCTTCTTGTCCACCTCGATGCTCCCCGACACTCGTTTCTGTCCCTCATTTCGCGCTGTCGCACTCATTCTCATTCTGTGCATCATCTACTGCAATCATGCTCTTGCGGATACGTTTATCATCGACGACCAGGACGGTGGACCCAATATACTCTGGGATGGACTATGGGAGCATGTCTCGACGCTCGAGCCTGCATGGGACGGTACGCTAACAGGGGCAAACGAGACTGGACGGACAGTGACATTCACCTTCAATGGTACGTTCGGATTGCCTTCTATCGCCCAGGGCTGACCATCTCCGATGTACTTGCTTATCGTCTTCTGGGATGATAATACTGAACTCTCTGGCTACTAGGCACGTCAGTGCAGGTCTTTGGGGCGTTTCAGCCGGTGGGCACATGGAACATGCGCTCGCTGTACTCCATCGACGGCGGACGTCAGATGGAGTTCGTCCCATTCCAGGAGGTGTCGGTGGAGGCATATAGGCAGCAGTTCTTCAATTCCGGTTACCTTTCCCCGGGCGAGCACAAACTGAAGATCACGAATCATGGCGCCCAGTTTTGGCTAGACTACTTCCAGTTCGATAACGGAACGGACCTGGGCCATGTTGTGTCGCCGTCTGCGGCGCCAACAGTTTGGTCTAACACAACGGCGAAGCGTTTGTCTTCGTCTACGGCGTCCTCCAGTGCAACAATTAGGACCACCGCTGCTCAGAGCATCCCCTGGACCAGTTCAGCAGTTGTGGTATCAAGATCCTCCCCGCTCAGCACTTCCGACTCTGCACCCCGTCTTTCGTCAACGTCTACGATTTCATCATTGAGCGCATCCACACGGTCGCCATCATCTCCCCTCCCCTTCTCCAGTTCGTCTTCATACGTAACGTCGTCGCCTAAAGGACCAGAGACGCCCCCACCGAACACGCATGCGATGTCCCCCGCAGGAATAACCGGGATCAGCATGAGCATGGCTGTGGCAGGGATCGCCCTTCTCGCTGCCTTGCTTCAATTCAGACGCCGGTACCAGCACCAGCGACAGTACCATCGACGACGATGGGCGCAAAGCCAAGTCAGTCTCAGAGGGTCCCATGACGGTCCCGTTTGTGAGCTGTCTTTCCCCTAGTTATCCGGATCTGTGTAGCGACCGCTCATCGCACTTCTTTCTTCATTTTTCTGCACAGTGTATCCAGACCGCCCGAACAACGGTTCCGATCCTTTCCGACGGTCCAGCCACGTTCAGTACCCTACGACGCTCCCCCCACTTGGTGTGGCGCGCCCCTCACCGCATCCACACAGAGATGGTGGTGGCTCGTCATTGTACGACTCCTACGAGCCGCCCCAGGGAGCAGTTATTCTTAGACGGTCGACGGACGGCGGCGTGAGCGTGGCGGGGGGGCCGGATGTCTCGAATGCGGATGCGCCATCCGTCTCGGACGCGGCGAGCGAGAAGAGCACTCTCCCTCCGTCGTATGAGGAGTTTGGCCGCGGTGCTCCCTCGCCTTAAGACGACGGTCTCGGGAAGAGTGATCGTGCCGTAACGCGTGTGTCCCGGCGGATGTGGGGCTTGTGCATCGAGTCGTTGTGCATGGCGGAGCTACGAACCTGTGCATTGTGAACTCAATGAGAGCTGGCCGCGACTCCATCCACAACTCAGGTGTATAGCGCTTGCATGGAGGGATCGGGTGGCTTGGATACGGCCGCAGATGGCTCATTCTGATCAACTTGCTCTCTCCCCAGGAACGGAAAACACCACTCGACAAGTTCTAGCTGTGATGAACCTCATGGTTCGATGTGGCCTGTCTGAACCTGCAGGACAAATCTGAGAAGTGCTGTTCGCGTCCCACAGAATTAATATTAATCAAAAGTTCGAGATCGCAGCAACCGTTTTTGCTTGGACTCGGTCAGCCACCGGTATATCCCACTCTATGTATTGGCTTGTAGCGCATGCAGAATTGCTGTGGAAACGGTAGTAGAACGATCGGCCGTGCATCATACACTCTGAGGTACCGGCTGCTATGCCGTGCTGCTCTATCTCCGCGGGTGTCCTCGTTGCTGTCAGCGCACCCCCCAGGCTCGCTCTCTGCACCTCGACGCAGCTACGCGTCACGCGTCGCGCAGTCAATGGCTCGAGGTTGGCATTTCAACTGCTACAATGCGCATGGGAGAAGTTGTACCTGAGATTACGCGGACACGAGGTAATCTAGCGGGGCTTCCAGATGGTAGTGACGGCTACGAGATGATACCAAAAATGAGCTGTTAATGGTAATCGTGGCATTAGGCTTTGTTGGATGCAAGTCAAGTTCCAGTTCTCTCTGTAGTTTACAAAATACGAGTAGAATCGATCAGTCCAACTTAATTTAGCAGCGGAATGGTCTCCATGATGTATATCATCATGCTTCCTGCCATCTCGTCCCTTGATCATAAAGATTTCTGTAGTTCATACATGATGCTTGACATTCCCTTGGAATGAATGTAGCCTGCTTAAAACTGCTCAGCCCTACTCGAGCTCGACCGGTTCCTGCAACCTGCCTTGGGCACTACCATGCTCCCTAATGCTTCGGCCTGCTGCTCCCTTATTACTTTCACACTCATTTCATGCACCCTATTTTACACCTTCGCTCTTGCTGACACCGTGCTCATCGACGACGACGATGAGCAGTACCCTAACCTCACGTGGGATGGAGCGTGGATACAGTACTTCAACCATCACGCGACTGACGGTACACTTACACTCGGAAACCAATCGGGCAGCACTGTGACCTTCATCTTCACCGGTGAGCTCATATAATGTTATTCTAGGGCAGGCTGCCCCCGTATCCCCTACTCTGACTTATTTCTATTCTGCTTTTAGGAACATCTGTTCAAGTATTTGGGGCGTTATTGAGGTCTGCGGACACGACGGACACGGGCTCAATATACACCGTCGACGATGGAAGCCAGACGGAGTTTGTCCCCCCTCATGAGGTTGATGAAAACGCCTACGGAGTAAAGTTCTACGATTCTGGAACACTTCTAAAGGGAACACACACACTCAAAATCGAGAACATTGGGATGAACCTTTGGCTGGACTACTTCCAATTCGATGACGGCAGTGATCGTGTTACTGTTACATCGCGCACTACATCTTCCATAGCGACGACCATCACACTGTCTTCCTCGACCACGCCTATCACGTCATTCCCCTCCAGTTCCCGTCAATCTGGTGGCTCTGAACCTATCGTCACTTCAACTTTGATTTCGGAATCAAGGGAATCTTCCAGCATTGGCACCTCGAGTTCATTGTTGTTGTTCACACCTTCCACACCCGAGGTCACAATCCCACCATTGTCTGCCCTCTCATCCCCATTACCGCTCACATTCACTGTATCCTACTCCTTTCCGAACATATCTACGCCATCTCAGGGAGCCACAATACTCCCAGCGGCAGCACACGCCCATGGAATCTCGCATTCGGTTTTGGTCGGACTCACCGTGGCAGCCGTGGTCGGAGTCGTCGTCCTCGCACTTCTGTTCCAACTCGGGCGTGCGCGCCTGCGAGACCTTCAGATGCAAGCTCAACTGTGTAAGCCGCCATGTTCCCCCAAATATTTTCGCACAGCTCCATTACTCAGATTCGTCTGTTTCATAGTGCACAGACCCATCGTTTCGGACCACCCGCTGAGTAACTTGCAGGATTCGCCCCCCACCGTCCCGGATGTCATGCATGGCCTGTCGGCATCGTCGTGGGCTCGGGATGTCGTTCAGTCGTGCTCAAACTGGTTCAACGCTGCGACTAGGCGGTCGAGGGATGGTGGAGTGAGGATTGCGGGTGGGTTGGGCGTGTCGGATGCAGAAGCGCCGTCGATCTGTGGGGCCGAGAGCGAGAAGAGCACGCTGCCTCCGCCGTATGAGGAACACCTCGCTCCATGAGGAAGCTGTTCTGGGGTTCGCGCTATGCATTGGATGAGCTTACACTGGTGTCCTTGCACACGGGGATGAAGAATATTTTGGCGCCATAAGTTAATTCGGCTTTCTTGTTCCTGACGATACGAAGATTTGAGTATTGTATGTACTATCAGCCGTCAGCCCCATACCACAGGTAGAATACGAAGCTCGTCATACTCATATATACCTTCCAACTGTACGAGTCAGCAATCTACCTATTTTTCAAAGGCTTTCCGCACCGACTAGCGTGGTGCGCTCACTCCATCCATCCATAGAATCGCTGTTGCTGTCTGAAAACACAGGTACAGCCCACGTCTGTTCTATTCTCAATGCCTTTACCATGGACTCAGCTCGTGGGGAATGGTACTTTCATGTTCCAATATATACCTGGTGCTGCTCAGATCGTCGAATATCGTGATAGTTGCTGGTGCCGGAACGTTTCTCCAAGGCGGTGTCTGAGCATCCAGACCGCTGAACCGAATGTTTATGCATCCGTAGGCGTATACGAGGCAAATGGAGAGAGGTCCGGGGCCTTCGACGTGTGCGGGATTTATTCACTCCATTTACTGGTACGACATGATAGCGAGAGAGTCGGGGATGCTGAGACAGAGAGCTGCATGGCATTTGCACTCGGGAGCGTCGACGTACAGGCGCCCCAGCTGGAGTCGGACTGCGTGGAAGCGGAGTTCATTGCGCGAGCAAAGTTCATTTGGCATTCGATCAGATGGAAGCGAGGACACTTACCTCTCCCACTGGGGGGACGTTCCTCGTTCCAAGTATCTTTCCTGTGTATTTTACGAGCGGTGCCCACCAGACGTTCGATATGGATGTCTGATACGTGCGACGCGATGATGTGCTCTATCTGCACCTCGTTCTCTGATGATTCGAAGTGATTGTACACAGGCGAACCCGGGAAGGCCGAGAGTTTTGCTTTTGATGGCAGAGAACAACTTCAGGTCGAATGTTCCTGAGATTGAGTTTGCCAGAGGTCGAGAGAAAGGCAATGGGAGAAGGGTCCAGAAGGGGGAAACTTGAGGCCTGAAAGAGGACAATGAGGATGAGCCGGGCGCGCGCTCGCGATGGTAAGCACATCAGCTTATGACCAGTACCATGATGGAATATAGATGTAGACTGACATATCATACTCGTTCCCTCCATCTAATCTGTCGAAGTTTATGGATGGTAACAGTCAACGAGTCATGACAGTTCGGCACTCGTCGGATTTCGACCCTGTTCTGGATCAACTCGCCGCTTCTTGCGGCTGGTTGATCGCATCCGAAGTTCCTAAAGCTCGGAGCAGTTGCGAACGCCCAGCGCTCAGCTATTGGCAACGTACACATGGCCGATAGTGCATACTTCCTGGTCCATGGCCACGGTGAAGCTCGCACAGCGCAAGTCTGAGTGCCACCTGAGAGCATAGAAGGTGCAGCAAAGGATTCGACGTGCGGTTAGATGAAAGTTGAATTCAGGACAAGTCTATGTGTGGAAAGCATGAAGTCAGTAACTCTTCCTTTGCAGCCGCCACAACGCGTTCGTCGTCACAGGTACGGCCGCAGACACGGGAGAGCAGTCGTAAGACTTGTACTTTGCATCGCTCCCAGATCCAAACGCCCGAAAGTCCCCTTTTTCTGCCGAAATTGAGCTCCGAGTCGCAGGGCACGAAACTCGGTTCATCCAAGCTACGTTATTTCCGCAGTACGAATTGCCATCCCAGTATGAGTCTCGCTGAGGTACTCTGCGCGGTCCATAAAAGGGTGGTCGATTGACTGTCCTGGCAGGGAGTCGTTCCTCAGCTCATCCGAGATGGAAAACGCAACCCAGGAGTCCGCTTTTGTCTACTCCATCGCCGAGCCCTCAACGCGATCCCGACCCTGTCTAGATCCTCCATCCTGCATCAGGCTGCCAAGAGAATGCTCGCGTTCTCCCGAGGAAAGCCTCGCTCTCGCTGTCTTGTCGTCGAGTCGCCTTGAAGGTGCTGGTGCTGGTGCTAGTGCTGGTTCTCGCCTGATCCGTCTCGTCCACCTCCGAGGCAGATTCTTGAACTTCGAAGGAAGCTCGGGCAAAGGAGGCACGTCCATCGCACTTGGGGTGTAAACTGGGGGCGGGAACAGGGGGTAGTCAGAGATGCTGCCGGCGGAGCTGCGCGTGTGGTACGACGGCGGGAGTGTCGAGGACGTGGTGATCGAGAGCCGTGCCGCGTCCGTGTCGGATAGCGTCTGGGTGTCAGGCTCTGGCTGCGTGGAAGGTATGGATGGTGTTCTGCAGGCAGCGTTTTCAGGAGAGAGACAGTACGAAGAGTTGATGGGAATGCGTACAGGTCCAACCTTCGAGGGACTTTAGGGGTGGACACCCTAGCTGGGACGAAGTTGTCGATAGGGCGTACGGTGCTTGATGGTCGGCTGATGAGAAGAGCATGAGTGGAATCACGTTCTACGTTGTCTGTCACAGGAGATACAGCGAGGATCTGTTCCGTATAGATCGCGTTCTCGGGGTCTTCGAAGGGGTTTGACGTAGGAACGACAAGACGGTTCAAATGCCCGTCGTCATTCTTTCCCTCAGCAGGACCTTGTTTCTCCATGTCTTGGAGGGGATATGGACTCAATTACAGAGAAATAGCGAGAGAACGAGCAAGATACGCACCCTTTTGGCCATCTGCTGCACTGGTCATAATCCACATGCGCCACCAAAAAGCCCCGAGAAGTAGGACGGCTACGACTCCAAGAACCGAGAGAACTATCGTAACCGTCACATTGAATGATGTCCCGTGTTGAGGCACGGCCTGCGAGGAGGATGAGGTCGAGCTAGGCAGTGGCGCGACGAATTGGCTAGTGGCCGTGGTGAGGGTCGAGAATGAACTAGTGGTAGAAGTGAAGGAGGATGTCGAAGTGATGCGAGTCGGCTGGCTGACCGATGCGACAATTTCAACAGGCAAAGGCCTAATTAGCGGGCACGTAACACCCTCAGACGGTGAGCGCACGGGGATGGGATTGCGAGTGGACCCCCGAAGGCCGAGCGCGTCAACAACACTAAACAACACGTCAAATCCTGGGGGCAGGTTGCTGGGCCATTCGAATATCGTGGAAGTGAGGTTCGTACCCAGCTGGATGGGTTGAAACTGGATTGAAGAGATATCGGCCACTGTAACATTGGCTTGCAGGTTGTAAGGCGGGGCCCCGCCCATCCAGGTGATGTTAATCGGGATGCATGCTACTAGTACCACCGACGGGGTCTCGATATTGAAGGGCATAGTGATCATGGAAGAATTCAGGGCGGGGACTGGCGCGGAATTGAAAGTCATGGAATGCGAGAGCAATAGCACATGCCTTCGCCGTTGAGACCGCGGATCTGGGTCATGCGACAAAGGTCGGATGCTGAGGAGATGGGTGCGTGTTATTTTAGGCCCGACGCCCAGCTGTCGCGCGTAGTTGCTTCGTAGTGCCTGTATAAAAATGTATGTTGACACTGAAGATACTGCAGTAATTGTATGGAAAAATCTGTGTTGACCTTTAATGCCAGAACACGCTTCAAACGGTGATCTAGATCGAGGATGGAACGTTGAAACCTACAGGAACTGTTGTGAGTTCGACATCTGGACTGGAGTGGAGCATGTCATACCTTGTATAAAAATGCTAACGAATGGTAGACCTCGGTAGACACCCACTAGGGGCTGTTGAATGGACCAGCCGGATGCTTCCAGCGCGGGGTACGAGCCAGGAACGGAAGGGGGAGGGTGGCAGAATAGAAGGGGGCTCCTAATATGAGGAGCGTGCAAGATAACGCGAAGCTGTCTATCATTCCGAAACTTAATGCACTCGATTACTGGAGTCCAGTTCGAGGTCAAGGCGGTTGCTAATTGAGCAAAAGCTGGCGACGAAATGACGATATCTGTCAGCTTGTCCGAGTTGTCTGACCTAGAACCTCAAACCGGAAACCTACAGGACATACACGAGAGGCAAAGATACCCATGGTGGAAGTGCAAATGTCTCAGCTGTGCGGGGCAGTACATCGCTGGCAGGATGGTTGGCACTGGTTGCTGCGAGTTTGACTGGGAAGTATGATGTATGGCGAGTGACTCACGCTCACGTGAGTCTATCGCGTCGTGTTGATCGTCGCGTTGTATCCCACCGTCTCTGTTTGAAGTCGCTGCCTACGTTTCAGCAGTTCACTATCTCACGGACTTGTCTCCGTGATATTCGCTGCCCGCTTATCTAACCTTAAACACTTTATGACAATCTGCGCCGTGTCGCTCTCACTTTCGTAGTATGCAAAGCAGACAGAGCGCGGAGTTTCAGAATGCAGTACGGACTTGGGATACAGCACGCGAACGGGAAAGTGAGTGCACCAATACCGCATTCTTGCTTCCATGCTGCGAATATCCGCGCGAGTCTCACTGTGACTGTATACCCCCTTTAAAGGTCTCTCCCCTCATCCGAGAACGCACCCTGCTCTCTCAACATGGATCCTGTCTGGAATCGACCCACGCCATGGTTCACCCAAACCAGCAGACTGCGACTCTCCCTCCGCAGACTGGGCATTAGTCGCAGGCGCAAACGTCGGCTCTGCCCCTGGCAGTCTATATACCGAGAGACGCTTCTGCAGACTCGGAGGCTCATCAGTCGCAGTTGGGATATACACCGGTGGAGGGAAAGGCGGGTATTCCGGTATGTGGATGCGTATTACTCTGGCGGTGCGGTGCGTGCGGTACGACGGGGGGAGTGTGGAGGACGTGATCATGGAGTGCTTCGCGGAGTTCATGTCGGAGAGCGTTCGTGAGTCCGAGGCTGACCGGGAGGACACGGACGGGATGCTGCCAGGGAGGGCGGTTTCAGCAGAGAATGGGGCTGCGTGGAATGCGTGTGCATACCGATCCAACACTGCGGAAACTTTCTCTATGAAAGCACGCGCTGGAACAAGGCTGTCGATGGCATGTCTGATGATTAGCGGCGAGCTGTAGAGGGGTGTACGAGTCGCCACATAGGCTCGGTCGTTTGGTATGGACGACGTGGTGCTGATCTTGTTCATATAGACCACGCTGTAAGGGTATTCGGAAGGATTCGATGTGGGTTTAACTCGAGGGTCCGAAGGTCTGCCGCTACCCTGCGTATAAATGGTGCGTTGTTTCTCTGCATCTAGAAGCGAGCATAAGTTTAATCGGCGAGGGAGAATAAGCATTTAGCTTTGCGAGACTCGGATACGCACCCTTTCTCCGGAGCTCTCGCGCTCTGATCGTCTTGCGAGTGTGCCACCAAAATGTCCCGAGGAACAGGAATTCCACGACGATTAGGAATACGAAGGAGAATAGAAAGGACACTTCTCCAATAAATGCGAGGAGTATCGATGCTAGTACGCCATGTGGGGTGGCAACCTGCGAGGAGGATGACGTAGAGATGGTGGGCTGCCAGTATACATGAATAGCGGTTGCAGTGTCCTTCAGCATTATTGCGCTAGCACTGGGTGGCACATGCAAGCTAGGCTTTTAAAGGAGCGACGAATCACTGAGATATACCCTAGCCTATGATCGAGTATCAATGATAGCGATCAAAAACAAAAATCTGGAAGCTGCGATACCTTCTACGGCAACAGCGACAAATATTCAACTTCGTTGGCCACCGGGGAGGGGTAAAAGTTGTCTGAATGACCAGCCGGGTTCTTGAAGCTCGGGTTGCTGGCCAGGAGGATCGGAAGTGTACAGAGTGGCGGAGGCGGGAGGTCTGCATGTGTGGCAGGCAGCTCATATACCGGTCTACAGAAGGTCGGTGCGCACTGCCTGAAGCAGTGTCTGGTAGCACCTTGTGTGAAGTGTGATATTCGTCAGCACTACGTCCTAGGAAATGAATCACCGTTGCTTCAGCTTACGCGGGGTGCCCGGCGGCATAGGACAAGCCCCGTTCAGGGCATGGGATACGATCGGAATCCTCCATGGATAAAGTAGTGCACTACCCTTCTAAGTTTGAGTTAATCGTGAATCATCCGAGAGCAGACAACATTCACGACAACGCCGAGATGTCATCTGCCCGGAGGCTGTCCGCGTTCCCCGGCTAGAAACACCGACACCGAAACGGGCAGCTGGAGAAAAGACTGCCCATACCGGATAGGTCCGCATACCTGGTCGCATAGGCCAGTCAAGTACACAGCATCGAGAGCAGTCCACCTGAGACGATTCCGGACGAAGCGAATTTGACCCGGAAACGTGATACATTGAGGGCGCATCCGTTACGTCGCCCTGATCATCTCCGCCGCTCAGCGCTCAGTATCTAGTAGACGTGCACCACTGAGCCCCAGGTCTTGTCCATCATCAGGGAACGGATCCGAAGCCGCATGCGCGTCCGCATACTCCATCCCTGGTCCCTCCGCTCCACACTCGGTTTTTACCAGCACTCGTCGTATCCGTACGCGTCCCTGGTAGCCCTACTGCAAGGGAAGACTCCCGCGGTGCGACCACACTCTGGGGATCGTCAAATATCTTCAGAGGCGCTCGTTCTGAGACTCCCTCGCCGCACAGTCTCACTGAAGTTGGGGCCTAAAAGCTTCGGAGGGCCGCGCATCTGACGTCTGGACTCATGTGTACGTGGAAGGCGGGAAAGGGGGTATCTGGGCAGCGGGATACCGATGTACATGTTGCGGGCGAAGCTGCGCGTGCGGGGTGGAGGACGTGGTGAGCTAGAGCCGGGGTCGCGTCTGTGTCCGAGAGTGTCCACCTCCCGGGGTCGACGAACTGTGCGAGCACGGACTCCAAGTGGGAGAGTGTTCTGCTGAAGTTGTGTGTTCAGAGAAGACCGAACCCAGGGGAGCCGACTCCGATGGGGAGGAGGTTCAAGAGTCTGAGCCCACGCGGAACTCGCCGCCAGACGAGTTGAATGCAACGACTCGGAATTGACTTCTCGCCAGAAGTGTCAGCGGTGCATAGACAGCGCGAACGCGCGCGAGTGAGACACCATGCATCAGGTGCGTTAATCCGTCCTTGTCCTTGTCCTCGCCCTTCCCGCCGTTTCCCCAGTCCGAATCGCTGTCCCGGTCTCGCCGGCTCGGACGCCGTCTGTACCATCCATCATGATAGCCCGGACGTCCGGTTCTCCGTCTGGTTCAGACTCGTCCGAAGCATCTCTCGGCCCATCCGCGAATGGATCCGAAGGCTCATCCACGCCCGCGCGAGTCCCCTCCGCCTCCGATACCTGGACAGTGAGCCTGTCTCTCTTCGGAAGTGTCAGAGCTGGGGCCCTCCTCCGCGGGGCCCTCCTGGACGCTGGAGGCCTGAACGTAGAAGGAGGTGCGGGCAGAAAACCTGAAGGCCCGTCGGTCTCCGTCGCGGTCGGGGTATACACGGGGGGCGGGAACGCGGGATAGCTTGGCGATGGAACGTAGATGCTCCCCGCTGAGCGGCGTGAGCGGTACGATGGGGGGAGCGTGTCGGTGGAGGACGTCGAGATGGAGAGTCGGGCCGCGTCGGTATCAGATAGTGGTTGTGTGTAGGAGTCGGATCGCGTGGACACAGAGGGCGGTCTGGGTGTGCATGGGTGGTCAGAGCGGAACGGGAGTTCGTGGGGCTGGAAAGAGAACGAGAGAGTTCACCTTGTCCTTGGGATGTCCTTCGGTCGCGTGGGCCGGATGGGGTCGGCATCGTTCGCGGGTCCAGGACTGGCCGGGAGGGTTCGGTTGAACAGAGATTGAGTTGGGGTCGTGTCGTCGAAATATAACGCGGGCGACGCGACGAAGATCTCCTCTGTATAGGCGACATTCTCCGGGTCTTCGAATGGATTCGAAGTGTACATGGAGGGGGTATCTTGGCTCCCTGTTGCTGCCATCCGACTCGCATGTCAGTACAGAGCTCGGATAGAAGGTTGGAATAACGGCGCGTACCTATTGAAGTCGAAGTACCTCCCGCGGATTCCACGTCGTTCCAGGCCTCGCCAAGCTAGTCGTCACAGGACAGTCAGTGCTCAAGACAGCTATCAAGACGACCCTCAAAGCCACTTACTCCGCCATCGTCTCCTCTGTCTACCGTATCTTGCTTTTCTGTGTCTGCTGGTGCATATTTAACCCCACAGGTATCATTGTCGACAGAAAGAAACAGTAGTTACTCACCATTTCGTCCGTTCCTCCTTCTCAATCTCACGCAAGAGCGCCACCAAGGGAACGTCAAGAAAAGCAGGAGGACCAAGGCTCCTACGACGGTGACCGCGATGGTCCTGCCGCTCAGCGTACCACCCTGAGGCACAGCATCGGGGGGAGAGGAGGGGAGAGGGGATGCCGGAGCAGTGCTGCTGGGCACCGAGGGCACGAAAGTCGAGCCTTCAGGTGGAGGAGGGACACACTGTACCGACACCTTCAGGGGCGGTAGAAGTCAGCGTGGATGCTAGCAGTTGATGGTCTGGCTGGACCGCCCCGGACGTTCGAGTTGAACGTCCTTGGCGCCGTCAGCTTCGTCATCATTGTCATTGCAGGCGTTATGGGGAGTAGTATGCCCGGAGGTGGAAGAGTCAGTGACCACCGACGTACGGTGGCATCCACCGGTGTAGATTACTGATCTGCGATAAAGTGGCTCGATCTCCATCATTTTCCGGCGGTACCCCGGCCAAGTCCGGCGCAATGTTATGATATTTGCTTACACTCACTGTCACGGTGTCTCGTTGTTTGTGACACCCATTACATTTCGGCGCCGGTCGTTGTCTTGAATTGGCATACACTGTAAGCCACTGTCTTCCGCCGCGAAACAGTGTGACATGCTGGTCACCACTGGCTGCCATTTTCAGGCGGTGTGTGTCACTGGCTGTCACCCTTTGTCACCATTTTTCATCACACCACGGCGGAGCTCGACGAGTGTCGATGTCGCCCCTTGTCTCTCACCAACATCCAGTGTCTCCCCGTGTATCTTCACTACGTTGTACCCCGATCTGTCATGTCTACTCCAACCTCTCAGTCTGGTACTCTCTGGGGCCCTATCAATAACAAGCGGAAGAAAGACGAACTCGACAAGATCGCGATGGCCCTCGACATCTTTAAGCCCAAGGACCGGAAGGATACGATGGTCAAGCGGATCCAAAAACACCTCAGGGACAATCCAGACCTCGCGAAAGAGAAGCGCTTTCAAGGCCTGTTCGCTTACCGGAAGGATGCATCAGCAGTTCCGAAGAGCAGCGTGGAGAAGGAGACGGAGGAGGAGCTTGAGGCAGCGGGGACCGCTAAGCCGGCCACTGGGTACGTTACACAGCACTCACCCGCTGTCTGTCATTCACAGGCTTCGTTGTGCAGCGCTTTGAAGACGCTCATCGAGAGAGAAATCCCCCATGATCCTCCTGCACATACGAGGCGCCTTGAGAGCCGGGTTACTCGCTCAAGCGTCACATCAAAGGCTGCTATAGACCTAGGTGTGTATTTTCTTACACATGCATTTAGTCTTTCCCTCATTGTTGTAGCCGGAGAGGATCCTGAGCCAGAGGAAGGGGAATCCTCACCCGAGCCATCGAGGCCGGAGACCCCTATTCAATCTACTGAACCCGAGAGCACAAGCCGTGATGAGCTTCAAGTTGACGACCTCACATCGAGTGGAGATGAGCAGGTTAGACTCCCAGAGACACCTAAGAAGGTGTCTGGCTTTGCAGGAGGGTCATACGACGGTGGTGTCACTCGTCTTAATCCCGACAGTGAGTAATCGCTCTTGTGTCTGTTCTACAACGTTGACTGACTGCAAAATGGCCAGTTATCGTCGCCTTTCAGCATGACAGTGGCCTGGTTGATGAAGTACACGTCCCGGGGGCCGGCCGCCTCGTTCGTCAAGTTCGTGATAGGCAGGGCGAGGAACGCAACACCGTGCGTCTCTCTGACCTTATTCCTGTGGCATTAGAGTATGCTAGCACTCCTATGAAGAGTGAGTATGTTCTTTACAGTGCTATCTGTTCCCACTGACTGTTTTTAGACTCGAACGGCCGACTCGCTCGCCGAGGTACAATCGGAGACTCGCACGTCGACATCGGGTCTGTTGCAGCGTTCACAACCAACGAACGCGTGAAGTACCTTCAAAGCGACAAGGCAAACAGCTATGAGCTTGAGCCTGTTCCTGGAGACGATGACACTCTGTTGTGTCGCTTGTTTGTGCGCGGTGAGAGCGACCGGTCAGTGCAACTCAAGTCAAAGGTTTGTGTGTGACATAACATGAAAGTATCTCTCACGCTGATGCTTCTCGTCGTGTTAGCAGACAAGTCATACAGCTTCAGAGACTCCAGGCTTGTCGACTGGCAATACGCCTATCAAGGGTGGGCCATCGAACGCTGTCAATGCAACTCATGCTGAGGACGGAGCGGGTGAGCGACACCGTACAGGGTGTCAAGCACACTGACATTCATTGTATTACAACACAGGCAAGAATGGTGAGGACGTGTTCATTGTGTGGTTGCGGGACAGGCTTGACGGCCCGAAGAGAGAGTGGAAGAAGGGCCACACAGTCGGAATCATCCTTCCTCGTGTCAAGGCCCTTCGCACTACCTTGCAATGTCTTGGCGACTGGGGATGGGAGAAGTTGCAGGGTGGCTACCAGGTTCCAGAAGGCAGGCGGCATTGTTTACGTCTCTCTATTGCAATCTGACAGCTTTGATTCTAGACGACGATACGGTAGGTATATACGCTGGTCGTACCTTCAAGAAGGACGACGTTCTCAAGGCCTTGAGGTTGGGAAGTACGACTGCAAACAGTAACGACAAGCTTTTTGCACCTGCAACAATGCGCAAGCTTTCCAAGCTTTCCGAGTGGTTCAACGACCCCAATGGAACCCACGCAGCGTTCTTCGAGGACATGTCGCTCAAGGAATTCAAAGAGTGGACTCGTAACGAGCTTAAGGTGGAAGTGGATGGCGGCAAAGGGAAGGAGAAGGCAAAGCGTAAGCATATGGAGGACAGGGAGTCCGACAAGAAGGGCAAGAAGGCGAAGCGCACCAGTCCAGACTCGGAGGAGTTAGATTCAGAGTAGTGTATGCGTCTCTAGCATTCATCGCCTGCCTATAGCTTATCCTATGCATACGTCATCACTGACCATAGTCTGTCTTTACAGTAGCTCAGTAGCTTGCCTCATCGTCTCACTTCGAGTATCATCAACCACCTGTGCTGCGTGTTCCGTATGACAGTGTCCCCTTACTCCTGTCTCTCCATGTCACTACCGGCCGTGAGATAGGAGTGTTGCACTCCAACTGCTTTCAGTTGGAACCCCCACGACCTCGCATTGAATCGTCTTGCTATTCACAATGTCCTCGACTATCCGCGACCTTACATTTATCCTCTCAACCTATTTCCCCCCCGATATCAGTCTCGTTCGAGCCATCTACGTTCTCATAGCTCTCGTCGGACTCTGGCCCCTTTGGCAACACCACCGCCGTCAGCTTCGTGATCCCCGTCAACGACGAGTTACCGCATGGTCTCAAAGTACGCACGATGCACTCAAGAGTGCTATAACGGCAGGAATACGGGTTGGAGAGCTTGTGGATGAAGGAATTGCCGGAGACGATGCAGACGAACTCACGGCGAGTATCCATGCCGACATCGACCTGTTGTATGAGCTTTTAGGCATTTCTCCGGATGCTCTAACGACCACACCCTCTATTCCTCTCCCCCCCTTATCCTCTGTACCTCACGCCTCGAATGCTGCAACTGTGGTGAGGGACCACGGCGAAAATCCCTCCGGAGACGAGTCGACCCTCATGCAGTCAAGGTACTCACCTCAGACTTGCACTGGCGCGAGGCAAAGTTATACATTGCCCACTGCACCACCTGCCGAGCCGACTACTACCCAGACTCATGGACATATCCTGGCCCAAATCGCACTCGGCGTCAGCGGCTGGAATACGATGCTGCGTACCTCCGAATTTCGAAGCATGGCATCTGGGTTGAACGACGCATTGGGTGGATGCAAGACCGTATGGTCAACGCAGCTAAGGCAGGATGGTCCACTTTTGCAACCTGGATCAATGACCAACTTCAAGATCGACCACTCCTTACCAACCGCCAATCTCAACGACTGTTCTTCGAGCACTTCGCCCGTCAACTCCTCGTACTCCACCAAAACACAGATTTTTCCCTTCCAGCTCATTCAACCTCTGCCGTACTTGCATTTTCAGTACGGAATGTCATAGGTGTTAATGGAGGAGTTCTGCCGACGTCTCGAGACCATGGGTGCAAGGAGTGTACTCATGTTAAGCAGTACCACACCGATCTCATTGCCCATGGCCTTGCACCCCAGGCCGCCAACATAGATGAGGTTGCCCAAGTTCGACCTGAAGTATGTAGACATTAAACTCATATACAAGTCTTCACAAATAACCCCAGTCACAGGTTGAGGCTGCTTTGGTTGAACTACAGCCTCAGGCTGAGGAACTCCCACTTCCTCCTGGTGTTCCAGAAGCTCCAGCTCCTGTACACCAACCACCACCATCAGGAGATCCACGGGGCTATGTGAGAATGGCGGTGATGGATGGCAAGACAATCACTCATCAGGCATGCTTTATTCAAATCACTTGTGAATATTGTTAACAATTATTTGAGCCTTTAGAAATGTGCCCTAGACGATTGTCGCAAGCCACTTGTGAACTATCGTGATGGGCGGTTCTGTGAAGACCACTTATACTATCGAGACATCTGTGGCATCGTTCCATGCGGTGAACCAGTCGAGTCTCCAGGCTCCTTCACATGCAATTCTGAAGCCCATCGTCGCTGGTATAGCAAGTGGGACTCTCGATTCAATCGCGAGTCATTCGAAGGCGTACAGCGGGTAATCAAGAAGCAAAAAGCCACCCCTGCAGACGGCAGCACTGGTCACCAGCCCATTCTTAACCCAACCCTTCCCCCTCTCAACGACACTCCAGGCAATCAAGTTGTTCATTTATTCCGCACTCAAACTACGTACTGCCTGGAGACAGTTCAATGGGCATGTGGAATGCCTATAGGATGGGGCAAGTGCTACAAGTCTGAAAGTTCCACACAAGTCTTGAGTATTCTGAATGATATATGGCCTGAGCAAGAGCATGGTTCTCGTCCAGGCTTTATTGTCTTTGACGATGCATGCGACTTGCTTCGCCATATAGTCACTCAGAATCCTCAAGACTCGTGGATGAGGTCGACAAAGTTCATTGTTGATGCATGGCACTATATTGGCCATAAAGCAACTGATGTTCTTTGTCGTCTCTGGTGCAACCCAGCTCCCAAGGATGGGTCACAACCAGACCTTATTCAGCTTCGAGAGGGTCAAAATGGTCGCGTTCTTCAAGTCCGAGCCTTCAACACTGAAACAGCCGAGCAGTTCAATTCTTGGCTTAATGGGTTTGAAGCACAGATGATCCACATGACAGATGTTAATTATGATTTCTTTGTTCATGTTCTTTTCCTTATCTTTGCAGAGAGAACCGAGAGGAGGCTTAAAAAATTCCACACAGAGCTGGATGAGGAGTTTTGGGAGCAAGCTGAGGAGTTGATGTAGTGCTGTGCTATTTGTCAAAACAATGACAGCGCTGTACTATTGTACATATAGTTTGAAGCAGCTACAGTTGGTTTGCGCTATTGAAAGGCATTTAATGTTGGTGGGATTCAGTGAATGTCGTCCAGGTTCAATGCATTTCATTGTGCCGCCCTGACCACCGTAGGTGTTCAGTGTATGCCAACGACATACACTGGCCTCCACAGGCCGTCATTGGAGGCTGTTGGTGAACAATGAAGTACAGTGGCTGACACTACATTCCACTTACAGTGATTAAAATCCACTGGTCCACCACTAGAAGTCACTGACATCCATTGGCCTCCGGTGGCTTCGCCACCTCCGGGCATACTACTGCCGGCTCACTGTCAGTCCGAGCGTGGGCCTGTTCCGTGCTGCGAGCCAGTCCATTCGCCACTGTTCGAGAACACTGTTGGCCGGGTGGATTGCATTACGGAGGCGGTCGGGAACGCGAGGCACAGGCTGTCGGCACGGCCGAGGTTGCACGTCCATGTTTTCCCCCACAATGTATGTTGTCGCTGTCGAATAGTAATCCACAGTGTCGCACTTCATCTGTCGTGCGACTCGTGGCCCGGAGCACCAGGCCGTGGTGTAGGGTGCTGAGAATCGGACAGATTGGATGTCCGGCCGGCACAGTCAGCCTCCGAAAGAGTAACCCTAGCCGTAACCCTACTCCCCCAAGCGGGATCGGCCACCTCGGGCGTCCGTGCGCTCGACCAATCTCGCCTCAGCCTGTTCTCTCCCTCCTCCCTCCTCCCTCGCCTTATTCTTCTCCCGCACAGCCATCTCCCACACTCCTCAATGCGACAATTCGCAGCAACACAGCGGGAGATGACGGCGGCGCGGCCTGACAGTGAGCAAGCGTTGATTACGGCGCGCATATATCCGGTTGCGACCTCACCTGCTCGACTATCAGCCGCATGCAGCCACTCGGACGCCGTTCCCGGCGTGTCTCACAGATATCGAATACCACGCCGACATGTCTCATCCAGCGAGGCCCAGTCTGGCCAGGTCCCCGCGGATTCGAGCCACGGAGACGGCAGACGTGCTCTGTATACTTACGAGGAGAGCCGAGCTTGTGCTCACAGGTACGTGGCCTCCCTCACTTCGCCCGCATCACCCGGCTCTCGGATGATCATAAACAACAACCATCCAGGGCCGTCCGGCAGCGGACTTGGAACTGGTCGCTCTCGCAGCACTCGGATCGGGCATAGCTCGGCCATCTCGTTCCTTCTAGGTGAGTGTCTCCACTTGTGTGTTCTGTGGTAGGCCGTGTCGTGTCCGATGCATGTATTTCGAGTGTATGTTTCCGTCGTTTCGGCACAAGTAGAATCGCAGACATGGCAGTCGCAGCTCCGTGCACAACACGAGGGAGAATCGTGCGCCAGCACGAGTGCGTCATGCATCTCGGCATGTACGCGGTCCATTCGTCATTGTTTCGGGCGGCACGATGGGCAAACAGCTCGACTGGCTGCGCACAGGAGTTCGTTTGCACAGCGCATCGGGATGGCGTGAAAGGGCACAGTGGACTTGAGACGCAGCCGATCGGCGCCGAATCTCGCAGCGACAGGAACATTGACGGTTTCCTCCTCGCTAGGCTCGCATATCACTGCGAAAAATGCACGGGCCCCGAACAGTGTCGCATAGATCTCCTGCGATACGTCTCTGACATTTGGCTCTGTCATGCTCAAGCTCTCAGCAGCCCGCAGACAACAACAACCATCCAGGACCGCGCCGGCCGGTGCTCTCGCGGGAGTTCACCCGCAGGCTGTTCAGCTCACCCGAGCTCGCCCCGGGTACGTTCACCGGAGAACGGCTCGTGGTTCCTACGTGTCCAGAGGTGAGTGGTTCTCAATGAGGTTCGTTTTGGCTCGCCGTGGTTGCGCGATGGATCGTGAGGGAAAAATACATGCGGTGTGCTCCGCCTGCGGGACAGGAGATTCAGACAGAGGGGCATCGGTGCTGTCGGGCATGTTTAGTATTTGGAACGTTTCCCCGCGCTCCGAACGAGTCGCACCGTCGGATCCCTAGAGGTATTCACACCATAAACCCACTGCTGTCGCAAAGCGGGGGAGGTTGTCTCTGCTGCGTTGATGTTAGCCGGGCACAGAGAACGCACCGGTCATAGTTCTTGAATGACGAAAAGTATGCAGCGCTACGACTCTGTGCTGGGCTGTGGAGACGGAGGGAGCCAGCTGTAGTGACCACCATTTCCTCGTGTTGTGTTTGAGACGGCGCGGACACCGACCGTTGCCTCGCGGAAAAGGTTGCCAAATTGTTATTGTTGGCAGACGTGCGGCCGCGGCCCCGGAGGGCGAGCGATCGCAAGACCGCCACAGAGCCAGGCCTCGTGCCGACTGGCTATTTTTTTCTCGGCCAGTACGCTCGCAACCGAGCGGCCTAGTCGGCAGTTCCTCACGTCCCTCCGCGTGCTGTGCATATCCTCATGGACCGTGCAAAGACAGCTCCGGGCCAGTACGCTGCCAGGATGCTGCCATTGCGTGTCGCCACTGATGCATATGGCTAGCGACTCGAGGTATCAGTTCGTGTCTACGTTTTGAAGAGGAAGCTATACGGCCGACGCGACACATGCGCGGGACGATGGGCACCGGGGCCCCGTCGTCCTGCCGCTTCATAAGCTGCCCATCAAACGACCACAGAATTGCTCGCGAGCATTGACTCCGATTTGCCCGCCACATGTCGCTCATTTTTGCCGTGGCGTGGCTATCGGAGTTGCCTTCCCGAAACAGTGCAGGGCGCATGTTCGGACCATGTTTTCGAGTCGAGTTGACTCTGCTGAGCGGATGAAAGGAGCATTCGAGCCCTTCTTTTGTGTGGTACACCATGAGGATGTGTCTCGGGCATACCAGCACCAGTGCAGTGACGAACGGAGACGAGGATGGCTGAAGTCGCCAGCTGGGTGGCTCTGTTGCGCTCACCGGCACCAGTGCAACTTGTGCGGCGAATACTGGCTCGGGCCGAGCACCGCTGTTCGCCGAGTTCACGCCAAGTTGGTGTGCAGTGGTTTAGGCGGAGGGCGGCCATGAGGCACATTTGGAGTGGATCGAGGGGCCGGATAATGCGTCTGAGGCTGCGGGCCTGAACCACCGTCGGCAGAAACGAGGTGGTTCGTGCGAGGGAGCGGCTGTTTCCATCCGGCCGTTGCGTCGCTAATGCACGGTGTCCTTGGGTGCCTGGATTCGCGTCAACCTGGATGCGTCAGTCGTGGCATCGGCCGCAAAGTTCGTCAGCACGCAAGGCAGAGAAGCGGGCCGGGAGATGGGTATATAAGCAGCGCAATGGCGAGCGAGAGAGGATCGTCCAAGCTGCCAGGCTTGCGGCGGAGAGTTGGGGGCCCGAGGACCAGTGCATCGACAGCGACAACTGCTGCTGTCATGCACTCGTCCCTACCATCTCCGTCTTCCCGCCGTGCGCATGGCAGCTCCCACTGCGACAGCCACCTCATCGACCGCTCAGACGTGCCTCAGGACGCCGCCCTGGCTGAAGACCGCCACATCCACCGCTGACGCGTCATTTCCGGACATGTCCCTGCCGCCAACGCACTGTGCATGCCACACTGCCGATGTCACCCTCCCGCCCTCGTCGTCGACGTCTGCCTCGGATGCAACCTCTGCACTCCACGACGCACTCCAGTCCATGGTTCCCCCCATGCTGTTGTCCCGCGGTATGTCCCTTCGTCTTCAATCCCACATGCTGCACTCCTGATCGCTTGCAACTTTTAGCTCTACCCCGGACGCAGGCGCACGGCTCTGAGACGTCGACGCGCGCCACTGTGAGTTTCAGTTCATGCCGCACCTCGTTGCTCGCAGATGTCGGTGCGGTCGGAGCATCATGGCCTGGCTGTCGCATGCGCACGGGCCTGTGTGGTGAGATTTCGGAGGTGCAGAGGGTCGGGTGTGGTTCGTCGTCGAGTAGCGGGTATGGTGTAGCAGCGGTGCATTGTGTATGCATGCACCTTGGCTGAGGCTGGTTGCGCAATTAGAGTAGCATGTATGTGGAAATATCGTACATCGCATAGCACGGGGCTGTAATTCATATTCTGCCTCCACAGCGCAACAAGGAATGCGCACTTCAGTCCTTTCTGCAGTCCGAATCACCGCCCCGATGCCGCCGACTCGGGGGCCGTCTGCGCCGTCCATGATGCCCCAGCCGTCTCTGTCTGATTCGTCCGGAGTATCTCTCGCCCCATCCGCGAATGGATCCGAAGGCTCATCCACGCCCGCGCGAGTCCCCTCCGCCTCCGATACCTGGACAGTGAGCCTGTCTCTCTTCGGAGGCGTCGGAGCTGGGACCCTCCTCCGCTGCGCCCTCCTCGACGCTGGAGGCCTGAACGTAGAAGGAGGGGTGGGCAGAAA
This sequence comes from Ganoderma boninense, assembly GCA_002900995.3. Taxonomy (NCBI): domain Eukaryota; kingdom Fungi; phylum Basidiomycota; class Agaricomycetes; order Polyporales; family Polyporaceae; genus Ganoderma; species Ganoderma boninense. The sequence goes on from CM035304.1 coordinate 6,497,447, forward strand.
ACCTGAAGGCTCGTCGGTATCCGTCGCGGTTGGGGTGTACACGGGCGGAGGGAAAGCAGGGTAACTCGGCGAGGGGACGTAGATGCTCCCCGCGGAGCGGCGCGAGCGGTAAGAGGGCGGGAGCGTGTCGGTGGAGGACGTCGAGATGGACAGCCGGGCAGCGTCTGTCTCAGATAGTGGTTGTGTGTAGGAGGGGTCGGATCGCGTGGACACAGAGGGCGGTCTGGGTGTGCATGGGTGGTCAGAGCGGAACAGGAGTTCGTGGGGCTGGAAAGAGAACGAGAGAGTTCACCTTGTCCTTGGGATGTCCTTCGGTCGCGTGGGCCGGATGGGGTCGGCATCGTTCGCGGGTCCAGGACTGGCCGGGAGGGTTCGGTTGAACAGAGATTGAGTTGGGGTCGTGTCGTCGAAATATAACGCGGGCGACGCGACGAAGATCTCCTCTGTATAGGCGACATTCTCCGGGTCTTCGAATGGATTCGAAGTGTACATGGAGGGGGTATCTTGGCTCCCTGTTGCTGCCATCCGACTCGCATGTCAGTACAGAGCTCGGATAGAAGGTTGGAATAACGGCGCGTACCTATTGAAGTCGAAGTACCTCCCGCGGATTCCACGTCGTTCCAGGCCTCGCCAAGCTAGTCGTCACAGGACAGTCAGTGCTCAAGACAGCTATCAAGACGACCCTCAAAGCCACTTACTCCGCCATCGTCTCCTCTGTCTACCGTATCTTGCTTTTCTGTGTCTGCTGGTGCATATTTAACCCCACAGGTATCATTGTCGACAGAAAGAAACAGTAGTTACTCACCATTTCGTCCGTTCCTCCTTCTCAATCTCACGCAAGAGCGCCACCAAGGGAACGTCAAGAAAAGCAGGAGGACCAAGGCTCCTACGACGGTGACCGCGATGGTCCTGCCGCTCAGTGTACCACCCTGAGGCACAGCATCGGGGGGAGAGGAGGGGAGAGGGGATGCCAGAGCAGTGCTGCTGGGCACCGAGGGCACGAAAGTCGAGGTGGAGGTGCTTCTGGAGGAGGTAGATATGGATACAGACGCAGATAACGGCCCGAGGAACTCGTGCCCCGCCGCAACGAAGATCGGGTCCTCAGTGCAGGTGACGACGGTCCGCGCATCGACGAGCTCAAGCGAGACGAGGGTCTGGGGGGCGACGTCGGGGCTCCACACGAAGTGGGTGGCGTTGATTCCCGTGAACTCCCGGAGAGCGTCACTGCTGGATCCGAGCCTGATGAGGAGAGTGTACGGGGCGAGCCCACCGGCCCACGATATGAGCGAGGGGATGGACTCGGTGAAGGATGAGGGGACGTCGATGAGGATGGGGCCGAAGTCTTCTGCGATCACGGTGGGCGAGGAGGAGATGGGTGGCATATCGCGTGCGAGATGATGCGTCGCTTGACGCAGTGTGACCTGTTCGTAGCGGGGAGACATTCTGCGGCATCACGCGAGTGTCAATACCATGCCGTGTGCGTCATGGCGTTATCGGGTACGTACTGTGGTATCCTGTCCTCCAAAAACAATCTTCACTGTATAGGCAGAACGGAGCGGGTGCAGAACGTTTCCGACCAGATGATAAACTTGAATATGAACCTAACTTGAGCAGTCGGGATGTGTTTAGGGCCATCGACAGGCCCAGAATACTGTCCACTCACGAATATAAAGCCTCGGCCCGTCAAGGAGGAGTGAAAATAAAGATACAAATGAAGGACCAGCCAGAGGCCTCCAGTGCGTGGTACCAGCCGGTGGATAGCCGAGAAAGAAGGGTCTGAAGGGGAGCATCCAGAGGCCTAGAAGACGAGGCGTAATATGCCTGTGAGGACCGTGCGAGAGGAAGTTCAGGGGATCATCAGTGGAAGAAAGATGTGGAATGAGCGCATCTGATACTCACCCGCCCCATCGAATGGGGAAGAATTCTCGAGACTCTTGTGATGGCCTCTACCGACGCGGTATGGCCCTATGTTACTTCAGGCTGTCCGTCGCTTCTACGATATACGTCAGCGGCGTACTCCAGGAGTTGTCCAGAGTCATCATTTGTGCCATGCTCACCTAGCTGGCATTGGCGCATCGGCAAAAGTCAGACATTTTTATTTCAGAGCGATCAACAACGATTCGGGTCCTGAGTTAGCTGCAAGACGAATGCTATCTGGGAACCAGATATCTGTTGGCTATCATTCCGGCGACTCCATCGTTCGAGCTTGGCATGCATCACCGTTGGACGCGTCGGTGGTCAGTAGTACTTGCCTGGGTCCACAAGATAACGTATGATACATATGCAGAATCGAAGTAGATTTAATGCCAGCAGAGTAGGGTAAAAACCAAGGCCAAGAGTCCAAGTCGGCCTCGAGCTTGCGGCCGCGAAATCATGAAAGTGTGATGTTTGATGTGTGACTGATGACGTGTCACCATCACATCACAATCTTCATCCGTCGCGGTCTTTCAGTCCTTCTCCTCTTGCCTTCGCTCCCCACAAGCTGTCGAGCCCGACTAGCTACACACTGCTACATGCGCTCAACTTATACAACTGGCATCCGCCCAAACCCATTCCCGGAGTTGGCCTTCGGAATGGCGGCGCACTGACGAAACCGGGCCCGATCAAGTTCGACTTGCAGGGTAGTGACTAATGGTGAGTCGAGATATGCCCAGTCATTCTACAGCATCATCCGTCCTACGTCCGCTCTTGCACTCGGTCATCAAGACAGTCTACATGCTACCAGTGTCGCTCGACCCTGAATGGTCAAGGACCCTCCGCCGCGAGGAGCTGAGGCTGCCGCCTCCCCGCCGACCCGTCGCAGGCCAAATCCTAATGTTGTCCGGATCCAGCATCCTCAACCTCGAGGGTAGCGAAAAGGTGTCAGGTGCTGGTGCAGTAGCGTATGGGGGCGGAGAATCTACAGAAGAAAGATCACGACTGCCAACATCGTGGCCACAGCTGTGCTCTCGACGACTGGATCGTTGCAGGGCTTGCTGGGCACCGAGGCAAGTAAATGGATGTTGCCGACTTGTCCGTCATGAGAGGCTGAGGCGGCATTTCTTGGCGCTAGGGGGAAGACATGCGTTTCAACGCTATGGCACCGATGAGGCTCCCGCCACCGTATCTCGGTGCGTCAACGCGTTCTGCTGTCCAAATCATCCTGTTAGTCTCGCTGACGTATTCTCCGTCGTCCGCAAAGGAGCCTTCAGTAGACCTCGTCGACCGGACTACAGCCTGAGCCAGGTCGCAAAATGTCGACGCAGAATCCGCGTCCGTTCTTCTCCTGCTCGAACCTAGCCCCTGCACCTGTTCACCTCAGACTCATCCCGAATACAGAGATCTGTTCTCCAGGGACAGGTCCCACTCGTGCTGTCTGGTTTCCAAGGCGTTTTGGCGATGCCACCGGTGGTCCTAGTGCTGGTATCGGAAAACATAGACGTGTTGCACGCCTTCCTGTCTTGAACTGTCGTGTGCAGCACGGGTGCAGGTATAGGCCTATCTACAGGCTACGTGGCGCGCAGAATTGAGGTGGAAATTGTTGCAGTACGGCGTTGAAGTTCGAATATGTCAATATTTCATACTTCCTTTCCTTTGAAGTATCGCCCTTCTGATGTCGGCCTCGTCTCTGTATCTCCCCCAGCATCTCCCCTCGCATTAGATTAGAGATCCGAAGTCCTCCGTCCTCGATATCTCGACTTGACCTAGGGCCCTATCTCTTGTCCTCGGTAGACAAGACGTTCTCCTGACCGTCGAAGGCATTCGTCTCGGAGGGTGCCCGGTAGGATCTGGCTGTTCACGTCGTAGGAGCCTCCATGTAAGACGAAATATGCGAGCGCAGGAGTCCACCTGTAGAATGCGATTACATCGTTCTCCCGCCTCTCCATTGGACCTGGCCTGTCTAATGGTTGCACGATACGGATAGTGAGTGCCCACGACCACGTCCATGCGAGAAGATACAACTTACGACGCTATCGTTCTCGCCACCGGCCGCCTCTTGCTTCTCGGAGTCTGCTGGTGCGCCTTGCGACAGGTGCTCATGAGTTCGGTCGTCTCGTCTCCCGGTCTCGGTCCTCCCACAGCGAGAGTACCACCAGAGGAGAGTCACGAGCAATAGCAAGATGAGCATGACTCCCGTGATGATGAGTGCGATCGTGATTCCATGGCTGGAGTAGCCTCGCGAGGAGGAACTCGGCAGTCTAGTCATACTGGGAGCTGAGGTCGAGGCGGAGGTGCTCTGGCCATGGGTTGTTGAAGGGATCGATTCGGATACAGGCTCGATGATGCTGCATTTTATACCAGGGGCCGCCGCACCGACGGGGATGGGGTTCTCGGTGACATCGACGAGCCCAAGTCTGTCGACGAGCTGGAGCGATACAGGCGTTCCGGCGGGCACATTCGGGGTCCAGAGGAAGTGGGTGGCGTTGATCCCGTTGAATTGCAAGGGCGTCCCGCTGTTGCCTTGGAACTTGACGAGGAGGGAGTAGGGGGTAGTTCCGCCGGACCAAGTGATATTTGCCGGGATACATTGTGTGAAAAGATGGAGGGGAGTTGAGGACTACAGGCTCGTCGTCTTCCACGGTTCCTGAAGCGGACTCTGGAGTGGGATGTAGATGGCGTGTCCTGCCCATGGCGAGAAAGTATTCCTGGAAGTAAATCTTGGGGACAGTGTGTTTCAGTCCGACGTGCAAATTGTAGCAGCGTAAACGTACCCTTTAGAGCGACATTCACGATTATGACTCTTACAAGGATAAGCCAAATGAAAGGGGCCAGATCGAGGCCTTCAGTCTGCGGTACCAGCCCGCGGACAGCTAAGAGGGAGTAGTCTGAATCGTCGGGAAGACAGCGCAGCATTTCATATGCATATGAGACCTCGAATTGTGTGACACGAAGCTCGGAAGGTCATCCATGATGGCAGGATAGATGAGATGGGAGACGAGTTCATATGATGCGCACCTATTTTCTCCAATGGTCTACCTTCTACTGTAGAGGAAACTGCGATACATTGTCGTCGCCATAGGACCTTACACCACCGGATGCTGTCCACCATCTATTAGGACATCAGTCGGGACCTGTATTCTAGAACGATCGTCTGGTAAACCTTACATGGAACATTGAGGGAAGTCCGGCTGACATACTTTCAGTTGTTGAGTCCCCCTTTAAAACCCAATCAGGCGTCCGTGAAGATGACTAGGATGAGACATGGACTGTGATCTCGCGTGCCCATCCCGTGGCGTTAATCAGGATCCTGCACTACTCTCTCTCTCTCACTACCGAGCTCGCTGTCCTCAATAATTTGTCACAGCTTCACTCAGTCTATAGTCCACATTAATACAGACTGCTACCCGCCTCAAATCCGTCTACCTCGTAAACCATCAAGGTCCGAATCTATTAAACCTCTCCAGCAGAAAACGGAACACACTCGAGAAAAGGTCCATGTCCATACAAACGAAATCGTTCTAATGCGCGATTCATGCCTGATATCCTTCTGCCACCCCATCTATGCCTCCAGTACTGCCATCGCTCGACCCGAACTCCTCGAATAATCTGCGCCGCGATGACCTGAGGCTGCCGGTCCGCCGCCCAGCAGAACCCCCTCCATTCAAGCTCTCTGTCCTCCTAAACACTAAGGGCGGCGGTGGGTTTGGAACCTGAGGCGTCTGTGAATATGCATAAATGGGAGGAGGGAATGGTGGATAGCTCGGGTGAGGGATATATGCTGTAGTGCGGTTCGAGCGATATGATGGCGGGAGCATGGAACGTGAGGATTTATGGGTCAAATTCGAGAGCCGCGCACTGGTGGTCATGTCAGGCTCTGAGATTGTTCCAGCATCGGAGGGCACTGAGGCGTAGGACGTCCTGGGCCACGGATTGTGACGACTGTAAGCGGTGGGGCTAGCGAGGTTCGCAGGTTCACGGGCATAGAGGCTCACCTTTTATGACTAGCAGCCTCGCTTCTGAGTTCGGGGGACTGGGCGGCCGCAGGGACAGTCTCTGCCCTCAGGAACATGAGGAGAGGCTGACGAGAAGCATATCTGCTGCGACTCACCGACTGAGGAAGGAGTGAATATTTCATCCGTATACGACGTATAGAAGACGTTCTCGGAGCTTTCGAATGGGTTGACAGCAGTGATTGACGGGTCGTCAGATCTTCCTGTTGCTGAATTAATTCAATACTTAGCACAGGCTTTACGCCGCCCGGGATGTCGGAAGGGCTCACCTATCGTCTGTCCCTTCTGTAAGTCTGCCTCAGTCATGAATTCTAACGCTGGCTGAGCACCGCATCACGATGAGCACCTATGGACAGGAAGACGACAACGCGAATGACGTACTTCATCTCTGGTTTCCCCTTCGACTATGTCTTGTTTCTCAGTGTCTAGCGAAGTCAACACTTGTCAAACATCGTGGCAAAAATATGATGTACAGATATTTGCCACGTACCGTTTTGATAACCCCGTTTCCTCTTCGGCAGGAAAGACCGCCACCATGGGAATGTCCACAGGAGAAGGACGACGAATACCATGATCACAGCCGCGATCGTAACTCCGCTGATTGTGTTCCCTCCAGATTGGCCGAAAAGAGTAGTGGACTGGTTCGTGGGCGAGCAGCTCTGCATTTTATCAGGGGGGCATGGAGCCGTGATGGTAGAAATCGGAAACGTTGAGATTGATTGTGGTGCTGAAGCACTCGTCGAAGGCATGACTTTGTAAAGACTAATCTCGGTTGACGTTGTTTCAACCGTGAATGTCCTGGTGGAGGGAAGAGGATTCGCTCCTTCCGGTGGTGATGGCGATGGGGGGACTGACGGTAGTGAGGACACCAGTGAGCTGCTAGTGGTAGAAGTTGGGGTCGGAGAGATGGTCGAGAGTATGGGTGCCACACTTGCATCGTTGTTGCTGGACCCGGCTCTCGCGATCAGAATCATCTCGAGGGCGAGGGTGAAGCCGCGCCCATCCAAGAGCTCGAGCAGCATCTGCGTCCCTACGGACGCGGTTGGAGTCCACACGAAGTACGTGGTGTCGATTTCTGAAACTTGTTCCTGGGGCCTTTTGCCGTCTTCTCTGAGGCGGATTGTGTAAGGAGGGATCCCGCCCACCCATGTAAAATTCGCTGGAACGCCGCGTGGCAGCGATCGCGAAGGGGAATTGAGAATAAATGAGTCGAGGCGCCTGTCGCCCCCAGCAGTACTCGCAGTCGAGGCAGAGATGGGTTGCGTAAAATGGACCGGCCTGCGGCGGACCAGGCTGGACGCATGATTGACTTTCCGGACTGTCATAGCTGATGGAGTGCCATATAGTCGCACGCCAGATGATGCTAGATAGGTGCCCGATGCTGAGACAGATCGATACAGTCCGTCCACCGTGAAGGTGTCTGCAAGTTTGGTTACGATATCATGGAGAGGAGGCGTATGGATAAATCTTACCTGAAAATCTACCAGTAAAACTGGTGAAAGTCGCCTCCAGCGGCCGTTAGCAGCAGAGGTTTTAGTCCTAAGTCGGAGTCAGTTTCACACAATGGAGAGACATCGAGTCCATTGTGCGCACTGGAATTCACTCTCTTGGCAGCCAACCAGGGCCGAGGCAGAATGGGCCAGCTAGAGGCTTCCAGCGCGGAGTACCAGCCAGCGCACAGCGAAGAATGGGGGGATCAGAGACTAGAGGTCTGGACGCCTGCAACAATTAGTATGAGCAGCGTGCGAGAGGAATTCGAGCTCCGAATCGATCATCTTCAATGGCATGGAAGACTAACACAGGTTCCCCGCTTTCAGAGATACTCGTCTGCTACATTTGACGGCGGCACTGGCAGTTCTCGGTAAATGAATGATGCACAGGAGCTGAAAAGGGGACCTCATCTGCCTTTGTGTAATAGAGTATCAGTCAGAAAATTACTGCATTCCCCGAGACGCCCTGTATCTATGACATTGGCAGGCGATGGTGAGATGGCGAGGAGGGGTTGTCGAGGATACTCATCTGAATCCTTTGATTCCAGTCTAGTAATATCGGTCCGATCGCGAATTACGTGCCAGCTCCCGACATCAATCTCCACGACTGCTGAGGTTGTAAGACGTACCAAAGAGGCAATGCCGCGTATCCCGCGCATCACTCAAAAGAGCGTCCACGAACGGAAACCCTGAGGACGGCGGTCCTATGATGAAAGAACTGCTAGTGCGACTCCTTGCGTGGCTCAGGCTGCGCCGGAGACCGAGATCGCCGGACGTCCCACTGGGGAGCCGACTTGCCCAGTGCAGCACTGGCAGATCGAGTGAGGAGTCCACGTTTCTGGCACTCAGTCCTCCTCGCCGGCTGTATACATAGAGACATGGCAGAACAGCTGCAAATCCGACTCATTCTTGAATTATTCTGACAATTTTACAGCTGCAAATGCCGATAGTACGACGACTACGAGCCTCGTACGCGTTATTGAGTCCACGAGTAATATCTATAAATCTAGAATAGCTTCTAGCCGAGAATCCAGAATCCTCGCGTCGTGTGCCCCGACCGGGGGGGGGGATCCGGAGGATGAACCCCTTCCTGAACCTCAAGAGGCTCCCCCTATTCTAGACTCGCTGCCGTCCTCGGAGTCACTGTCCAAAGCCCTGCCCTAGTCCAGCGTGTCGCTCGCCTCCAATTCAGAGGATCAGTCACGGTCTTCGTCGCGCTGCGGCATCCTGAACCTGAACGCCAACTCAGGCGACGTGGGACGCCTCGGCACGTACGCAGGCGGAGCGGGGAAGAGGCGGTAGATCCCCGTCGGGATGTGGGTCGTCGAACTCGAGTCAGACCTGTCCGACGCCGACGGGGAGTCTGAGTCTGAGCAACAGGATGACGAAGGGGCCGTAGACTCGGAGGCGGTGTCGGAGCAGCTCGTCCGCGTCAGGTATGACCTGAGGGACGCAGTAGACGCTCTGAGGGAATTTGTACTTAGTATCTGGACTGGGTGGAGAGGAGAGGCGGCCGAAGCGTACCTTTCGCGTGGGGCGCCTCGGAGGCTGTTCCTTGGGATTATATCGCTCATCCTGAGACTAGATCCGACGCTGGGGAGACTTACGCGAGGGCGCGAATCCGATCGCGAAAATGTCTGGTCATCGTCTCTCGATTGCGACAGGAAGAGGCCCGCGGCGGTGTGCTCAGGCACATACAAGATATTCTCGGGGTTCTCGAAGGGGTTCAAGTGCGAAGGAGGAGTGTCGGGACGGTCGACGGATTGTTCTGTGATTGACAATCTATGGGTTCCAGCGCCGGTTGGAGGTGGAAGACTCGGTCTCCAGCGTGAGGGCGCCCCAACGAAGTCTCGGCGTATATCGCTCTGGGGCTGCAGGCTTGCGTGCTGTGCATTGCATGATAATAATAATCAACCTGAGTGCTCACCGGCACATTCAAGAGCAAACGGAAGCGACGTACCTGTGCTGGCTTCTCGCTGTCCACTGGTGCGGATGAATTACGGGAGTGCCGCAGAGACGCACCATGTCGATTCTCGTTCTGCCGGCGTCTCGTCCAGCTCCTCCCCCCACAATAGACCCACCATACTAACACGACGAGAAGCGCGAAGGCGGCGAACCCCACCACGATGAGCGCAACCGACTTCCCGCTGATATGTAGCCTCGCGCGTGCTGTGTCGCTGTAAGGCGGAGTGGGGGGGCCCGAGGACTGCGCATTGTCGGCGCCGTTCGAGGTGGCATTGGTATAGGGGGTCCCAGAAGTTGGATGTGTGCTCCTAGGAGTAGAAGGCGGGGGACTAGGACGCAGTCGAGAAGTTTGAGACACCGTCGAGACGGAGGTTGTTGTCGTGGATGTGGATGTCGCAAAGGAGACAGAGGTTGTCGACGGCGAGACAGACGGTGTAATGAATGTAGAAGAAGGCTCGGACTGGTTGGGGATGGAGGTAGTACACGGCGACGTCAAGGGCGGCATACATGAAGGGGTGGGAGTTTTAGATTGGCCGGAGTTGGAAGGCGTTCGGGGGTGAGTTGAAGAGGTAGACAGTGCGGAGTGGCTTGTGGGGGAGTGCGTATCAGTTCGGACATGTGTTGATGAGGACTTGGAGGATTTGTGGCTGATAGAAGTGCCCCGACCAATAGTAGGGCTGGTTGTGCGTGTAAAAGACTTGTGTGGTGTTTGAGAACTCGAGCGACGATGCGTTGGCGTTGAGACGGGGATGGTGCCTTGCGAGATCGAGCTGGCATGACTTGAAGAAGAGACTTGGCTGGTTGAAGGTGTCGAACTTTCATGTCGGCTCAGGGAGCGGGTCGAGGATCCATGTGGCATATTGCTGTGGGTTGAAGCCCCTAGATCCTCGATGATGGTAAGTCTGGGATCCAATGCGGGGATATTGAGAGAATCGACAAGCTGGAGTGCTACAAATGTCCCGGCAGGTACATTGGGGATCCACATGAAGTGAGTGGTGTTGATGCCATCAAATTGTCTGAGGATTTGTCTGAGGTCCAATGTGGCGACATAGAGCGAGTAAGGACTCGTTCCACCTGTCCATGTAATGTTCGCTGGGACGCCATATGCCAAAGGTGATGGGGTATTGACAAATGATGGCGCATCCAGAGCGCCATTGAGGAGTGGCAAATGGGTGCCTAGGAGAGCCGCCATGACTGCATAGTCATCTATAAGTTAGTTCCTACGCAGTATTTCAACACGTACTGAACGTGCTTCTCCTAGTCCACGAGGATGCGCAGCGTTGAGGTTTGTGGAGGACGGTGGCTGCAAAAACGCCTAGAAAACGGTGAATGAACGAGTCAACGGTTTCTTGCGCGTTGCACTATTGAAGGGCGGCGGAGGAAGAAAGGAGTACAGTGGGATGGCTGGTTTAATTGTTATGGCAAGCGGGTGAGATGAATTTCTCCGGGGGTTCATCAGCCTCATTAACGACGAACACGATGGATTGATTCTGATCCAGTTCATCTATAGTAGCGGGCGTGATCAATAGAAGGTGTGATATAGATGAACTAGGAATTCTCACCTTCAAATTACTGTCATCGCATTCCCATATCAGCGGGGGCAGTGTTGCAGAAGCTCAGACCGCCGAGTAAGGTTTATAGGCGGGGGCGCGACTATCTTGAAAGGGCGTTGACTAACACACCGGTCTAAATCAATGAATTAAATGCCGCAGTTTAGAGATCTGAGCTCGTTATAAATGGAATTACAAGCAAAGGCCAACAGTAGCAGCGGAGGGAGATCACAGAACTCAAAGTCGACGACACTGACTGGCGGTCAACCTAGTGCTGGATTCTGAATGAGATTGTAGCACGTACAGGAGAGCAACCGCTGATACACACAGTTTAAGCGACTGCCAGAGGAGGAGAGAAGGGAGTTCAGTGTCTCGATGATTCGACTCGAGGCAACACCGACAGGCGGACGCTGTGCGGCCCGATCTCAGGCGCTCTGTGACGAGTATCGAGTGACTTATCACATGTCCGGCTCAGGTCGTGTTCCCCAACGTCCGCGACTTCCATTGACTCAATCACAATGGTCACACATTCGCTGGTTCACCACCAAACTCCCTTATATCTGTCCCCTTATCCTTTCGCGACAACTGCGAACCTCCCGATGCCAGAGGACACACCTGTACTATCTCGATTCCCACCATTTTCTCTCGTAGAGTCACGCTACCGGGCCTTGCACGTTCGAGTCTGGCGTCGCAGCCCATGAATACCCAGTAATTATGAGCTAAACCTAAGTCGCCAGCATCTAGATCCACATCGACACACTAACCAGAAAGCATTGTCCTCGTATGTCAGCTTTAACGACGTCCAACTCCAGTCGGAGTCGCGCACTCGAGCGACGCGTCAAACATGGCCAGTGGAGAGCGACATGAGCAAGGCGTGAAGAACAGATAGGGAATGGGTGAGTAAGGGACATCTATATCGGCCTCAGGCTGGTACTTTACTTACAGATTGTCTGGCTGTCTTGTACCCCCGGAGGAGATGATCTGGGTTCTAGTCACGTTCCAACGCCGTTTCCATCCCATTCTGAGTTCATCTGAGGAGTAAAACGCTGGAACATATCTTTCGGGTGCTCTGTTATTAGATGTTCTCCAATGAGCCGATGTATTTGGTTCTCTTGTCTTCATGGCGCGTTCAAGGGGTGTCGAAGCAGTACTTCGCTTTTAGCTTCGGCTTGAAATTGTGGACTATCTGCACCCCCAGACGTCCTAGATACATCCACATGGTCTACAGGATATCTGCCAAGTTCCGAGCCGGAATTCCAAGAGGCTGGGAAAATTTTCTCCCCACCGCCGCTCACGCAGGGCTGGGCGTAGTAGAATGCCAAGAGTAAAATTGCCGCTGAGCACGCCCCTTCACAGTGAGTACTACCGCCTCAACGAGGCGAGAGCGGAGCTACGCTGCCTCATATTAGTCATCGCCCTTTAAACGTGACTGCGCTCAGAAATGTCGACGCCGAGCATGATTCGAACCTGGTGATGCTGACGCCGCCCCTTCCCCCATACATAATCTAGATGCGACGCCCCTCAGTGCCTCCCTGGATGGTCACTTGCTGAGATGTTGACGCGCTTGTTCGATGAATTATATTCTCCTTGGGGCACAAACCATCCACTGTACAGGCTGCGCGTGTTGCCTCTTGCCGCATCGTAAATGGTGCCGTCCTGCTTGTTGCCCCATGTCACCATCATCACTGTGATCTGAAGTAAACTCACAAGGCAGCGGCCCAGGGTCCCACTTGAGGCTCGTCCCATCGACTACGCGCGATATGGAGCACAAGTTCTTCACCCCAGTCCTTCATCGAACAATAATGTGGCCACTAATGCTCTTGTGTAGTGCTCTCCGGCTACTGTCCGCCGGCCTGGCCTCTCTGTCGACGAGGCACACTAGGCAGAAAAGATATAAAGGAACGTACGCAGCTCACAGTCCTACATCCTCATCCAAATCCCCATCTAAACATCCTCAACTCCTCACACAACTCATAGCATACAGATATGTCAAGCCATCTGAGGAATCTACCAGTTGTACCCGTGCGCACTCCAAAAACCTTTCGTCATCATTCTCCTTCTTGTGCTCACATTCACGACCCTCGCTGTCGCCACATAGTTTCCAAGCGGTTCGAGGATTATCTCGGTGACTAGAGTTCTACAGTGCTACGAGTGCTGGGGTAAGAGTTTCTTTCTTGTAGCCATCTCTTCAATGTCCCTGACGCCTCGCCCTCCACGCTGAAGACTTCAACATGGAGAGATGTAAACCTGAGACCAGAACCGGTTGCAACCACTGCAACAGCGCAACGCGGCGGTGTTCAGTGCGGTTGATAACAGAGTGAGTGTTTCTGGACGTGGTCCAACTTGCAGTCTAGTTATTGCCTCGTTATCATCTGGTTTACAGAGCGCAGTACCTCACGGAGCGCCGTGCTAGACAGGCGGCGCGAGCCAGCGGCTCAGCGTAAAGCGCATACGGTCCAGCGCCAACCTTGCAGCTGTGCCGCACCGTGCGGAGGGAACGAACAAGGGGGGATCTAGCATCGCAAAGAAGAGGAGGTTGAACGAGCCATTTAGTATATAAATTTGCTGTAGTACAGAGCCTCGAGTGAAGAAAACTCAGACGTAAACGTTGCGACTATCACTGGTGCCTTCAATCGATCCCCCGTGGACGACAGTTTGGACCTCGATAACCCCAATGGCGTATATCGACCCCACCAACCCCTCCGGGTTACCCAGACCGACTCTTGCTCTGCCAGAGAGCAACTCCAGAGTTCTTGGTGCCCCGGGCACCATCGCCGGCATCGAAGTCTGATCCCGTGTAGCTACAGAGTGAGTGGTGTTGGGTATCGTACGCGTATGACGTCAGGGTGGGCGTACCCCTCCGCAGGTACTTGCAGCACTCTTCGAATCTCGTCCTGCTTACCGGAATTGTGCTGATGACCGTGTCTTCACCTGCAGCGGCCGTATTCGCAGAACCTGCAGACAGGCTTTTGAGGGCCGAGTCGCTGTTCGTGGAGCCCGCCGCTGTTGCAGTGCGCTCGAGCGCACCTCAGGTTATGCCTTCATCCCTTCGAAAGAGCTTGACTTGAATTCTGCACGAGAAAATGCACCAAGAGTGAGCGGCTGAGGGCTTGTGTCAGGCTGCGGGCGCATCGAAGGGGCGAGGTGCACCTGCCTGAGTGATGCTGTGTTAGAGGACAACAATGTCGGGATTGGGGCCCAGGACTGACATGGAGGCGATCACCACAGCAACAAAGGCTGGCAGCTGGAAACAGATAGAGGGACGATGTCAGGAAGCCGACTTAGCACATGGTTCTCCTAGTGTATATAGGATTTGTTTGTCACCCGGACATGACAAGACGGGTGGTTTGCTTACCACCCGGGGCTGGCCGGGTGGCTTATAATATGCAGAAGTGACGGCCGGCCGCAGGTGGGTTGAGGCACCAGATTGATATGTCAGAATACAGTAGTGATGGTGTGTACGGTCATCCTCCAACATGCGCATGGGTGATCAGTGATGGTAGAGAGGAAGGATAGAATCTGTCGAAAGCAATGCCTGGCAGGCAAGGTGTTTGGATTAGGTCCTGACCCTCTGAGATGCATGGTAAACTTCACTGTACGCTTACAGTTTGCTGCATTGAGGCAGTCCCAGGGTCTGTGGGGCATGTATGTAAGCTTATAGTATATGACTGAATGCTGTTGAAGGACGACGTGACCAACTTTGCAGCATAGCCACACGAACACATTCCAATGGCTTGTATAGGAGATATAGCATGCTCAGTGTGCAGGGAAAGCGTACATCTTGGTTGATTAGTTTGAAGAACGAGCACCAGTCTACACGCCGGCCAGAAACCAATGGCGAGAACGCGCAGCCCGGCCGGGTGTCGTACCCGGACAAGCCTGCAGCTCGACTGCTCAGCTCTGCACGGCGGCGTGGCCTGGTTCTCGACGTTCCTGCTATCAGATCAGTTCAAAGAAAGCCTCACCTGTAGTGTGGCTGCCTGCGTCTGGGAGGATAGCCCGGCCGGCAACCAATGGCGAGAAAGCGCAGCCCGGCCGGATGTTGTACCCGGACAAGCCTATAGCTCGACTACTCAGCGCTGCACGGCGGCGTGTCCTGGTTCTCGACGTTCCTGCTATCAGGTCAGTTCGAAGAAAGCCTCACCTGTAGTGCAGCTGCCTGCGTCCGGGAGGATAGCCCGGCCGGCAACCAATGGCGAGAAAGCGAAAACCGGGCAATCCCAGAGCTTTGATCCACAATATGTTCTGCAAATCTCAATATTTTTTACTTTTGAGCCTGAGTCCACAGTGTTTGTAGAATTTGAGATCTCCCTGCCTTGGCCACTGTTTCCCTATATTTAGACATGCCCCCGGCCGACAAAGCACAAAGCAAAGGTTCTTGTTCCCCCCTACCAGGCGTAACCATTCGAATTTCGATTTCGGGTCCATCGGGAGGGTTGGAACCTGGCGTGTTCATGTCCGCCGGAGTCTGTGTAACGTGCACAGGTGGTTCCAATGGTCCTAAACAGGTTACAGTTCACCCACACACGTCCTATGGTAGCACAATTTCCGTTGTACCTTCTATGTCATCGTCCGACCAGTCGATGTCCATATCGTCTTGTTGCTGGTCTGGAGCTTTGCAAAACATGAATTGATGTTGACAACTGGCATTATTTCTACACATCCCTCCGACCTACCCTGTCTACTAATATTTCCTGATTCTACGATGTGAATTGGGCCAGCAATAGAATCTGAAAACAAACATAAATCAGCGTAAATCAGCCATGAGATCCTGGTAGAAATTGACCGGCCTACCGTTGTACAAGTTGTCATCAGATTCATCCGAAATTTCTTCGCCACCCGGGTTTCCTATTTTTGCCGTTATTAAACTTCAATTGGCTGCCAAAGACATCAAATGGCGTTTACCCTGATGGACGGGGCCATCATCGCTCATCGCCTCCTTCGCTACACGCCTCCCAAACACAGGGCGTGCAATGGGCACTGATGGAGTTAGTTTCATCCTCAGAATAGATGACTTGAAAACCTACGGCTGTCATCGGACTCTTCAGCATCCAAGTCGTTAGGTGCTGATTGCGTGATAGAACTCAATAGCACAGGGCGGGCTAGCGAGTCTTCATCAACAAGGTCAGCCGGTTTTTGGTTTTCAAACAAGCAAACACGCTGACTTGCCTCCATAGTCGTCATCGCTCTCGCTTTCAACCGCCGGACTGTTGAATCTTACCGGAGCTGCAAGATCTACTAATGTGAGTAACAATCAGTCAATATTGATTTCAACGGTAGCCTGCATGTCTTACGGGTGACATGTTGCTCGTTCTCATCGTCGTCTTCCGCACCCACAAACCGTTTGTCCAGTTCGTTTTCCAGAGGAGGAAGATCGGGATGTTCGTCGGTCTGTCCACTCATGTCGACATTAGCGAACCGACAAAAGGTGGGTAGGACAACAAGGGAAGCTTGATCAACAGGTGACCTTTTGGAAGGTTGCGTAAGTCCGCACAGGTACTGGCAGGTCTGCGGTTGCGCCACCACGTGATTTAAACACGCCTTGTTTTGTGCGGCGGTTCGGATCTACCCGCGATCAGTGAGTGTGATCAAGTCATCGCTCAGCAGCGCCGTTGTTGGTGTTCAAGCATCTTTGCTCTCTCTCAATCCCGTGTGTTTTGATGTCTTCCACTATGTCGTCCATACATCCACCCCCCGACCCTCTGCAAAAGCTGAGACGAATCGTCAGCCAACTCGAATACGCCTATGAAGACCGCCCCGATCCCCAATCGCCTCAACTCTCGCAATGGAAGAAAGCCTTCGCAGCCAAAGTTAACGCCCTCGCTCACGAGATACACCACATCGGTGACCAACAACCCCGTTACCTGCCAAGGTTGACAATCTGTGCCCTGTATCTTCACAACGTCCGCTGCAGCGAAGAGGATGGCGACTTCAACTTCGACAATCTCCGTCCTGTCATTCACAGGCATCCGGCCTTGACAGACCCAGCCATGAAGGTTGGCATCCCCGCAGACTTTGATGGAACAATGTTCCCGTTGTTCCCTCGAGACAAGATCAAGAGCAATTGGTGGATGACATTTGGTATGTAACACCCTGCCTCGACAGCGCGCTGCTCACCATCAAAAACAACCACAGGACATGGCCGCTTGTCCCAGACTCCCGCACCCGTACCTCCCCATCACTCCGCATCGGCGGTGCGCAAAGTCATGAGCGCGCCGCCTGGCAGAGTTGTCGAGCCTACCTCGCTCTCCCACCCGTCCTGGAACGCTCCTGCGTCGTCGATTTCCGCTCAAACCAATACGCCATCTGCCATTGTTGACGTTCATCCACCAGCTTTTACCACCCCCGCGATGACATCTGCATCCATGTTCCGTGCAAGCTCGGGTGGCCCTCCTTCTCCCGCAGTCCCTGCTACCCCCCCCGACGACGACATGATGGAAGTTGACGATCAACCCAACCCCGCCGACAAGCCGGGGGAGGAGCCGGTCGAGGAGCTGGTGAGGAAGCGCAAAGCCTCCCGATCGCCATCGCCCACCCCCCATGCAGACGGGACGAAGCGATCTAAGCCGCAGGAAGATGATTCAGATGATCAGCAGCCAGGCAGACCAGCAACGCCTCGAAAGGAGACTGTTGAATCGACAAAGGTTTGCTTCGTATTGAACACACCGCACTTCTCGTACGACTGACATCGAGCTACAGGGCGCCCAACATGTCCCCAAAATCAAGCCCACTGCCCGTATGTCGATCAGCAATAGTCGACCAGTAACCAACACGCACAAGGCAGCCGCAAAGAACGTGGATGTCAAGGGCAAGGGCAAGGCCGTTGACAAGACGCAAGGGTCGAGCACGAGCGAGATCGTTGAAGGGGAACGGAATGGCCATGCGATCGACGAGGAGGATGTCGCCATGCCGGAGCAGGTTGATGCAGATGACGGGCAGGGCAAGGCGCAGGGGGTTGAGGACGAGGACGAGGACGAGGACGAGGACGAGGATGAAGACGAGGGCGAGGATGGGGACGGCGATGGGGACGAGGACGAGGACGAGGATGAGGACGAGGACGAGGACGAGGAAGAAGAAGAAGAAGAGGAGGAGGAGGAGGAGGAGGAGGAGGAGGAGGAGGAGGAGGAGGAGGAGGAGGAGATCAAGATCAAGGACCGACCCGCCAGTTCAGAGGTCGATGCCGAAGCTGACGAAGATGAGCTCGATAAAGCCGCGCCAGACAGCAAGCCACGTAGGGGCGGCAGACGCAAGGGTGGAAAGAAGAAAGACATCCCTCCAGAAGCCGAATTTCCGCCAGAAGACTTGGAGTGGGCTTGGTATGAACACGTACGTCAACATCATCTCGATCACCCGCACGCACTAACAACTGTTATCAGCCGGACGCATGTCAGAAATGCAGGTCCGAAGGCAGGGCTTGCGTCTTCTCTCCTCTCTTCACCTCCAGCTGTTGGCGCTGCATCGGCAACCGTCGCATCACATGCACCAATCTCGTCGGCCCGAAGAAAGGGCAGAAGATCGGCGCATGCTACGAGGGCTACCGCTGGTGGAAGCAAAAATGTCGTCCAGACCTTTACCCCGGCTCACACCCGCACCCCGGTTCCGAGATCGTCCGAGGCGAGGATGTTCCTCAATGGTTCCGTGATCTGTACAGCCAGCGGGAACCTGGCGGTCCCCCATCACCCGAGATCCCAGCTACTCCGTGCGGCAAACCCAAAGCATCCACGCTTAACCAGCCTCGCTTCGCCAATCTGGGACGTCCCTTGCCATTCTTGCCCGAGCAGGAGGACACCGACGAATCCACCGGTGAAGCTGGTACAGATGGCAAGACAGCGGCAGTTGATGAACACCAGCCTCACCTCGAGGAGACGAAGAACACGACGACGAAGAACACGACGACGAAGAACACGAACTCGGCGAAGGTCAGGAAGGACAAGGCTGCCCCGGCAGCCGCCAAGCCGCGCGTCAGCTCAAGCACCCCCGCAGCATCAAATTCTCGTCCCAAGGGGGACGCAGCGAACAAGGGCAAGGTGGAGACCAAGGCGAAGGCCGAAACCAAGGCGGGGATGGAGACCAAGCCCACGAAGACGGAAACCAAGGCCAAGAAGCAAGCCAAGGGCAAGTCGAAACCCAATGTCAAGGCTCAGGCTGAACGGGGATCAACAGTCGAGGGCGACGACGCCACCACGTCCAAGCGCCGGTCGCCTCGAAAGCGGAACCCGGCTCTGCCAGCCGAGACAGCCGCCGGCCCCGGTGGGCGCAAGTCCACCCGCCAACCGGGGAAGGCCACGAAGAAGCCGGCACGCTCTTCCTCTGCCACAGCCGACGTCGTCGAGGACACATCCCCACAGCCCGAGCCCGAGCCCCGTCTCGAGCCCAAGGACAGGAAGGTGAAGCCAAGACCTCAGCCCAAGAAAAAGCAGCCTTCCGATAGTCCAGACGTGACGATGGCGGTCCATATCCCAACCACCGAAGCGGCTGCAGGGACATCTTCGGGAGGGAGCGGGAAGGTGCGTGCGCAGAGCGTTTTCGTTTTCATACCCCCCTTCAAGAAGGATCTGTCCAAGCAGAGCGCTGGGGGCTCCAAGCCCACCAAGACTGCGAACACCACATCTGGCCCTCCCATCACGAAGGTGGGTCCTCCCAAGGGTGTTAGGCGTCGGCGAGGGGGTGATCAGCCAGCGTCCCGAGGGGCGGCGGGTGTCCACCCTGTGCATGATGCAGATGATGAGAACGAGGCTGATGTTCCCCGAAAGAAATCTCGCAAGGTGACGGCTGGAGATGCAGCGAAAGTAGTGACGCAGCAAGCAGGGGAGGGTGATGAGGACGGCCATGGAACGCCCCCTCGTCAGTCTGTTCAAGATCAAGAAGACCCATTCGGTATGCGAAACCCTTCTGTTCCCTATGACCTTATCACCATGTCGCCTCCAAATGTTGCCCTTTGGGGCGCTGGACTAATCAACGCACATTTTGACCTAGAATTCACGTTTTCGTACCCTGCGACCACCCCAGGATCTGTGGACGTGACGTCTGCACGGCCCCCATCCATCGTACCATATGCCGCAACAGGCACCGTTTCGAAAGATGAGACCGGCGAGAAGTCCTCTGCCAACACCCCTTCCCGCGCAAATACCCCCGTTCCCACGACAAGTACGTCGAGGGGCTCGAAGAAGGGAACACCCGCACTGAGACTGACACCCGTATCGGGTATGCACGCTCGCAGCAGCATTGAATATTGTTCATTGATCGAATATGGAATAGACATCAATCAGTTGAAGTCGCACACGCCGCTCAGTGCGCCATCGGAGGAGCAGGAGCTGGTCCAGCTGCCAACGGTCCACGTGTCTGCGACGGAGGAACCCGCGGAGGGGCAGGAGCTGGGCCAGCTGCCAACAGTCCATGTGTCTGCGCCAGAGGAACCCGCCATCCCTACGAGTACTTCGCCGATCACCTCTGACGAGCAACTTGCCCACATCCTCAGGTTCTCGGACACTGTGCGCGAAACCCTCAGCGGCTCATACCGCGTCCTTGTCACTCGCTACCAGCAGGGTGGTGCGTCATTGCCCCCGCGCGACGACGTACTCGGCAGCATTGAACATCTCTCAAAAGCCCTTCGAAATCTCACCGTCGACCTCCTGCTCTTCGGCTCCATGTTCGAGCACATCTCCACCTGCTTCGAGATGCTCGCCGGTGTCTTGCAGCTCGGACATGCGATGCCGGTGGGGTTGGATGACTTGGCCCAATCAACCGCGATGCTTCTGGAGCTCTACACCACCAGCGGTCAGGAATGGAGCCGACTACATGACATGTTCACGCCATCTTCCAACGAGCCCTCGCAATCTCATCTGAACGCGACCTTGGCAGCGGTAGCCGATGAAATGACATGGGACATGTGTGCTCTGGCCCCGGACGTCGACCCACTCCCCGCCCAGCTCATCCAAGCCCTCGCCGCGGGTGACCAGGACCTTCCCCGGATGCTCATAGGAGCTGCGAAAATCCTCGCTGCCGGAGCGGAGGTCGTGCACAGTGAGCGACAGGCCATGAACGTTGTTCTTCAAGCCCTGCCTCCGCCACCCGTCCCCGTCCCCACGCCCTTTCCTCCCAACAATCCACCAGAGCAAGCCTATGGGCCGGCATTTCCCACTACGCAGCAAGTCATGGACACCCTATCGGCAGTCAGCACGAAACTCGTCGAGCTCGAGAACGACGTCGAAATGTTGAAGCAAGGCCAGTTCGTGGAGGGCTATCTCCAGTCACTCGGGGTGACTCCCAGCGCGCTCAAGGCTGTCGGGCAGTTCGCGAGAACCTTCTCAGAGGGTGCGTCAGACGGTGCGTAATAGCAGGGTGAGACAGTTTCGGACTAGGACGATGCCAGACTTTACACCCGCATCCCTCCTCGGTGATCGGACCGCTCGGTTGCTTTGTGTTGTCGAAGTCCTACATCGCATGTCACAGTTACACCCGCCGCACACGTCGATAGCATTGTTCCCCTCGGGTACCGAATTGCATATCTCATGTACACCGTTTGTGTTCTGGTAGTGAATTGAAGAGCCCATGTTACTCTCAGTGATGACGGTACTCGGCACGATGATGTTTGAGTACCGAGGACAATGTGGGAGCCCAGCTCAGGTGCAACGTTGCAAAATCACAAATCCCCGGCATCTGGTATCATTGGCGCCCGGGTAAGCCGTGTGTTGTCACAAATATCAAAGCTTTGTGATGATCTATCTTTGAGGATCACCCGGATTGTCGCTGTTATGCCCAACACCACTCTTCCCATCTTTGCTCGGGTGATCACCCGGTGCGATGGGAAACGTGGGACTGTACATCCAACCTGGGCTTTGTCTCCAGCTGCGCTGTATTGTGTTCGCTGGCAGTCGCACTTCCCACATGCTGTCTTCGGGACGGTGATGCTGTCTCACCCGCTCAGTTGTACAATTCGGGTTACAGCTTCCCATCGTATTTGCCCCTCTGACCTCGGTGTCTGTGTACCGCACTGTTCCTGGAAGAGATACGGCTGATCATCCGTTGCATGAATGACACAGTTCCTAACGAAAGCCGGCCAAAGTAGGAGATGAAAAGATTCCAGCTCACATATCGTCGGGACACTGCGGGTGTTTCGGATGAATTGCCACCTTGGTCCATCAAGTCATCCCAGCGATATCGGCAAAGGCCAGGAACTGTTCTTATAAAGCTCTCACTTTGTGCCAGAGAACGTCCGACAACCTTCTCCTCTATCACACCCCCAGTCATGAAGGACCCTGCCCAGATTCAGCGGGAACTCGATGCTTTCGACGCTCATGCAATGTCGTTCGGTCCTCTGCCCCGATACAACAGCGACGGCACCGTGATGGCCGTTGGAGAACCGTACCCTGGGTCAAGGGTGTACGTAGTTTGGAGTGGGAGGGCCACTGGATTGTTCTACGGGTGGTGCGTGAGATCCGTTGTTCACGATTATCCGCGATCTGACATCTGTCCAGGGACAACTGCCATGCCATGACGTGGCGGTTCCCGGGCAATGCTTTTGTTGGGTGTGACTCTCTTGAGGACGCCCAAGAAGCATTTGTCTGAGGCCCACCGAAGTTAACCGAAGTATGGCGGGTACCTGCTCCTCGGTTTGCGCAGCTCAGCCCCCGCATTTACGACGGCCCTGTGGACCAGCCTACAAGTGCACAGCGTCATGACCACCCAATCGAGGGCGGTCGCGGACCCGATATCTCAAACATCGTCACTCAAGACAATCATCCTCCTCCCATCGACATTCCCGTCGAGCACGACCTTACTACTGACGCACTCCAGCGCTGGAACACCCAAGCCGATCATAGCCACTACAAACACCACCCTCCGTCCATGGATGCGGTGTCTGGCATCACCTATGACACAGTGTCTTCGGGTACCATCCGCACCCCTGGGGGATGGGCACGCAACACTGCAGGGACAGCAGCCACCGAGGAAGGAATCGTTGCTTGGGCCGTGATTCGTGGCGTCAGGCCGGGTGTGTACCATAGCCGGTGAGTGCCATTGATGCAGTTGCAAAGCTTTTGCGCCTGCTGATCGCATTACGTTTCCAGTGCTGAGGCAGACGCAGCTGGTGGGGGTGCGTTCGGCAGGAAGATTGTGGGATTTGATCGCAAGACCCATGCATACGTGTACTTCGTCCAGAAGTACATGAAAGGCATGATTGGAGTCGGTCGTGCAATTCAAACTGACTGATGCCAGACGACATGTATTCTGCGGCTGTACGATGTATGTGTGCTGTACGATAGATATGCTGCACGACAACTGCACAATGTCACGCACGAGAACTGCTACGAGAAACAATGTATGCCTTTGTCTAGCTGGTGGGTGATCAGATGACGGTAAAGACTGTGTGGGGTATGACGACCTCCGCGGGTGATTTGATGCCAGGAAACAGAGCAAAAACAAAGGTCCTACTGTTTTGCCTTCTTCCTCAAGCGCTCCGAACGCTTGGGCGTGGACATGACTGCAGCGGCCTCGTCGACGACGCCACCGCTGCCCTTGTTGTTGCTATCGCTGTGTTGACGCTTCCGACCCTTCCTGGCCTTGTTGGGAGATGACGGATGATCGATTGCAGCAGTCGCCAACTGGCTGTCGGCCACAGCAGCGCTCGCCTTCTTGCCTCCAGGGCGCTTGCCACTCCGCTTACCCTTCTGCTCCACTGCAGAGTCATCCACAGTGGAAGGGCCTGCGGTGGCCGAAGTTGATGGGGCGGTGTTGACGTTGCGCTTGAATGCGGGTCGAGGGGCAGGGGGTGGAGTGAACATCCGTTCACAGGCATACACCAGCTGCTCGAGATCGATGTGTTCGCGAAGAAGTACCGATGTGGTGAAGAAGGACGGCAGAGATGATGGAGGATGGTCTCCGTGAGGAAAGTCAAGGAGAATCTCCATATCGCGAAGGGTGAGACCCATCGCAAGACAGTACCGGTGAATCTCTTCCTCCTCGGCACCAGCCGCTGGCCCGGCCTTTAGGTACTTGATGACGGCCTTGACACGGGACCCGTCGTCGTGAACAGCCTTGGGCAGATGAGCCGACCGATGACTCCAAACCGCCCATTTCATCGCACCCTTCTGCCTGACGTGACATGTGTCTGAAAACTGAGCAAAAGTGAGCGTTAGGGTCTGCGGGCATCAATGCAGTGCAGCGGAAAACATACTTTCGGTGATGCACGCTCAATCATCCGCAGGTACGGAGTGGAATCAGAGAGACTGTTGAGGAACTTGATACGAGCCGCGCGGGTGTTCTCTACCCGCCAAGGACTGAGAAGCAGGGTGTTCTCGTTAACAGAGCCTTGAGTCGGGCGATTGACCTGAGACCCGACGTCGGTGGAAGGGTGGTTCGGCGTAGCAGGAAGTGGGATGTCAGATGTGGCCCCAAAGGATCCGGTGTTTGCCGCCAGAACAACTGTCGGCGGCGTCTGCTGCACAACTGAAGGCCTGTGGAGGAAGTGATCGCGGCATGCATCGACAAGCCTGTTGATGGTCTGCGCATCACCCGCCAGGACTGTCGCATAGAAGAACGTGGGAAGGTGGGGGGGGAGCGGAGTGTCGGGTTCGAACTCAAGAACAATGGCGAGGTCACGTAAGGCCAAACCCATTGTGATGCAAAGCGATTGCACCTCAGCGCCGGTCATGGGAACATCAGTGCGGGTGACCAGCCATGCGACTGTCTCCGCCCACTGAGCATTGTCGGTGTGGATCGTCGACGGGAGGTGTCCGGACTCATAAGCCCACGTCGCCCAAGCATATGGTGTATCCGCGGATGGGAGTTCACAGTCGTCGAGGAGCTACACAGGGCAGTCCATTGTCAGTGGGTTCAAGTGAGAGATGATCGCAGAGAGACGCACCTGATCCTTCGCGCGAAGGAGCATTGTCTGGTACTCCGTCCGTCCACTGAGGCCTTGCAGGAATTCGAGTCGGGTGATGGAATCACCTTTCGCAGAAGCAGGGCCGGGGAGGGGGGGATGACCGTCGGTGGGGACGTTAGTAGACAGAGGTGAGGGGGCATCACTCGGACTCGCAGCTGTCAAGGCGTTGGCGACAGCATCTTCATCGTCCAGTTCGGCGTTGCCATCCGCCGATGCGGGGACACCCGGATGTTCGCCGTCGACGTCGATGTCATCTTCGTCATCTGAGCTGTCGCCGTCGCTCAAGTCGACCCACTCATCGCCTGAGTAGTCTCGAGCATCTTCGTCGGTCTCGTCGTCATCCGCGTCGAAGTTGTCGATGTTGTCGAGGGTGCGTGGCGTAGGAGCAGAGATGTCAGTCCGAACAACAACCTTCCCCCAGGCCTTCGTCTTGCCTTTTGATCTGGACGGTTGCTGGGCATTGCCACCAGTCGCAGTGTTGGCAACGGCAGTCGCCTTTGCCTTGCCTTTGCCTTTCGCTTTTGCCGGCTCGACATTGTCCTTGGGCTCGTCGGAGTCATCCGCAGGAGCGACGGACTTTGTATCAGGAGCAGAGCGAGCGGGACGTGCGACCGTCTTCTTCTCGCGTCGGGGTCTCGGCGCAGGATCGATAGAGCCAGGGTAGGTGGCGGGGATGTACTTCTGACCAGTCTTGATATGGTGGAACTGGAAGTACGTGGGCTTAGACCCATCCTTCGGGAATTCCAAGGCGCGGACATGGTCAATGAAATCGTCAAGGGGCCCGGTGTTAACGTGGGAGGGATCCAGGAAGACAAATCCGGGAGGATAGAGCTCTCGATCGATGAGCTCATCAGGTGTTTGGAAGAGCGCCTTCCATGGTACGCCACGCATCACGCGCCCTGCCGCAAGGTCTTTGTGAAATCAGTGTGGGCATGCGAGTGAATGTGAGCGGAAAGCTTACTGTAATGTTCTGTCATATACTTTCGGAAGATCTCTTGACGACGGTCCTGCTGAACCACATCCGGAGACCCCTTGAAGGTGGGCATGATGGGGAAGCCGTTGTCGTGGTGATCGAAGACGTACGGCTCCGGTTTGGACTTGACCTTGGCCGGCGGGGGTGTGTCCGTTGTCTCGTCCTCTTCGCCGGTGATGAAGCCACGGAAGAAATCCTGAAAGTTCTTACAGAAGTCTTCATCCCAACCATCCGTGTCCATGAACGTGTTACCGGGGTCATCGGGATCCTCGGCCCACATCTCCGAGGTATCGTAGCTGTTCGGAATGCATGAGCGATGATTAACCAGCTCCTCGTACAACATGTGTGCTCACCGTTGAACCTTCAGCTTGTGGTCCGTACCGACGTACATGCCGTACATGAACACTGCCATTCCACAGTTCTTGTGCACGAGCTTCGTAAACGACCGGAACCACTCCTGGGAGCGGTGGTCCGCCAAGCTGCACGCGTTTGAATCAGATGGTGGGTGTATCGTGCCAGAGGGTATCCGTACTCACTATTCCTTGTATTCGTTGGGCGGTCCGTCCTTGTTCCAAACCACTGCCTCATCCTCGAACTGCGCAACCTTCGCGGGATCAAGTTGCGAGAAGAGATGGTCCCTGGCCGCTGTGTACTTGCGTATCGCTGAAGCACCGCTGGAACCGTTCTGACACGCGAGGATGTCCTTCTTGTGGTAATGCTCGTAGACGCGTTTGGCAGTGAAATCACGGCAAAACTTGAGATGGAACTTGCTCTCACGCTTGGGGCCGTTGTTGCCGAACCAGTTCTTCACTTTCTACAATGCGATATCAGCACATAAGAACACAATGATCATGTCATTTTGAGACGTACCAATGTGAGCAGGGCCACCGCGTACTTCTCGCTCTCCGCCAGCTGGCGCAGCTTGAGGATGTGACGGACGGCATTGCCACGGATGGTGACTTTCTCCGACTTTGTTGCTGACAAAAGCGCGGCCCTCTGCGATTTCAGATATTCAATCTCCTCGGGCGTGAGGTCAAGGTTGTGGTCGGATGATGCCGGGGACGTGGTGGGGGACTGGCTAGACGACGCTGTGGGCTGCGGAGCAGGAGCCGTGGGTGATGGGGTCGGGGACACCAGGGATGACGAAACAGCGGCAGTGGGGGGCTGGCTGGAGGATGCCATGGGCACTGGAACAGGAGCAGCGGGGGGCTGGCTGGAGGAAGCCATGAGCGATGAGGAAGGAGGGGGATGGAGCTGTCTAGACGGAAGGGGAGGGATTGAGTGGGAGGACCACAGACGGGGGCGATCTCGGATTTCCTCGACCTACCCGCCCTCACCTATAACACCGGCATGTGTATGGTCGTGGTTAGGGTCAGGGCGTCAATGGATTCCAACGGCTAACCACAGCGTGGTGAAAGGCAGTGCAATTTGTGTTGACAAGCGATTAGCGAGGGCGCTTGCGAATAAGTACTGCCTGCCGCTTGCCTCATGGCTGTTCATGCGCTGGCAGATCCCACTGGTGTCCTTTCCGCACTCTCGTCATCCTCGTTGTGCTCTCGGTCACAATGCCTTCCACCTCTACACGCGACGCCATCCTTCAGTTCATGAAAGACGCCTTTCTCGCAAAGACTTCGGCAGTGACGTTGAGGGTGTCCCACCCGGCAAATTTGTCGCCGAGTCTTGCGAATGAATGCGAAAATATTGTCAATGTATTGGTAGCGGCAATGGGAAACAACCGTGAGTGCTCCTTATTGTGTCTGGCGGTCGGAGAGTTCAGACAGACCCCAGAACATGTGTCATGGGATGCTCCACGCTACTGTGACTCCCTCAACCTGAAGGGTTGTCCGCTCAGCGGCAGCGAAGACAAACTGTTGTTACGATATCCTCCCCTGAACCCTGTGGAAGAGGTCGTCACCCCTTCTGAAGGCAATCTCCCTATCATCCGAGAGCCTGCGGTCATCACTGACCGGCATGGCCACATCCTAGTGGTGTCATTGCCGTCTGTATTATCACCTGAACGTCAGGTGAGTGTCGCCGTTGACTGAATGTGCTGTTGATAAAGACTCACCCGAACCATCCCCTTGTTCTTGTTCAGGCTGCGATTCTGACAGCAACACGCGGTCTTGAATGTCATTTCAAGATTGACAAAGCCTCTCCTCGCAGCCATGCGCCGAACTGGAGAAGCGGGCCCATGCTCTTCACACCGGGTAAGGAGTGGCAGTCTGGCCAGGCCCTTCTTGCGTATGCGAACACACAGATAGGGCATGAGGTTTGTGTTTGAATACATTGCCTGTGCATGACGCTCAACAAATTTGTAGAACACCAATGAACCGCTACACCCCAGCGCAGTCAGCCGATCAAAAGAAGCGAAGAAGTGGATGACAGATGTGCAGGAAACAGGGGCAATCCTTGACGCCATCCTTGCCATTGTCCATCCCAACCTTTTCCACGTCGCTTGCCAGGTTCTGGAGAAATGCCGGAGCCTGGAAGACCGGTTTGCGGATGCTGTTCGCTGTGGCCCACGTGTTTCAACGCGTTGCATCTGATTGTTAACCGAGAGAGTCCCTTTCACCGGGACACATCGGCACGTCCCGGCTGGCTTGATCTATTGATAAGCCTGGGAAGTTATGGCAATACTGGCCTCATGGGGTTGCGAAACCTTGGGGTGTCTGTTCCTTATGGAACAGGCTCTATTGTATTGCTCACCTCTCGGGTAGTTATGCATGGTGTACCAGCTGCACCTGCCGATCGGCTTTGTTTCGCATGGTTCATGAAGGATGTTGTGCACAAGCGAATGGAGGTTCCAGACCCCGGGTGGTCAACAATCCATCAGGTGCTTGGAAAACAGTAGTTTCTCAGGGTATTTTCAGTCCGGATAACACACTCTCTGTGACTTTCTGTAACACAACTCTTCACCTCCACCATCTGCTCTGTCTGCCCGCTTGTTGTTAGCCTGCGATGAAGCGAAAGAAACTTGTTGAAGATGTTAATGTGGTTCAGAGTTATACAGTCTCTGGAAAGAAGACCAGGAGGGGAATGGTTGCTGTACGAGTTCGGGTGAAAACAAACACCCATCCTGCGCGCCGCCCGTCTGCGACACCATCTCGTCCCCGTACCCAGGAGCCGGTTATTCAATCAACTCCCGACCCTAGTGGAGTGATTGATGAAGGTTGCTTCACCCCTCGGCGTCCTGCTTTCAAGGTGCGAGGCAGTATTGTTTTACACTTGTTATCGCCACACATCTCATTGTTCGAAGCCCCAAAGTGACTACATCCGGGAGTATCTGGGTGTCCGCGATGAATACTTGTCGCATGTTCTCGAACAAGAGCAGCTCCCTGCTACTGCAACATGCGGTCATACACCGCAGTGGCGATGCCTGAGCTGTCATGGATCTCCTTCATACTGTACGTCGTGCTGCCGAGACACCCACGCCGACCACCCCCTTCACCGAGTCCAGTCATGGAACGACAATCATTTCGCACCGGATTGGTTACGGCATGTCGGAGTTGAGATCCATCTGGGACATGATGGTAAACGATGCCCAAGAACTACCTGTACCACAGGTGAGCCACCCCTGTCTTCACCACCCTTAGCAATATCGTGTACAACTAACTACCTCTGGCTTGTGATCCAGATATCCCTGACTGGAGTCTACCTTCTGCAGGTGCTGAAAGTCTCCCATTTGTCCTCCCGAGCGATGATCAGGATTGGGAAGACGAGGATGAGGACCAATGGTACGGTGATGCCACAGGTCAGGGACCGCCAGTGGTCTCGGTATCGGATCTTCCGTGGGTTGGTGTTACCCACCGTGCGACTGACTCGCCATTCCCTGTGTCCAACAACTCCCGTATGTTCGTGATCGTTGACAGCAACGGAGTACACGACATTCGGGTAGTATTCTGTTCTTGTCCCAATGCTGTGCGACCGGACCTGCAACTGCTGGACATGGGCTACTATCCTGCCACTATCACATCCCCGAAGACCGCCTTCACGTTCCGTGTACTTGACGACTTCCTTCTTGCCAACAAGGAATGCAATGTCCCACCAAGAGGCTACTACTCTATCCTTCGACGATACACGAACAATGCGTTTCCTCACATGGTGCCAGTACGATATGTCCGCCATTGATCAGTACTTATGGCAGCTGCTGATCGCTATTGTCAGGATCGTTACAAGGAATTACTCCGCCTGTCACGTCAGTGGCGGAACCTCAAGCTCAGGAAATGGGCGGGCGTTGGACACAAGGCATCAACGCCTGTGACATCAGGGTCTTTGGCATTAATCTGTCCCACATGTCCTGACCCAGACACCAACCTTCCAGAAGGCTGGGAGGCAGACGATAAGAAGTGATTGATTTACCATCCTTTGTTTGTACAACTAATTTGTGGGTGTGAAACAGATGGAAGTACATGCGTTCTGTTGTCATGGACGGCAATTTCAGCGCACAGCATAGGCCGATGAAGAACCCCCATGATGATGTTCCGCTTGCTGACGGACATCTATACACTGTGGAAGAGGACCCGTACAAGGCGCACCTAGAAACGGCCAAAGAATTTGCAGAGGTGCAACAAAGTCCTTTCATTACCAAACGTGCCGGATGATGATAACCTTCTCGCAGCCGCCAGTGTGTCATGAACACAAGGCAGTACTCACCGCGTCTTTGAAGCAGGGGAAATATGACGCTACCGGAGTGGGTGCTGCTGCTTGTTCGCGCCATGGATTTTTCATTCCCCATACCTGTGTTGACTTCCAACTCGGAGAAGGGTGGGTATTATGTGGTTTTTGTCATCTCTTATACATGAGTTACACAGAAGATTAACATTTCCATTTTGTAACAGGCAACGCAACATGGACTACGCCACCAACGGCGTGTTCGTCTAGATGAAAACCATCACCATCATCCTCATCCTCTATGACATCATGTGCCAGTACTCGATCAACCTGTTTCGTCGATTCACACTCAGCCCATACTTGAAGATGCCTGCTGGACTGACCATTCTCAGTGGTATCGGACAGTTTCATGTACACGGCCACCAGACGCAGTGTTTCCCTCGTTTCTCAGTCAACTTTATTGAAGGTGCTGGCGTGCAAGGAGGGGAGACCATGGAACCATTGTGGCCGAAGGCTGTCAACGAGATAGCAGGTAGCACCTGCGGCATGTCAAACTCACACCGTCGAGAGGTACTCGATGATCACATGAACGATTCAAATTGGCAAAAGACAGTTCACTTAGGTGTGTATGATTGATGTCAGCGTATTTTCACCCAACATTGCTGACATTGTTCATCGCAGCCAAAGCGCTTGTAGACAAATGGAAACGGGCGTCCAAGGAACTGGGCCCCGCCGTGAAGGCGTTCAACGACATCAGAGATGCTTCTGGTAGAGACCGAAGCAAAGCCTGGGAACAGCTCGTGAAGGACGCGGACGCACGACGTGCCACGGATGTTACAGCCATGGACATATATGACATGCATCGAAACACCCGTACGCCTGTCTACAATTTGATTTGGAATGAGTATATAACGCATGATTTAGTCCCTACCAAGCAGCAGGTTGAATTGTTGCTCATTGAACGAGAAGTTCGTGGGGATACGAATGAGCATGGTGCTGCGTCTTGGATTTCATCCGGTCTTGCTTTGGAAGAGAAGATGTACGTGGACCTTCGCCCTTAACCTGTGGTCCAATTGACATTATTTAACTGTTCCGAAGGTTGGCAGTTGCACAAATGAGCTTGAAGATTGGGCCGAATTCAACGAACAAACAGCGAATTCAGGTGGCACAGCACCGACAGAAAATCACGGGCTCTATGAAAGTGTTCGAAGCTTCATCACGCAAGTTTCTTCCCTCTGAGGTATTCTTGTCTCGGCTGCCGACCATGCCGGAAGCGGTGCTGCCTGGAGTTCAGTGGGATGATGGCGGTGAGGTTGTCGAACAACCTCCGGTGCCATCCTCCACAACCACCCTAGATCATGATGAAGGAAAGCCGGAACTGCATTCAATTGCCCTGCCATCCACCATGGGGTATGAATTTCTGAAATCTTACGGTCTCACCCACCTTGCGACAACGGAGATCGAGCTGAGACAAGGCCAGATGAACGACGCTCTTCAAGCCATACGCACGGCCATAGGCTATAAATCCCTGCTGTATCGGACCAAGGTGCGCAAGGCCAAGTCATACAAAACAAAGCTTCGGAGCTACGATGAGGTTTCCGTTGTGGATGACAATGTTCGCAAACATGTTCGTGTGTACCTCCGTGCACGCCTCGCGATCACCCGCCTCTACGATCCGGATGATCCAGATCAAATGCGCAAAATCACAGAGCTCCTCTCCCGGTATCGAACAATAACCCGCGAAGATCTCCGTGCAAACACAACTGTTCTGGAGGCTTTCACCCCTGGGCTATGACGACTACATGCGTCGTGGATATGGAATTTTGAAGACAACTCTGCTGGTCGTGACAGCACCTGGATGGATAATTGTGAGCACTGACTTTCTGAACTCAACGTACTCAACCCTGAAACCATACTCAATGCGGGACGGGACAGTCCGTCGCGTGATGTGGCTACGTGCCCATGCTAGGAAACGGCGGTGGGAAGAAGAGGTGATCTTGGTGCCATTCGAGATGGAGTGCACGGAGCGCGCGTTTGATGACAGGGTGAAGAAATGGGAATTGCTCGCATTGGCATCGGAGCTTCCAGGACAACGTGCATACGCGCATAGACAGGCAGCAGTGTGGAGGGGCCTTCGTGATCACGCTTCCAAGATGTTTGCTGCAGCCCGAGTTACTCATACCCTTCCCATCTTGGATACCGCAGCCGATTAGAGTAGAAGGTTATGTGAGTCGTGACTTCTTCATGAAGGGCTTGGTTTTCCCATTTTGTGCCGCGCGTCATGCCGAGAACGTGACGTGGCCTGAACGTGTAGTCTCTGATCTTGGGAAATTGACACGTGTTGGCTTCACATTACATATTTCGTACGTTGTATATATACTGCCCATGGTTGGCACTCGGCTAGCGCTGTTGCCACATCCAGACCACCATGCCTCGAAACACACGCTCCCGGACCACAAAGACCGCAGGTTCCGCCCTCTGGACTGCGCGTATAGAACTGCTTATCTGTGGTTGGCGGATCGTCCGAGCTGTAGATGCGTTCCCAGATGTACCCGACCTTCTCTCAGTACGGCGATGGAATGCAGGCTTAGCGAGAGAGGCCGTAAGTTCTCCTTTCCAGCATTTCGATCACACGGCACGTTGATGACTCATTTGGGGCCGTGATAGTGGCGGGCGATTAACGCGATCGGAAAGATCACTGCCATGGACCTAGTCGGACCTCGTCCCAAATGCCGTCCCGTGGAGATGATCCTCGAGGCAGCGACCTGGGAGGAGACTCGGCTGAAAATCGACATCACCCGGATCAACTGCGAATCAGTGGCGAACTCTTTCCCCTTGTCAAATGAGCAGTGGGCGGCACTGGCTCATGCTGACTTCGACTGGCCTGCACCCCAGTGGTGGATGTGGAACAGCGAGGAGGAGCAAGAATGCCATCACCCGGGCTGGTGGGATGACCCGGAACCATCTCTGGTACGGCAGGCTGATGTGCTGAGTGTAATGAACCGCTGAAGGTGTGACGATTTCCGTAGGACTCGTGGTTGCCAATCCACGACACCGACCTCTCAAAGATAATGGCCAATCTGGATCGCGAAGGAAGGGAGGCATTGGTGACATTGGGACAGGGGAGTCGAGAGGGGGTGGTCAGCATTTCGCAGGCCACTGCGTCGGAAGTATTGAAGGTACTTTCCCTGAAGTTTTTGTCGCCATCAATTTAATCATCATTGTGGGTGTTCCAGAACGCCGGGTGTCACCCTGAAAATGAGATTTGACCGCTTCCAGCAAGATAGTTTCTGCCAGCTGACCACAATGTGGAATGAGATGCTGTATTTGATTGACAAAGTTGCCTCCCTGTCGGGGAAAGTTATGCCATGGGAAGAGATGTTATGTCGGTCATATTGACGTAAATCGGGGGATGTCTTGGGTACGAGAATTGAATAAATACAAGGTGTGATGGTGCAAGACAAGTGCCACCCCCCAGCTCTGGTACACAATGCCTATCGTGCTCTGGCCAAACCCCCGGCTGAACATTGTAATAAGGCTCTTTGAACAGTTTGCTTTTGCAGTGTTGCATTGGTCCCGCAGACAATGGGCAGATCAATGGGTGGTGAGTGAGCATTGATCACAGGTTCACATTCACCTGATGGCGACACAGTGCGATCTATGCATGACAAACGGAACAGAAGATTTGTGTTATTGTTCCTCACATCCATGGCATTGCGAGGGGTGCCTGGTAGCGGGTGTCAATTGCACCTGGACTTCAGCAAAGTGAGATGGCTTTCAGTGGCAATTCTTGAACACTGACAGAAAGACAGGGTAGGAATGAATGTGCCGGTGTTCCACAAGAGAGGGCAGTAAATAAAGAGGGCGTGTGAAATCGGCGCATGGATGCGAGGGGTGGATGATGGAACATTGTGGACATGTAAGAAGGCCGAGTGGATATGTGGCAAGGAAGACATAGTTTTAGACCTAGACCAACTGCCAACAAAGGCCGCTCCCACACATGTGACGCACACAATCACATACTCCGGATTGTCATACCGTACATAACGGGAGGGTCAGCGTAAGAACGGGAACCCCCTCGTATATCCGTATGAGCTCGCACAGAGCTCAGGTCCATGGGCAGAACAGCTTGCTAAGTTTGCCAGGACACCCGGCCGGACACTGCGTCGCTGGACGCAGTGTCCGGCCGGAGTGTGGTCTCGTCCCAGCAGCTCGCACATGAGTCTGAGCTCTGCGCGAGCTCAGACCCCTGTGCGAAGTGCTCTGCGAGCATCCGCGCCGTCGACATTGCGCGGATGCCCAGTGCACCCGGGACACCCGGCCGGACACTGCGTCGCTGGACGCAGTGTCTGGCCGGCATCAATGCTCCTCCCAGCACCTCGCACATGAGTCTGAGCTCGCGCGAGCTCAGCTGTGCGACTCGTGTGCGACGTCGTGCGCCAGACCACCCGCGCCATCTTTGCACGCGGACGGCCTGGCGCAGGGGAAGGTCCAAGGACACCCGGCCGGACACTGCGTCGCTGGACGCAGTGTCCGGCCGGCATCAGTGCTCCTCCTAGGACCTCGCACATGAGTCTGAGCTCTGCGCGAGCTCAGACCCCTGTGCGAAGTCGTGCGCCAGATCGCCCGCGCCATCTGTTGCACGCGGACGGCCTGGCGCAGGGGAAGGTCCAAGGACACCCGGCCGGACACTGCGTCGTGGCTGGACTCGTCCCAGCACCTCGCAGTCTGAGCTCGCGGCGCAAGTGCTCCGTCCATTGCGCTAGGCTCGCACATGAGTCCGAGCTCGCGCACCTCGCACATGAGTCTCGCGCAGAGCTCGGACTGTGCGACGCGCTCTGCATGCATCCATTGGGACGGTCGACAGCGCGCGCCATCAAACAGTCCTTTGACGATGCGGCGCGCTGTGGCTTCCCGGAGGGGAGGCGCTCGTTCCGATTTGGCAATTCACGGTCACGTGATCCTCGAACGCCCGGCGTCTGAGAGTGTGGCAGATCAAACGCTGCTGCAGCTGTTGCCGTTGTTCACCCACCGTGATCTCGACACCCGCTCTTTGCCTTGCCCCTTGCTGCTATCCCTTGTTCCTGCACAATGGCAGTCGTGCTTCCCCGCAAGGTGTTCAAGGTGATACCCTGCACTCGATCCTCATCATCCCCCCCACTGATCGGACTTGATAGGTTCTTGTTCCAGCTATCAAGGGCTACACTGGTGCTAGTCGCGAAATCCCGGCGAAGGAATTTGTGCAGGTACGACGGTCCCTCCACAGCACTGGGTGATCGGCCTTCTGACATGTTCAAACGCTGTCTACAGGTGTTCAAAGGTCACTTCGGGTGTTCTGTCACCCGCGCGAAGGGTACCTCCGTCAAAATCACCCCACCTGCGGATGGCACAATGTGGCGTTGGTCTGCTGCGCCGTTCTTCATTCGCACGGTACGTTTGCGTTGTTGCGTTTGACCCAGCCGTTCACTTACAGGTCCTTTTAGACGAACGGCACTTTGAACATCCATGACCTCTACCTGTAAGCATCGTCGACTTTGTTATTTCAACCTTCCCTCAGGATGTCCTAGCCTTCGCAAGACCTTTGAACACTTGTACGGCTGGGTTAAAGGCACATTTGTTTGCGCACGTGGGCGGTCACCCCCTTGAATGTGGCTTGTTGAGCGCTGCTAGAACACGGCAGCAAATCGTGATAGATTTACCGGGGGTGAACGCCAGTGTGATCGAGACAGTGTAAATACCCTGGAGAGCGATTGGAACGCCTCCACACCGAAGCTTGAGTCTTTCCTTGTCGCAAAAGGATCCCGGCCAGAGCCACTGTACTTCAGAACGACAACGGGACGGATACACATGTGCGACAGTGTTGCTCGGCCGGACGCGTGCTGGTGCAGTTGGGGACATTCTGGTCTGGAGCATTTTGAGGCACCCAGACGAGTAAAATGGTTCGTTGTGTATGTATTACAATTTTATGGAGCTTGCACAACATTAGTATTTTAGCGACAACCCACCAGGGAACAGTTTCACAACCACAGGTAATACTGGCCGGTCAAGCAGTATTGGCAATGAATCAAGGTGCGGCCGGCCCCGGGTCAAAAGCTAACCATAGGAAATTGTCATACCCGGCTGTGAAGCACTTCTGGGTACTTCAAGGGAATGGGCTGTTGGTACAGGAATGAAAGTTCAAAGTATAATACACATTTTGGGGGCAATATATACGGACAGAGCCAAGGCGTTTTCCACTGCCATTCCTACACCCGACCTTGCATTTCAAGGTCTCCAGCTCGAACGTCTTCAGCCGAGTCGCCGACTAGTGTAGGCTTCGCAATGTCCACGACGGAGTCCGTCTGAGCCATCGACTCGACCTGACATTGCATGTCAGCACCGTAGCTCATGTCGTGCTCCCTATAAACAGAGCTCACATCTACGTGATGAGCCTTCCGCTGGATTCTGGTCATCGGCGTGTTGTTTCCGTGGTTTCCCGCTGCTCCGCTGACACCAAATGGCGACGTATCGTAGGCCATGCCCGAACCCTTAGCAGCTAGTGAACTCCGGGAATTCAGTCTGTCGCATTCCATGTGAGCGCTATCCAACGAAGGACAAGATGCTTTAGAGAGGCTCACGCAGCCATAAGCGTGTTCGCATACACTGGAAGGCAGGATGTCAGAGCACAGTCGAAGCTGAATATGACCGTGCATTTACTCTTTGTACCGGGAATTCCGAAACCGATGTAGATTAGATCGCCTGGGCGGGTGAACGCCTGATTTCGGGTGAGCGGTGGTTCTGAGCTTTATGAAGAGTACTTACAAAGAGTAACGACAGGAGATTGAAGATCCTTGGCATCCACAGCGCTCGGTCAGCACTAGTTGAACATGTGCGACGTATAGTGAGCATACCCTGTGAGGAGACCTGGAAATAACGTATCAGGAAGAGTTCCGGAAGCACAGTTGACCGCTAACCAGTGTTGATCGAGTACATGATC
>CM035304.1:6534926-6639612 GCA_002900995.3 Ganoderma boninense
GGATGGCACAATGTGGCGTTGGTCTGCTGCACCGTTCTTCATTCGCACGGTACGTTTGCGTTGTTGCGTTTGACCCAGCCGTTCACTTACAGGTCCTTTTAGACGAACGGCACTTTGAACATCCATGACCTCTACCTGTAAGCATCGTCGACTTTGTTATTTCAACCTTCCCTCAGGATGTCCTAGCCTTCGCAAGACCTTTGAACACTTGTACGGCTGGGTTAAAGGCACATTTGTTTGCGCACGTGGGCGGTCACCCCCTTGAATGTGGCTTGTTGAGCGCTGCTAGAACACGGCAGCAAATCGTGATAGATTTACCGGGGGTGAACGCCAGTGTGATCGAGACAGTGTAAATACCCTGGAGAGCGATTGGAACGCCTCCACACCGAAGCTTGAGTCTTTCCTTGTCGCAAAAGGATCCCGGCCAGAGCCACTGTACTTCAGAACGACAACGGGACGGATACACATGTGCGACAGTGTTGCTCGGCCGGACGCGTGCTGGTGCAGTTGGGGACATTCTGGTCTGGAGCATTTTGAGGCACCCAGACGAGTAAAATGGTTCGTTGTGTATGTATTACAATTTTATGGAGCTTGCACAACATTAGTATTTTAGCGACAACCCACCAGGGAACAGTTTCACAACCACAGGTAATACTGGCCGGTCAAGCAGTATTGGCAATGAATCAAGGTGCGGCCGGCCCCGGGTCAAAAGCTAACCATAGGAAATTGTCATACCCGGCTGTGAAGCACTTCTGGGTACTTCAAGGGAATGGGCTGGACTTAGAGGGAGGGATGGGTATGGAGAGATGTGAGCAGCATCGAAGTCAGAGCTATTTTCGTGCTCGGTACGCCAAGGATATCCTGTCGCCTGTGTGCTATCACGATCATGGAATACGCGTTGATTTCGCACTCGAAGGAGTGGTAGCAGTCAGAGCAGATCAAACCGACTCAGACATGCAATATGGAGGGTCAAACCAGACGATGAACTTAGCTCAGATCTTTCAGTGTGGAACAAGGCCATTCTCCCGTGACTTCGGGTCACTTGCGTTAAGTTGCCAGTGGTCGAAGTTGACGGTCGTCGGACAGTAAGAGCAGGTTAGAAATGCTCAAACACGACACTTTGACCTAAGTCCTGTCAATTATCAGAATAACAAAATGTTAGGTGTTGTCCTACGCACCCGAGACGGCAGAGCCAAGGGAGCCTGAATTGCCGCGGCTTCCCTTGCCAGCGCCAGCGCGGTCCTCCAAGCCGTGATGCCATTATCACGTGCAGGTGTCACACTGTTCCTAGGGCGGGCGCTTGGTCCTTGGAAATGGAGGCGACATCCATGCATATTGCAATCCGGAACCCTCTCTATCCTCAGAATCAGTCCTTGGCCCATAGAACCACCACTATTCGCCTCACCTCCA
This sequence comes from Ganoderma boninense, assembly GCA_002900995.3. NCBI lineage: Eukaryota > Fungi > Basidiomycota > Agaricomycetes > Polyporales > Polyporaceae > Ganoderma > Ganoderma boninense. The sequence continues at coordinate 6,536,337 of CM035304.1, forward strand.
GCATGTTTAACCTCTACGAGCCGCTCCTGGACCAAGATCCTGTCAACTTCAACACAATCATTGCCGTGCCCGGCGGGAGAAAATCTCAAGCAAGGGGAGACCGCTGAGTGCTCCCACATGCATGCTCTACGTCATGAGGACCTCTGCATATGCTGGTGAGTATCGTATACTTGCTATTATCTCTCTTTAATTGTGACCCCGCCCGGCCCGTGATACATCTTTGCCTTTCGCGCACGAAGCGCACCCCCGTCGTCTGTGAACGGTGAACCAGCGCTGCAGCTCTGGCATCTGGGTGCCAATATCATGTACTACCGTGCGATACAGCGCAACTGTCCTGGTTGTGCAGCACTCATCTGACTTGTGGGAATCCATAAAGTTCCCTTCAAATTCCAAGAGGACAACGTGTACATGTGTAAACTGATGAGCGAAGGCGACCGAACACGCTTAAGGAGTGCTGTGTGTGGACGCTGAGCCCATCTCGGAGCTCCGCCGGAGCGTTCTACATTGCATTTTGTAGTCTATTGGTTCGTGCATCGTCAACTACGCAGCGGGGATGGACAGATCTGACGAGTTCTCTGTTAATCGGCCTTGCGCCATAGATCTACCGGACCACGTCCGGCATTGGCAGTGTCTCTGGTTGTTTACATCTTCCTGCGAAGGCTGAGAGGAGCTCAGGATGGCTACAGCAGTTGCTCTCGACCTCGTCAATCAGTGACTTGGCAGTTCAGCGTTCGATATCAGCGAATGCGCGAACTTCTCGCCGATGCACGCTGTGATGCACGCGCTCTGTCCTTCCCACTTCATTGAGTCCGAGTCGTCTCGTATGTGGGTCATGTCGTCTCTACCCCCAATTTCCTTGCCGCTACAAACTCCCGCTAAACACCGACACCATGTCCTCTGACAGTCCGGCACAATCTACACGTTGCATTGGCAATACATATTCTCCGTCGTCGACTCATTCCAGTGCTCACCACAGCACAGGCCGCCGCTCTCCCACTTCAGCTTCAGACCCGACCCACCGCGAACAACGTGTGGCACGCTCCGCTTGAACAGTGCCGAATGTGTCTCCACGCAGACGGTTATACTACACCATGCTCAATGCCGAGCATAGGCAGTCTTGCAAGTGACTGAGCACGAGCGTCGATATACGCACTCGAATTGAAGTGAGCAGCAGCAGCATCATGTCGTCGATGACAGCGTTTCGCGTGTCCGTCATGGTTAACTCATGACCCTCTGTGCGTGCACCAGCAGATCAGCTCAGAGACCATATCAGCGGCGAAGGGCGCCTCTTCGGTCAGCTCGTATTCCGATCCACCAACGACGCCGATCGCCCCCGCTACAACAGCCCCGCCTAGCACCAGCACCAGCAGTTCACTGATGCCTGTCCCTACATCGACTATACCCACGACCTTGTCTATATTCATCATCTCGGAGCTCGCTATCAGATCAAGCCCGATCTTGCAAGACTCCTCTGTCAATTATCACGTCGGTACCGCCACCAGCAACCTGGCCCTCATATTCTCGTCAACATCGATGCCTTCAGGCCAGCTGGGGAGCAACCTGGAATATAGAGCTCGCCTGAGCACCGGGGCGGGCAGAGCGGGAACCGGAGTTGGGGTTTGCACCGGGATAATCTGCCTAGCGCTAGTCGTGCGCGCAATCGTCATGCGACGACGGCCCCGGCGAGTAGGAGGGTGCGCACGACCAGACGCCATGCCAGGAGCTTCCTTACCCGCTACGAGTCGCAGGTGGGTGTCGCGTACTCATTTTTATTTTCGGTTTTGGTTTTCCACTTGCGTTTCTGGGGCTGACTGGAGTCCTCTCCGCCCCTGGCAGGGATTTCAGACGGGGGCGTTCGCGAGCCCCGCCGTTCGTCGGTAGCGATGCCCTCCGACGCAGTTTCGGAGTCTAACAATGGCGGCTTACACATACCTGGGCCCGGTGCAGCAATCCCTCCCTGTATGCCATGCGCGGACGAGAAACGGATTCTGGAGTGGGGAATCGGAAGATGCAGTACTGCGCCAGGGAGTGGAGTGAATAACTGCGAGGCCGATGCCTCAGACAAAGGTGGAGCGGTCACGATCGCTGCCATGCGCTTGCACGCCCGGGTCGATACACGCAGAGCAGCGCGACGGGACACGGATGGAGAGGTGCGGTCACCAGGAGGGGGGCCTGGAGAGGTCGTTGTGGATGACTTGGATGTTCATCAAGTTGGTAGGTGATTGTTTCACGTTCATCGAGAGGGATCTGATAGAACCTATTTTATCTATCATTCGAACGAAGGCTGCGGCATATAGTCGCGTGCCAAGCTGCTGTTGGAAAAACTGTCGGAGGTCGAGCAGAGCAGCAAAAGCGAGTAGTATTCCGGTTGTCCTGTACCGTCGTCGTGGTACAGAGGCAAACGGATGGGCTACAAAATAGTACAATCCCGCATCGTATCCTACGTCGGGAACTCCCGGCGAGCAAGCGCTCGCTTGCCCAAAATCCGTGCTCCAACAGCTGCTCCCGTCGCCAGCGGATGCCGGACTTATCAGCGACGGGCTCTTCGGCACGCCCTTCAGACCTGACAAGAACCAAGAACCACCCGTTCATCTGGGTGTCGTCGCGCTCTGCGAAGAGTTTGGGTTCTGTTGGTTATGCTTCTCAGTTGCGAGGTATTGCTCCTTCTCATTGCCCGAAATCAGCGAAGGTGCTTTCGACGATGGGTCTCATCTTCTGTATCTTTGTGGGAAGTTCCCGTACCGGATTGGAGATGTTTATATTGCAGCGGTACAGCTAGTCAGTCGATCGGGTCGCTTGCCTCCTTGGGGTTTCTTTGGGACGCCGTCTACTCCTCGTCCTATGTCCTCGGACTCTCCCTTCACTCCAAGCCGGTGTCCAGGTGGAATATGTCTTTTGTCGCAGACATCGGATAACATGGCCCATCGCGTACAGGTCTCATCACTTGAAACCGCCCCGACATCCGATATCATGCAACGGCGTGGCTTCAAGGACGATATACAGTGCATTAGTGGTTTGAGCCTAGGGTCCCTCTGCAATGGCACCCACTCTGGCGACTTCCCAAACGATGTAGGCAACGTCTCTCCACAACCCCAGTAGTCCTTCCACACTAAGTGACTGACATAGATTCCTTCAACTTCTCCGGCGGCATCGAGCACACTGTCTGTCTCGGTCTCTACAATCCACAACACCTCGTCGACGGATTCTGCCTCATTCACGCCCACGGAAATAACTATGCACTCAAGTCCTCCTCCCCGTCTAATCCCATCCCTCTCTGAAGTTCCGATCTCCGAATCGCCTGCCTCTCCTGGAATCAGCTCTACCATCAAATCAGGATCAAGTTCCAGTTCGCCGTCGAGCCTCAGACCTTCACCAGTATCTTCCACGGCACCACCCGCATCGTCCTCTGCCCTTTCCTCCGAATCGTCGACACCGACACCCGTTCCTCCAGAGAGCAAGTCCCGAGGTCTTCTAACCCCCGGAACGAGCGCTGGAATTGGCATCGGTGCAGGAGCTGTTACAGTGTGCGCAGTGTTGGCCATCGTGTTCTGCGCGATGTGGAGTCGGAGACGATGCCGCACGCGTGTGACGCCGGTGCGGGTGTACCCTTTCGCAGGTGCGCACTGCACTCCACTCGCCCACGGTTTTGAGACCGTGACGCTGACCGTGTACTATTCGATGGCAGCGTCCGGTTTCATGGAACAGGAACATTTGGACGGGTTTACACCCGAGTTGCGGGTAGATTCCTCTGCTGTGGGGCTTGTTGCGGACCCACCTCCTGTCGCCACCGTAACTAGCCTTCTTTACTCAGCTGATGAGAAAGCGCTCCGAGGACGAGTCGACACTGATAACCTCGGTCCGGCTACCGCTGGCCAAGTTCTAGGAGGAGGTGCCGCATATCGGAGTCGTGATGCTGAGTCCGAGGGCGTCGGGGTTCTCGGAGACTGGCAGGGAATCGACCATGGCAGGCTGGAAGGTCGGACACAGGAGGTGGATGGAGGGGTGACGTTGGCTAGGGGAGGGAGAAACGAGCAGGCGACTCCCGATGAATTCGACCGGTGACGGTGTAGTGCCTCCGTGTCCGACGGGTCCCGGTCCACGTTACCACCACCCTACTCTTCGGAATATTGCTGTGGAGAGGCGTGAGTGACTTTGCGGTTTGAGCGGTGTATGTACTCAATAGGATCGTGCCGGCGATTTCCGCTGTTTCGCGCTATTTACTGGTATATGCATGTGTACGAGATATGTACAATGCGGACCAAGCGCGGAATGGGGACCTTGGTAGGGCCTTTAGAGGTCAGCAGCGCTGTGCCCGAGTCCTGATGTCCGAATTCTTGACTCTGACGCACTTCTCGCATCGAGTCGCACACAGCGTCGGGATCATCAACGGCGATTGCGGACATAGTTGATGGCACCGTGTACATGTGCAACTAGTGAACGAAGGCACCCCAACGCGGCTCAGAAAGTGGGATTTCGATTCCGGCTCAGAGTTTCGCAGGCGCCTTCCACGTTAGATTTTGGAGTTCATCGGGTTCGTGCATCGTCATCTATCGAGCGGTGACGGACAGATCCGATGGGTTTTCTGTTAATCGGGCTTCGAGTCCGAGATTCACCGGGAGACGTCCGGAAATGGCAGTCTGGCTGGTTTTTTACGTCCTCGAGCAAATGCCGAGAGGACCTCAGGATGGCGAGCGCATTGCTCTCGACCTCGTCGATCAATGCCTTGGCAGTTCAGCGTTGGATATCAGCGAATGCGCGAACTTCTCCCCGATGGATGCTGCCAAATTCACTGCGATGCACGGGGTGCGTCCGTCTCGCTTCGTCCAATGCGTTTCCGTAATGTGGTTTGTGGGGATGGTATAGAATACATGGGCCGAGTAGAGCTGGGGTGTGCGTCATGTTGCCTCCACCCCAGGGTGGTACGGAACCCCGCTAGACTCCAACACCATGTCCTCCGACAGGCCGACTCACGTTGTACATTGCATCGGGACAGCGTATTCCTTTCCATCTACTCATCGTGCGCTCACCACAGTCCAGCCGGCTCCTCTCCGGCTTCAGCTGCAGACCTGGCCCACCTTGAACGACGTACAGCATGCTCCCCGTGACCCACACCAAATCTGTCATGGTTTCCACACTGACAGATACTTTACACCATGCGTAATGCCGAGCATAAGCAGTCTTCCAAGTGACTTCACGAGCACGAGCACTAGTCGGAGTCACCGCACCCGAACTGCAGTGAGTAGCATCATGACATCTCTGCAGGCATTTCGCGAGTCGCTCACCGGTTGAACCACAACCCTCCGTGCGTGCACGAGCAGGTCAGCTCGGAGCCCGTATCGGCGGCTCAGGGCGCCCCTTCGGTCAGCTTGTATTCCGATCCACCACCGACACTGATCGCCCCCACTACCACAGCCCCGCCCAGCACCGACACCAGCATCAGCATCAGCACTAGCACTTCAATGCCTGTCCCCACACCGACTATGCCCACGACCTCGTCTATACCCACCACCACCTACGTCGCGCTCGGCTCAAGCCCGATCTTCCAATATTCCTCTAAGAATTATCACCTCGGTACCGCCACCGGCAACCTGGCCCCAACTACTTCGAGCCCCGCGTCGTCTGTAGAAATGCCGACTGCGCCCTCGTCCACGTCCATAGCGATATCTACGCCTTCAGGCCAGCCGGAGAACACCTTGAAATCTGGAGCTCGCCTCAGCGCCGGGGCCAGGGTGGGGATCGGCGTCACTGCAGGCACAATCTGCCTGGTGTTCGTGTTCGTGGCGATGGTGGTCATCCGCCGCCGACCACGACTAGGACGACGCGCACTACTACCTCGGGACGCCGTGACAGGGGCTTACCCGTTTGTAGGTGAGTGTCGAGTGTCTCACGTCCTGGGTTTTGGTCTTCCACCTGAGTTCAGAGTCCTGGATGCTGACTTGTACTGCACTGCTGACATGACCACCAGGGATGTCGGGTCCGGGCATTCCTGCCAGCCTGAATGAGCCCCGGGCTGCGGTCGCGACTCCGAGGCAACCCCAGGCCATCGCGGATATGGAGTCGAGCGAGAACTCGGGCGTACCCGGCATATCTGCACCCGTTGCGAGCATCCCGGTCCCGGGTTCTCCCTCTGTGCCAAGATCGGACGAGAAACTCTTCAGGGAGTGGGGTATCAGCAGCTCAAGTGCTCACTGTGCCGCGGCGGCACTAGAGAGCGGAGCCAGCGCCGTCGAGTGCTGGCACGGAGTCGACTCGGGTCGACGGAGGGGGCTCGGAGCACGACGGGATACGGATGGAGGGGTGCGGTTGGCGGGAGGGAGGCCGGGGGAGGTGGTCGTGGATACGTTTGACGGGCCCGGGCACGATGACTGGAAATTGGATCGCACCAGCCTGAGTGGGTCAGACGATTCTGAGTGCACGTTGCCGCCTTCCTACTGTTCGGACTTCGGAGAAACTCGGACGTGAGAGAACTTGAAGGGCTTTTAGTTACTTATGTGCTTACCGCGACCAATTTCACCACACTCTGTGAGTCCCGGTCCTCTTTAAAATATGGTGCAGACTACGATTAGTAGTCAGTCAGCCATGCGCCAGTGGAGGGTTGGCTGTGGGAGCGCTTGAAGGAGACGAGCGATGAGCGCCAGCTGTTGCAGGCTGATGTGACTTTTTGACGTGCTTGAGTCTCACACCGTCGACGCCTGCCAGTCGCGCAGAGCGTTCCTACTCGACCCTCCATCAATCTCTACTCCTACTCTCGATTGCTTTTCTTCTATGCAGCTCGTGGGTTCCATCGTAACATAAACCCCTCAGAGTTGATCCATGATCTCTCCTTTGCGGCGTCGTGCTACTCGCCATTCCCATCGGTGCCATCTTCTAACTCAGTCCAACCGTGACAGATGGCATAGCCTCCCTATGATGCTGAATTGGAAGCCCCAGCGCCAGTGAGTTCCTGCCATTTCTCTGCGCCATATGATGTTTTGTGTGACTCTGTACTGACGGGTCGATATCTGACCGGTGTCCAACGTTCATATCGTGATACGTGATGTGTGTCGGATCTATCGTGATTCTACCGCTCATTGTCAACTCGATGGCACAGCCCGCCAAGGAAAAGAATATAATTGATAATAGTATGGTCGTTCAAGTTATACCCCTCCCCAGGCTCGCACCACGGACCCGTCACCTAGTGATCGTACACAATCGGCCCCGTTGAGGGCCAGAACTCCGTGCAGAGATCTTCCGTCCTGAGTTCTGACCCAGTAATAGTGAGTGGGCCATTGGCAGTCCATTAGGATGCATTCTGACTCATCAGTTCCCCTCGCTGTCCTTTTCGCCAAGACGTAGGAGATGGGGATGGCCATTCGTCCAAAATCCTGGCTGAACACTCGCAGCCAGCCCAGTGAGCTCTGTCGCTGTCATACCCTACCACACGCGCTGACGCCACAAAGACCTACGCGTCGCTATAGGCTTCTTTATGTTGACGCTGCTTGCTAATCGCGCCAGAGCAACCTCACTACACATCGACCGCGTAGATCCCATCCCCCAGAAATGCGGATCGTTCACGTTTAGATGGACCGGCGGTACTGCCCCCTACACACTCTCAATTCGAGAGATAAACCAGACTACACTCCGAGAACCTTCGCTGGGCAATCAACACGAGGAGTCGTACGTGTGGGATCCTGTCGATGTTCAAGGCGGAACTTCCCTGTATGCAGAGGTGCTGGACTCGACTGGGCAGCGCGACGCGACGGCTGCATTTCAGATTCAGGAAAGCAGCGACTCCGGCTGTCTCGCCCTGGTGCGTCATTCTTTCACGTCGAGGAGAAGATGTATGGTCGTTGAGGCACGCCGTGGCAACCCAACGCTAGATCTCGTCTGCATCGTCGACTTCCCCCTCTACTGGTGAGTCTCTGAAGCCGACTGCGCTCTTTCTACTCTCAGATGCATCGCTAATCTGTCTTTGTGATGAACCTCGACCCCTAGTGGCTGCCGCCACCGCGACGACAAGCTCATCCACCCAAGGGCCGACCACGAACACCCCGTCCCCTACTCCCTCAAGCCCGGCGCCGCTATCAGAGTCGCCCACGAAACGACTTAGCACAGGCGCCATTGCAGGTATCGTAGCTGGCCTCGTCGTGGTCGCACTTCTCGCTGTAGTCTTGGTATTTATTAATGTCCGTCGTGCGAGCCTGAGTTCCAGGGCTCGCCGATGGTCACCGATCGCCGGGCCACCGAGCACACCTCGCAGTGCGTATAGTCCCGACCCGATCCTCTAGTCATGAACGACAGCTGACGACATCTAACTGCCCTCGATAGCATCGATCTGCCAATGGGGTATAGGGCGGCGCAGGCGGCACAGCTCTGCCCTGTTTTCTGGTCCGCATCGCATCCATTCTTGCAGCTTCATAACGACGTGACGTCCTGTGCTGATGCCAGATATCGCGGTCTCGCTAGGCGCGTTGTCCTCGGACAGTGGCAGTGGGGATATCCATGGCGGTCACCGTGGCGGTGACTCGGAGGCAGAAGACGCACGAGTGCGGTGCAACAGTAAGCGGACGCCATCGTCGGTTTGTTGATCACTCTCAGACTTGGACTGATCATACATACCGGTACTAGGCTCGTTAATTGTTCATACCTCGTACCCGGAGTCGGACGACATGCACAATAACGCACGCACGCAAGTACTGGCTATGCCGCAGAAGATCCTGCGAGAGATGAAGAGGGCCCAGGCGAGTGCAGCGTCCCGCGATGGCGATACAGCATCCGAGAAAGATGTCGACGCCACCATTATGGCGGCTCCTCCATCCCACGGCCGTGGACTCGATAGTGGTAGGGGCCCTGGTACTCGGGAAGCGATCGCTGGAGAACCGGAGTCGACCGCGAGAGACATGAATGAGTCCGACTGGCAGACTCGCACGACATCCGACTCGACTTTGCCGCCTCCGTACGAGTCGTGCTAGCGGAAAGTCGGTGGGTACCGATTTGAGATGGGACAGATGTATTTGACGTTCAGACTGTGGTCCGAAGAATCGGTTGTAGTTGTGGCAGGACACGGGTTTCGATTTAGAGGACTTGATGTATTTACTATCTCGTGAGCAATTGTACTGGCAGACAGTACTCGGATATACATATACGAACGCCTCAAAGTATGTAGGGCTGTAATACGACTGACCATGGACGGGGAAACACCCCAATTGCAACGCACTGGTAATGTGCAGAAAGTCCGAGTCATTCATCCCTGCTTCTCAAGCTAAGCAGCTGCTATCCGCTGCAAATGCGCCGGAAAGATACGATGAGCAAGAGTTTCCCAAGGAGATTTAACATCAGCGATACGTACAACTGGGGAATATCAGCATCGACATGGATCCTCCGTAGCCAATGGCGTCGGTGAGATTCACGTGGAGGACACCGTCTGCAGGGATGATATTCACAAACAGTGCCGTCAGCACTGAGAGTCGCTTGTCAGGGCACGGTGTTCAAGCGTGTGCTGACGTACGCGCTGGGCCGCGAATCAGGACGGGATAAGAGGTATCGGTGATATTCTCGATGACGTCCGGTGTTCCGTGTGGGGCACCGGGGCTTGGACTAATGGCGATGCTGAATCGGGGCCCGTCAGATCGTCCATGAAACCGCGAAGAGAGAGGCATAAGGTGATTGTTCACCTCTGACAATTATTCGTGCACATTCACGTTTGACGATAGGTAGAGGAGGGATGAAACCGCGTGAGATAGATTCAGAGGCCAGACGGAGGCCATTTGAACGTGACGTACGAGAGTGTATGGCCCTGTACGAGCGAATCATGAATATCGTGTCGCAGCGCGCGAGGGAGGGAGCTGATCCTCCTCCGAAGTTGCCTGCCAGTGAGCACAAAACTGCGACTCACCGACGCCCTTTGACCAACTAAGCTTCGTTGTTGCACACTGCTGCTGGCTCGCGAGAGTTTGAGGACTATAAATGGGTCATTATGAGCCGACGATGCGTGGGTAAAGTCCTCCAAACACATACAGAAAGTCGAACATAGGAGCCGGCCATCCAAATTCGTCCAGGTGTCTAGAAGTGATCGGAAGTTCCAAGGGTTCCTGCGGGAGAACTGCCGATGCAGCCAAGCCAGCGAGGGAGAGGAGGTAAGCAGCCTTCATGACAGGACGTCGAGTGGCTGCAACAGTGCAGGTCGAGGATTGGTGGAGAGATGAGGCTATAAACCGAGTATCGGAGCGTCAAATGTCTCCGGCCTTCATGGGAAGAAGCAAGGGCGCGCTCGGGTGGAGAAAGCTCCGAGAAAGGGAGCGCACAATCGACGGCCTAAGAGACGATTGCAATCGTGATGCCAGCGATCGGACTTGTTACGGTGTCGAGGATATTTTGTGTCTTATATGCACTATTACCTTGTCCCTTTGGGAGCTGGCCTGCGCTGATGTTCCTGATCCCACACCTTTGTTCGGATAGACTTAAATCTCACTTAACATTGAATTTAATGGGCGGGCCCCGAGACGATAATACTCTCTCCCATATTTATGCATGTGAATCCAAGGAGTTGTCGTCATCTACAAATACGGAGATCACTGACAAGGCTTCAACGAAAGTTCAGTAGAGCTTACCGCTGGGGTACTATACCGGCAGCCTGAGCCACAGCATAGCTCTTGCACCTATTGCGTCCGTGAGGCTTGCCTCCAGGACGCTATCTGCCATTGGTGAAACAGTAAGCCGGGATCCGAAAGAAGTCCCCGGGACGTGAGATAGTAACAGATATGTCGACATACCCGCTGGGCCACAAAGAAGCACGGGATATGAGGTGCTGTTGATGTTTTGAATGAGATCCGGGGCTTTTCTCGGTGGACCCGGTGTCTTCCCATTAGGATTGATGGCGAGGCTACACAGTCATTGCGAGATATTCAGCGACCTTCCGCAGAAGCCTACAATGGTGCTTACCTCTGGTCGTTGATGATACAGGCGCACGGGGTGGGGGCAGAAAGTCACGATGAGGTTGACGCGATCCAACAGCTTGGAAGTAGTATTCGAAACACGTACCAGTGTATATGGCGCTGGGTAATGGTATCAGCACAAGCGGCGGAGGGTGTCGAGGCATCCGTGTCGAGCATGCCTAAGTGAAATGCTCACCGACGGTGCCCCTCCACGCGAGCCGCGTAACAGCGCAATGGTGTTTGGATGTGGGTATAGTCGGATGGGTTCTGATCGTAAGTGTTTACAGTATCAGCTGTAAGTTGCATCCCGCCTCAGAGCTCGAAGGCTTACCCAAGATCGAACATGAGGCCTTCCCCGCTGTCATCCATAATGAGCGATTTATTCCAACGCAGCTCAACCAATCTTCCAAGCGGCATGGGTCGTTGTGGGATGCTTGCTGACATAACGAGGCCAACCAGGGAGAGAAGTGCGGCGACTCGGAGGACCTTCATGGTGCGAGAGCGAGCCAGAAATGTTAACGACCGCAGGATGTCCGAGTGGTCAGTGGAGGGGAGGATATAACATTATTTCCGGGACGTCCGGCACGGCGTCCAGCCTTTTACCCCGGCCTATTGACTCCTGCAGCGCCTAGGTTGCTAGACGCACTACCAGCTAAGGCGTTCCGCTGTGGACGGTCGCTCCCATCTGTCGCTCCGTGTCGTATTGACAAACGCCTTCGGTAGCGGATTCAGAAGGCGCCGCTGGACAGCCTTGCGATGGCAGGGCACGCCCTTCATCAACCACCGAGCACTGTGATTCTCATCCTCTTCGAGCTCTGCAACGAGAGTTTGCCAGTGCGGCTCGCAACTTTATATATGCGGAGAAAATCGAACGAACGGGACGGCAGGTAGTGGACAAGCGCTAGCGGAAACCAGGAGCATGCATTGTCATTGCCTGTGTGCAAACGACGAAGACGACCTCGCCCTCCTGCGAGACCCGGTTCCCTACTACAGCGGCACGTCCCACCGCGCTCGCGTGAGCGGAATTGTCCCCCACGTAAGCATCCGAGTCAGCGCCCCCACCCCACCCCCGGCAAACAGCTGGTGTTCGCTGTGCCGAACGAGCGATGATGCAGTCAGCGGGATTTCTCTATTCCCTATGGCACTGGAGATTAATTAGTCACGTACAGCTAGGCTCGATCGTGTACCGGAGCTGCGCTTCGCCGTTGCTGCCTGTGAGCTGGATCGAGACCATGTAGCCTGCAAAGAGAGAAACAGAGAAAGAGAGAAACAGAGAAAGAGAGATCAAGACGGCTGAGCGCGGTGCGGACTTGGGCGCGAAGGCGACGTACCGGCGGCAGCATCGTTCACGAAGGGATGAGACGTCTCGTTGAGGCCGCCGGTGATGATCACGGGCACGGCCGCTCCGTCGTTCTCGATCCATGTGCTGGAGAGGATGGGAGTTCGGTGAGCAGCTCGAATTCCATTACAAGCTGCACAACTCACAGCTACAGCATGAGAAGGCGATCCGGAGGGGATTAGAGAGCAGGCAGCTCATTGATCAGCCCAAACGAACTGAGCTGACGCGATCTGAGCGGAGTGTTACGCACGAGCTGGTATGGGCCTAGACAACGATGTCATTGCGAGCTCTGCGCAGCGGTAGTACGATTCGGACGAGCACTCACCGACGCCGTTCTCCCAGGTGATCACGGTGCTCGCGCATTGTGTGTGGTCAGGGCTGGTGAACGGAATGGAAGACGTCAGTACACGTCAACTAGGGGGGATTTTGTAACTGTGAAATTGCAGCGTACACGCTGACCGTAAGGTTACTACTTTGTCCGATAGAGGCTGCGACGAGGCTGGCTAAGAGCGTGAAGGACGCGAGAAGCTTCATTGCAGCCTTGGAGAGGGGGGGGGGATTCGAGAAAGCGCGAACGAAGTAAAAAGTGACAGACGTACCCTAGAGCTAGACGTTTGGCTCTATTATATATAGTCCCAGAATACCATCGCCGCCTGAGGCCGTGATTGCAATATTGGCACATGGCACATGGGTAGGTGATCCGGAATCCACTGGCAGCAGGCGTCCGACTCGGACTCGCTGCGATCTATCACGCCCGAAGCGGTCTCCTCCTCAGCTCACGAGAAGACGGACATCATTTATTTGTACAGTCAGGAACTAGTCAGCTAGAGACACTGATTCTGGGGCACTGCGGCCGTCGATACTCACCAGCGACGATTGGCAGCTTCGACAGCCAGCCTGCACGAGTCTCGACTCTCAAGTTGGCTGCAAGGGAAGATCCGATGCGCCATAGATTTTTGGAACATGTTTGACACAGTGTCAGTCTTTGAGTCAAACGAGAGGTAGGCGTGCAAGGACGCTTCAGAGGTCGATGATGGTGGTGGAAGAGCGAAAGCGAATGAGGCGGCCGCCCAGTGTCGCTTGCGAGTCTATAGACGCCCATACGCTGGCGGCGGCAGCGCTCAAACGCTCAAGGCCCGTAACACTCTCCCCCCCACTGTTCTTTTCCACCATCGCATGCGCATATGCACTTTTCTAGCCGGAACAGTAATAGTGACAGATAGAGATCTATCAGACAGGCTTGTGTATCGCTGAGAAGCAGAAGTTTGAGGCCGCCGACGACCATTGCGAGTAGCCTCTACAGTATATAGTCCGACGAGACGACGCGACGAAAATGGAGTGCTTCGCAACGTGGAGTATTGCGAGCGATTCACGGAGAAAATCTTTCCTGCGATTGGGTAATTTACAGGCGTGCGCACCGACGATGTACTGCGTATGTATGTTCGGTGCCAAGATGAATGCAAGGAGTCGGGCCGTGGACGAGGGTCTCGCTCGAGAAATATCGAGACCATACACACAAGAATGATGATTAGGAAATAAACTCCGCAAACTATGATACTAACAGAGTACAAGATCAGCGTAGGACGGCAGTGCGAAACAGACGCCACGAACCTGAACCTCTGCATATACATACACAGCATCGATAGCCTACGCCGCTCTGAACACCCGGATCTCGTAGCGCAGCACCCGCCCCTCCTTCAGCACCTCCGTTCGCCACGGCGTGTTCGTCGCGCGCCGGTACTGCTTCGTCTCAAAGGCGTCCACCGACGCCCACTCGTGTATCGCAAGGAACTTCGGCGGCCGGTCCGATTCCTCTTCCATTTCCCGCCCTCCGAGTCCCTTGTAGTTCCTCTCTCGCACTCGCTCAGGCTCCGGCTCCATTTCCCGCTCCTTCCCCTTCCCCTTACACTTTCCGCCCCCATCGCCATGCGCACCCCCGCTGCCAGTATCCATCGCCGTTGCCGTCGCGACCCCGCCGAGCCCGCGCTCTGAGTCCGACGCATCGACCCCGAGCTTCTCCTTGAGCACATAGCGACGGCTGCGCACCCACCCAGGCACGCGCGCTAGGAGCGGGATGTGCTCCTCGTCGTACCACCGGCAGAACTCGCCCTCCGCGAACGCGTGCAGGTCCGCCTCGATCACCGAGATGTAGCGCGTCTTTGTCCGCCGGCGCTCCTCCAAATCCTCCTCGCTCTCGTCCGTGCCTGAACTGTCGTTGTTCCACGTCCACGGCGGGGGAGGCAAGGGGGAGGAAGCGACGACGGGCTCGTAGACACGGCTCTCGACGAAGGCCGCGGCGCGCGTCTCGAGCGCGTGCTTCTCGCTCAGCGCGACGTACGCGGGGTCATGCGCGGCGCTGTGGCGGGGCAGGTCGTAGAGCGAGAGGTACGCAGGCGCCGCGCCGTCTGCGGCGACCCAGCGCGAGCACGCGAGAAAGAGCGTGGGCGGTACCATGTCGCGCAGCGCGGGGACGCGCTCGGCCTCGTGCCACTTGTAGTACGCCGTGTTGCGTTTGCGCACGCCGCGCGCGGGGTTCGTGTATACCCACAAGAGGAGGCGTTCCGGCACTGTCGCGGACTGGTACATGTCGGGTTGGGAGGAGATGAGGGGGTGGGCGGATGTGTGAATGCAGAGAGGAGGGACCGAGGGGAGCAGTCATAAGGAGGGACCGAGGGAGCGGCGAAATTGATGGATAGATGTGATGAACGAAGGTGGAGTGACCGCCCTGTACCGGCGAGACTCGAGTGTGGTCCCGCTCTATCAAACCGTACCCTCTGAGGGCACTGAAACCAGCTATTCCGGATGATCGGATGATATAGAAGATGCCAAGGTCGAGGTTCAGTGCAGCAGGAGGCAGATGACGAATGAATGGAATTCGGGGGCGCATGTTCTATTCTACGAGGTTCAGATTCTGTGCGCAGAGTGTGGGGAATCTGGGAAGACGCACCGCTTTGAAGGACAACATCGTTCCTTTCTCGCACTGCCAGAGAGGCGCAGCTGGACGCTTGTCATGGATTGGATCGGTGGTCCTGCCGCGGGAGAATGGAGGTAAGATCACGAGGAGCATTGGAGGAAGCCATCCGAAGTCTGACGAGCACCAGCGGGCAGAAGACACGGCGAACAGACCATCATCAGAGGAAGGTCTCCTGGCAGACCTTGATGGTACGGGAGAAATCAATTCCATTCCGTCGATAAACGAGCGCATTTCACTCGGATCGTAGCGGCGGCAAGCGTTGTTTCCCAACTACATCCTCTGAGACAAGGGGTGGGTTACACGATAGGCCGCAGCCTTTCATCTTAGGTCCGACAGAGGCCTGTCCCGCCGTTCTCTTCCCACGAATAAAGAAAGGAAACTCACCTTACATGCCCGAGGTTTTAACCTTGTTACCGACGGGGATCAGGTCCGGTACCCTCCTGGAGTCCTCTCAGAGTCTTTGACTGTGGGGACGAGGAGCTAGCATGGGATGGGTCGTGCCCCTTCCGCGTGCTCTGTCCCAGCCTACACCTGTGGAAGATAGGTTGTGGTATGTCACTTCATGCACAGGGAGGGCATCAGGTGGCACTAGCTTTGGCACCAGAAGTTGAAGCTGGGAGAGCACTGAGCAGAGCTAGGACAGAGATGCGGAGTCAAGGCGGCGCTCGGAAGAAACCGGAAACGCAGCACTGTAAGCGACCGGAAGTGCTCTTTCGCGGTTCTTGTCTCCGTTTCCCTCAATGCAGATCTCGTCCTGCCTCCATCTAAGTATCCTCGTGTACGCTCTCAGAGTTTGAGAATTGTACCTGCGTATGCCACGAGAACTCGCGACGAGCTGAGCTGGATAGGAAGTCTGGTAAGTCGCCTCCAATTTCTACTTACTAATTTGAGGCGATCTTCATACGTGCGAGCGACGGAGCTTCAAGATGGGATGAATGCCAAGAGGCCATCTTGCACGATCTCCGCTCATCGTCCAAGCACTGGGCATACATTTTACACACTCTTCGGGTGCGGCGTGCGTCCAAAACTTCCTTACACTCAATCAAGTTTTATCCCTGAGTCCGAGTTTAACACGCCCGGTCGACTGTCCGGCGAGGCTAGTCCTAGGTGAGCACAGCACCGTTCACTCGCTCCGTCGCTCAACTGCCTAGCCAACTTCATGCATGTCCATATGATCGTTCGAGCAGTGCGTCACTACATCCAACCAAACATTCCAACGTGCTCACAACGTTTGACACCTTGCCGCCCCCTTCCCCGCATCACGGTGCAGCCTAACGCCGCTCGTTTTAGCTTCAACAGTGCCAACACGGATTCGCGACCGCCGACTATCAATGCTATCGGAGAGACCAGCGCGATTATTCGTTTTGTTAAGTATTCACACCCTTGTCCTCCGACTCTGAATTGCTTCTGGTGAGTCTCTGCCAATCATTCCTGTCCTACAGTGCTTCGCAGCGAATCTTCTTCCGTCGACGTCAACCCCGCATGCCTACTCCCATGTCAAGGCTGCAACGCGACCCGAGCGCAGCGCAACGCGACCATAAAGCTCCGTGGCAGCGGGTTCGTCGTACCACGACCCGGCCCTGCGACATTCGCTCGCTTCTCCTCGTCTCCTTCCCCTCCTTTCCCAAATGGCTCGCTTCTCCACTCTCCTTGCTTTCTGCATCACCGCCAGCGCTGCAGCTTTGGCGTCCCCCATCGTCGTCCGCGACTCCCCCGTCTCGCTCCCGTTCGCCCGAAGGTTCAAGCTCTCCGGAGCGTCCACGATCATCGAGCACGACCGCGCCCGCGCGCGGGTTCTCAAGGACGTCGGCCACGGGAAGGGCGCGGGCGCGGGCCGGGGCCTGAAGCGGGCGGACGTGCTCGTGACGAACGGGGAGACGAAATACACGGTCGACGTTGGCGTCGGCACCCCGCCGACCAACTACACACTCCTCATCGATACCGGCAGTGCGAACACCGTCGTCGGCACGGGCAAGGCATACGTCAAAACGTCCTCCAGCCAGGACACCGGGAACTCAGTGGTGAGTTCTCCATCATGTTCGCCATGCCCCTGCACATGAGAACGAAAACCGACATGCGGCGTACAGTCTGTGTCCTACGGCTCCGGAGGATTTTCCGGAGAGGAATACACCGACACCGTCACGCTCAGCCCCGACCTCGTCATCACCAACCAAGGCATCGCAGTCGCGAGCTCGTCGCTCGGCTTCGACGGCTTCGACGGCATTCTCGGGTATGTACCCTCATACCAGTTGGCTTGCGATTATAGCGCAATGCTGACCATGTTCCTGCTCTTGTTCCTCAGAATCGGCCCTACCGCATTGACGGGAGGCACCGTCTCCGACGGCTCGCTCGTCCCCACAGTACTGGACAATGCCTACTCACAGGGCCTCGTCGACCAGGACGTCATCGGGATCTCGTTCGCGCCCGCCTCGTCCGAAGACCCCAGCGGTGTCCTGGCATTCGGCGGCGTCGACGAGTCCAGGACCGCCGGGCCCATCAACTACGTGTGCGTACTCCTCGCTCGAGCATTGATCGCTCACCGCTGAAGTATGCCACTTGGCCGAACGCAGCTCGATCACTGGCATCTCCCCGGCCTCGCAATACGTCGGCATCGACCAGCAGGTCACGTACGGGCGGGACAGACTCATCCTCCCGCAAACGGCGGGCATCACAGACACCGGCAGCACGCTCCTGCTGCTCGCGACGGATGCCTACGAGGCGTACAAGAATGCCACTGGGGCCGTCGAGGATTCGAACACAGGGCTGCTCAAGATCACACTGGACCAGTTCGAGACAATGGAAAGCCTGCTCTTCCGCATCGGCGACGTGAGTACACTCCCCCGTGCCCCGCCGCCTGTACAGTATGCGCATGCTGACCTCACGTCTGTGCCCAGGAAACGTACGAGTTCATCCCGAACGCGCAGATCTGGCCGCGCTCCGTGCGTTCCCGTCTCTCCCGCCTCTCTTCTCCCCATCCTCTCCCTGTCTCTCCCTCATAGTGATTTGGAATGGCACACTGATGCTTCGCCTTCCCCTCCTGTAGCTCAACGCCGACATCGGCGGCGACGCTGACGGCATCTACCTAGTCGTGGGCGACCTGGGCTCGCCGAGCGGCGAGGGCCTCGACTTCATCAACGGGTACGCGTGGCTCGAGCGGTTCTACCACGTCTACGACGCGGGGAACCAGGCCGTCGGTATCGCGCTCACCGAACATACCTTCTCGCGGGACAACTGAACGTCTGGCTGGTGCCCCGGTTCTTCTTCCTTTCGTTCGCGCGCGCATGGGGTTGGACGTTTCGCATACCCGTGCCCGCCGACCCACGTATGTACATATCGGGTCTTCCGCAAGGACTACATTAGCTGTGTGTAATACACTGCTTCGCTTCGCGAACGCGACGAACGACATACTGTATGTACGTGCCGTGCTCAAACGCGTGCATCAGCTGTTATATCGGTGATACGGCGGGGGAAGAGTCTCGATCAACCCGCCTCCCGAGCCGCTCTCACCCTGCTCGCCCTCGACCGCCCCCATCCCATCTTCTGGCGGGCCGCCCGCGAGGCGGACCCCGCCGTCGCTCTCGAGCAAGGTGATGCGGCGGGCCCGTGCTCCGGAGTTTGGGGTTGCGTCGACCTCAGGTTCCGTCCGTTGCTCTGCGTCGAGTTCGGGCTCGGACTCGGTTGAGACAGAGACGCGCTTGGTGCCTGCCCCTGCCCCTGCCCCTGCCGGCAGCGCCTCTGTTGTGCTCCCATCTCCCGGAGACAGAGACAGAGGCTCCACCTTGCTGAGGCTCGCGCGCGCCGGGCCCGGGAGACCAGGGGGAGCCGCGAGCAAGGATGAGCCCGGGCGGAGGGCGAGCGTGTCGCGCAGGTGTGAAGTAGACGGCTCGACTGCGACGCTGTCCGCCTCCGCGTCGTCGTGGACTCCTCCGATGTGCAAGACGTCGTCTGCGTTCTGCCAGTGGTGGTCCGGCGGAGAGGCAGGAACCGCACCGACGACGGGTGTGCTGGGCGATCCAGCTGCGGCCGCCGAGTACCGGTGGCGATTGGCGACGGCCGCCGCCGCCGCCTTTGTAGCTACTGGGGACGCCTGCGGGACCACGATCGAGTGGGACGACTGGCGCTGGGGCACTAAAACTGACAGGAAGGACCAGAAGGCATGAGCATGAGCTTGAGCGATCGCTGTAATCGTCGTTCTAAGAACCACCACCGCATCTAAGAGGACGAACCTGATGCCGACGAGCCGTCGTCGCGGTATTCTGCCGCTTGACCACCGCCTTTACTGTGCCTGGCCCTCCTCGACACCGCGATGCGTCTCCATATCAGAATACCAAAGAGGACGCACAGAAGCGCGACTGAGCCCAGGACTATCCCGGCGATCTCGCCGGTCGAAGGGGAGGAGGGAGACGGGGGCTTGCGGCGCGGACGCTGGGTGAATCGCCAGTGAGGCGTAGAGTTGGTGCCGAGTGGCGGCCTCGACGTCTCTGTTGACGTCGCGGAGGGGATTCCCGTTGTCGGGTGGGAGGTCACAGTGCTGTTCCCAGTCCCCGTGGGCGGTGTGCTCTCCGAGCCGCTGGACGATGACTGAGGCGAGGAGCTGGAGGATAGGCTGGGAGGAGCCGAGGCAGCTGTACGCGTGCTAGTGGACAGAGATGGAGATGGGGTTCCGGAAGGGGCGGTCGGGCTCTGTGTGGTGGGCAGGATCGAGTACGGATTGCGAGGGCTTCCAGACGTCGACGGCTCTGCGCCGACCGAAAACGAAGATGCAGGGGCCGCCGGGGGGCTGGCGGACAGACACGCCGCGGGCTGGACCACGAACTCGTTCGTGGTGTCGTTGTCGTCGTCGTCATCGAAGACGGTCGCGATCAGCGTCATGCCCACCGTGTCCTGCGGGGGCGTCCATGCCACGAAGCGCTCTGCGATGTCGTCGATGTGGGAGAGGATGCTTACGGTGTCGGGGTCGCCGAGGTAGAGCGAGAATGGGGGGATGCCGCCGGTCCAGGAGAAGGTGACGGCGTCGCATGGTGTGGGGTCAGCGATAGTGTGAGTGTCGAATGTGGGGGAGCTTCGTCCTGCGTGAGCGAAGGCGACGACGGAGAGGATGGACGAGCCGAGGAGGAAGGGTCGACAGAGGGCGGGGGAAAGGCGCAGAGAGCACGCCGCAGTCCGACGGGACGGGGTGCTCGAATGAGGAGGCCATACGTGCATTGTCCGCGACCCTGAGTGTAATTCGGGTGCGAAATGGGCTTTATCAACAACGGTCGTGATAAATTGCATGCGCACTCACCTAGATTGCAGGGAATATCGAGGCAAAGACTAGGAGACATGCGCAGCATGCACTACGTTGGAAACAAGAAGGGATGTTCACCACCAACTTAAGTACCCATTAGGCAGTGGGGGAGACAGCAAGGCGAACTGGCTGTGACCATGTGGACTCGATCGACTCTTCGAGAGGGAGCGAAGGTAAGACCAGTGTAGCAAGTGAGGCGTCCTGGGAGATGGAACAGATCGGCATACAGGCATGATGACGAGAGGTGAGATGCTGAAGGAAGCTTCCTCGTGGCTGATGTGTTGGGAGAAGTGTATGGGAGCAGGGCTGGACGAGAAAGATGGGCACACAGCCTTGGAGACGCAACGCGGCGAGAGCTTCGAGCGAGTTTCGGCTGCTGGAAAGGATGCGTAAAGTGGGGTGAAGCCTGCAAGACGAGACAGCGAGAGTGTGTGCTACAGAGCCCCGGTAGGAGGGACCAATAACACAGAAGAAGATCTAACGGAGATATCCAACTTACTTTTGGGTTTCCGCACGACCGGCCGCCAGTGTTTTCTGGTACATCGGACCAGGATCTATTGGTCCTTGGGACCAGATAGCGTATCAAACCGATGACAAGGCAACAACGTTTCGCTCGACGTGGCATGATCGGGAGAAGTTTCAACTTGAGGAACAAGACGATGCCCTTGTACCCGAAGTAATACCAGTGAATCGACATCCGCGCACAACTAAGGGCAGCCGATAATAATGATAAGGACACGCAACTCGGTCACAGCCATCCTCCACACACCTACTGATCTGGCCTGGTACCTCTCCAGTTCTTGCGAAGATGGCAGGGGAGATGGGTCTCCGCTCCTTGCCAGCAACGACACCAGACACAATAAGGCCGCAACAGCACAGATAAAGACTCACGTTGTGCAGTGTAATTCAGACTACCATGCCATCAACAAGCTCAATCCTCACAATCACAGGACGTCGACCCGAAGACTGCCCATAAATCGTCGCTCCAGACCCCGAGCGGCCTCCGAGTGGGTCGTTCGGGTCTCCAACATGCATGCCCTCGATGCTAGACATGCAGTTTTTGCCAAAGGGGTCGACAGTGTGTCGTATGAAGTGGCCAAGGCCGAGGGTGTTCTGAGGAGCTGTGCCCGTGCAGCCCGCAGACCGCGGCGAGGAAGGAGTTGCGTGGGCAGGTTGGAACGCGAACGAGACGAGCCGAGTCCAAGTCCGGGTCCCAAGATGATCGTAGCACTAGCAGCGGGGGAAACGTTCAGATGGACCGCCGATACCAGCCCTAGAAGAACTTGATGGCTGTCGCTGACGGCCGGAGAGGAAGCAGTTTGCGAGGGAGCTGCCAGTGATGGCAGGCAACTGCTGTGGTGGACGAAAAATGCCGGCGCTGACCTTCATCGCAGACCGGCCCTAAAGAACGGGCCGGTTTCCGGGGCCTGTACGACGACGGTCTCGACTGTGGGGTTTTGGGACCTCCCGCGACTCTGCGAAGGCTCCTTTCTGCAAATCGCTGTGCAACGTCCGGCATTTCAAACTTTGGAACACCCAGACCCAAGATGGTCGTGTTAGATTTCCGAACCCCCAAAGCGAAGGCAGTTCGCCCGCAAATCCAAAGTTCGGAGCTCGAGGAGTCGTGGGGGACTCGACTACGGTCGTCAGGGAGCTCTCAAATTCGAGTGCGTACATGATCTGAAGGTCACAGAAGCGGACCCTCTGTTTGTCCATGACGGATCCGAGATCACACCGACGTCTACCCACACGGCCTCGAGACGCCTTCTCGATCGCAGCAAGCCGACCCTCAGTACTCCAGTCTGGATCACCTCGTTCTGTCCTCGCGGTCTCGGGCGGTGATGAAATTGAATTTGACGTCCCCGGTTCGCGATCATATATATGGGACTCAAAGATGGGGCTTGGTGGTACGTCACCGTCCTCCTTCGCTCTTCCTTGCCTCATCACATCTCCAGGACCAAGGCCGCCATGAAGCACGCTACGCCGCTCGTTCTCCTCGCCAGCCTCGTGGCGAGCGCTGTCGCTCAGGATAACTTCACGGTCAGCGTGTACGTGTAACGTCGAGGTGTCAAGTGCAGCGAGGTGTGTGTATGTGTGTGCTGACCTCTGCCATCCGGCAGCGCGGACCACACACAGTGCGCGAGCACCGTGATCACCTGGGAGAACGGCGTCGGTGAGTGCTCATCGGAATCGCACCCCTCCACGCGGAGCCTTTTCTTAACGGCGTCGCCTGCCTCTGGAACGACCCAGGCCCATACCAGCTCGTACGTAGCAGCCCATCTGGATCGTGTTCGCGTTGACTTGGAGTATGAAACTGATTACTGAAACCGCCCCGCCGATCCCCTTCCCTTCCGGATGGTCTTCTCGCCCTTCAGCTGTGAGTCCTCTCGCTCAACCGCCATGACAAGTGAGCCCCTCTCTGATAGTCCATCTTTCGTGACAGCGCCTGGATTACGCACGACGGAGCGGCCGTCCCGGTCATCGTCGCCGGCAGCCTCACCGAAACGTCCCACCCGTTCCTCAACGACGCCGAAGCAGGTCCGTCTTCCACTCCGTGAGCCATCCGTAGTGGTCATTCTGACGTCGGTCGCTATCGCCGTGCAGGATACGTGGTCGAGATACAGGTGTCCGAGAACAACGGCCACAACGCGCTGCTGCAGTACACGATCGAGCCCAGCTGTACGTACTCGTCCACCTGGATTCTCGAGTCGCCTGTCTTGTGCAGGTCGGAAGTATAGTGGCTGACGCTCTGCTGCTCGTCCCACAGCCAATACCACTTGTTTGCCTGGGGTGGGGTGGACGCGGTGATACGCCGGCGTCGTTCAAGCTTCCGGAGGGGGCTACGAGCCCCCGCCGTGGAGTTCGTCATGCGAGGATCGTACAAATGTGTCGATTCAAACATGCCGATTACTGTCTGTCCCCCAAAACTGCGAGGCATAGGAAGGCGAGAACGTGCGCTCGTGCGACGACTCCAACTCGGATGCGCGGTTCAACCGGTCGAATTCGTCCGGACCAACAAGCTCGCCAGGTCTCTCCCCACATAATCTCATCCCCCCCGCTTCGGACAGAACCTCTCCTGTGTGCGCACCCAACATTGAGCTGGCATGCGACCTTATGAGTCGGGGAGGCCGTGCACGTCCATGCGAGCCCGTCAGCTGCCACGCAGTATTGGCATATGAACCACTCGAAAGATATCATATCCACCTGTGAAAGGGTCGGGGTTGTGAATGGGTTGAAACGTTCACGGGTCACTGGAGCGACGCCATGATGGCCACGGTTGAGCCCGTACAACGTGTCTTCACAGGGGCTTGGGGGATTCTTTTGGATGCACTCCTTCGTTTTTCAGTGTAGTCACCAACCCCGCCTAGCTTCTCCTTCATAGAAACCTTTCGCTGAGGTTCCTCTTAAATCCTGAGTGCACTAAAACCCAGCGCTGTTCGGCTTAAAGGCTGGCCGCTGGCAAATAGTCCAAGTGCATAAGTTTCATACAGCCTGTCATTTCAGACATCAGATTGGTCGTATGTCGACGCACATAAAAAGTAACTGGAAGTTCTGGCACAGAAAGGATTGATTCCGGGTGAGCGAAAAAAACTATCTGGTAATGTAGTCACGCTAGCGGCGCCTCATCCAGAATCCGCGATGCAAACGCAGCGCGAGGACCGGGGTACCCGGCCCGCGCAAGCCCAGGGGCGCATCACGTCGGTCACACCTGCGCCACCGACGGGGGGACAAGCGCGACGGCCGCCTCGCCCGCGCCCCTTGCTTCCTCTGGGGGCTAGTGGCGGGGCTCTTACATCGGCCTTCCTCAAGCAACACCATTCCAAACGTTTCTCTCTCCACTCTCACCCTCTACGCCGCCGACGCGAATGTCGACCATCAAGGCTGAGCCAACGCCCGACGCACCGTTGTCCAGTCAGTACTTATCTCCTTCTCTTCGAAATGTCGGCCTACCGCAACCCTGGATAAAACCCACTTCTCTGTCTCTTGATAGGCGATTCGGTACCCGACAGCAAGTCCGAGTCCGTTCTAAACGCGAACAAACGGGTGAGCTCCTTCGCCTGGCCTTATCCGTCCTATCGTCGATTGAACAACATCAGAAACTCGAACCGGACATCGAGCCGCCTGAACTCACCGATACCAAGCGCGTTAAGCAGGAAGAAGGGATACAGCCCGCGCCGGACAACACACCCACGCTGAAGAAGAGTGCCGACTTTTGGTATCCAGACGGCAACGTTGTGCTCGCCGTAGGTGACACGGTGTTCAAGCTTTACCAGGCTCGTTTGGCTCGCTTCTCCACGGTATTCGCGTCGTGGTTCGAAGACGAGGGGTCGCAGAAGTCGCGGAGGATCGAGGGGTGTCCGGTGTATGAAATTGCAAGGCTCAGCGTGGAGGACTTCGAGCCGTTCCTCGCCGCACTAGAAACGCCTTTGTGAGTTAGTTGCTCTAGACCTTTCCCTCCGTTGCCTCAGGCGCGCCCTTACCCCACTCCTCCTCCCATCCCACGACCTCCTTCCACCACCAGCAAGTTCGCCTCCATAACCCCACCCGAGCCCACGCTCATCTCCATCCTCCGCGCCTCCACCGTCCTTTCCTGCCCTACCGCACGCGACCTCGCCGTCGGGCACCTACGTGCCCTCTGGCCTGCAGACGATCCCACGCTTGCTGGGGGCGGGGGTCGGCGCGCACACGCCTCCGCAATGGCGATCATCCTCATCTCGCGCGAGTGCTCCGTTCCCGAGCTTCGCCGGAGAGCATTCTACGAGCTCCTGCGCTCGCCCGAGTTCTGGGCGGCACTCGACAAACGGCGTGCGGACATCCCCCTGCCTGACGCCGACATCATCGCGCTGTGTCGTGCACGCAGCGCCCTCCAGGAGGCGTGGTGCAACCTCGCGTTCACGCCGCCATTTGGTGGAACCAAGGGTGATGATGGGAAGCTGGTCGAGACGAGGTGTGGAGCGTCCCCGGTCCCAGTTCCTGCCGCTGCCGCCCCGAGCGTGTCGCATGCACATTCAGCGCAGGGGCAGGCGGTGGCGAGGCGGCCCGTCCGTGTGCAATCTCGTGCCCAAGTTCAAGCTGCACAGGAGATCGCGGCCGCGTGCGGTGGGGGGCGGCTCGTCGCTGGGGCACTGCGAAAGGGTGCGTGGCGCAGCGACATGATCGACCGCGGGGACTTCGAGCGGGGCAGGAGGGATCCGATTGGGACGCTGCAGTTCTTGTTGACGGAGCGGAAGGCTGTGTTCGCCGAGGCGGGGTGGTGCGAGAAGTGCATGCAGGAGCGGCGGAAGGCGTGGGGAGATGCGCAGGTCAAGTGGTGGGGTGTCCTAGATAGGTGGTTCAAGAATTAAGACCACTACCTTCTCCGCAAGACGACTCAGACTTGAGTTGATCATACTTACTCCGGAAGCATTGACCAGCTCGAATATACGAAGTTCGTATTTAGTTACTACTATTTGGCTCTATTTGTATAATACGAACCGTGCGTAGACGTTACGTAACCTCAACTTGCGAGGACACCTACCTTTGCCTTCACAGCAAGTCCGCAGCAATGGATGGACCTTCCGAGTCTGAGCCCGATTTGCCATCCCCCTGGATTGGCAGAGAGAACATAAAGGAAGAAATCGCGTCCAGGGAGCGCGAGGTATTTGAACGGGCTCAAAAGGACATGTGCGTGAAATGGCGCCGCTCTGGAGTCTGCTCGTCAATTCGCTTGAAATTGAACATGACATACTCATCTCTTAAACTTTACAGGGAGTCAAAAACCGACACGGGGTCAGACTGGACGGCCCGCGACCTCGTCGTCCTCATCCACGCCAGCCGCAGCACCCGCCTCGACTCGCGCGCCACCAAGAAGTTCGCCAAAGACAAGCTCGCCGCTCTCTGGACCTGGGACCTCCCGTCCGTCCGCCGCCGCCACGCCCGAGTCCGTGCCGTTCTCTGACATCGTCAATGTTCTCCTGACTGCGCGGTACGGCCGCCTGCCGCAGATCGAGAAGCGTGTGCTGTACGAGCTCGTGCGCAGGCCGGACTTCTTTGACATGTACGACGCCCGCGCGGACCCCCCAAAGGAGTTCTTCTTGAACGACCGACAGCTATTCCAGCTGTTCCTTACGCGCGAGGAGCTCCGCAGGCGCTGGAGGGAGCTCGTCACGGTGACCGTGCAGCCGGCCGCGCTGAGGGGGCCGTGCACGGCTATGCCTGCCGCGGCGGACGAGTGCTCTGCTGCACGGCGCCGTTGCGGGCTGAAGTGGGGCAAGGAGGTCGCTGAGAATATGCTCTCGGAGGAACACCGCTACGATCCTATCCGTGCGTTGGACGTGCTGCACGAGACGGACTGGGCTGAGGAGGGGATCTGCGGGGAGGGCGGGGAGTGCGTGGAGAGGCTGAGGGAGGCGTGCACGGTGGAGAAGGCAGCGTTGTGGGAGATGGTCGGGAAGTGGCTCGTGGACGCGGAGTACGACGAAGATCGCGACGCCGTGGAGGTGACGCCGTGGGATAGCGTCTGGCCGGAGTGGGACTCTGAGGACGAGGTACCTGTGGTGGAGGATAAGAAGAGGAAGGTTGAAGGTGACGATGACGTGAAGGTCGAGGAGGGGGAGGATCCGCTGTTAGTCAAGGCGCTGGCTAGGAATGAGAAGCAGAGAAAGAAGATCAAGACGGAGGCTCCGAAATCCAACTGACCGACTTCAAGACATTCATCAAGCTCCTGGAGTACCCTCTGTGAGTCTTCGCCTGCTTCCTCGCGACCCGACCCATATCAACGACATTGTTTAATGAGAACACTGTCTCGACCGTTTCCGATGATGCGCTTTTCATTGCGACGTCCTCCACAGTCTCGCCAAGGACGCAGTGGCAAAACACTGGCTGCCTCTCCAAGCTTACCACCACCAACTCCGACTTCGAAGTGCTCTCTCCGCGCCGCGCGCACAGTGCTGTGCGAGCATTTGTGCACGCCCCCCAGTACACGGCTACCGTTGGGGTTGAATGGAAAGTTGCTCAAAGCCGAATGTCTTTATACCGCCGCTGATGTAGGCACTGTAAGGAGATCCGATCGTACAACGTTCACCATGATATAAACGTCTGTCCCTATGTAGCGTGACAATCCACGTTCATGGATCGCGCGTAGAAGACTCTGGCTCTGGGTGGCGTGGTTGTCAGGCTCCAGTGCGGCGGGAGCGTTAACTTAGCCGAACGGTCCCGGAAAACAACTTCGGCACGGCACAACCCGATGCCACAAGCGCCCTCACTTCAACGCGGCTCCAACTTGAACTTCATCCCCACCTCGCCGACGCGATCACTGCGTCTCCTCTACCTCTACTGTCCCATTGAATGTATATACACAATGGCCGAAGACCACACGCACTGTGAACTCGGGCTTTTCCACGATCTCGAACCGATCCACACGCACTCGCACTGCAAAGAGTGTTTCCGCATGCGTCGATGTGAAGGCAGTGGCTCGAGCTTCAAGCTGTCCCGCTGCTCAGGATGTAGTACCGCAACTTATTGTGTGAGTCACTCTTTTTGTCTCGTGCGTTTCTGCTGCTGTATCCCATTATCTCGCAGTCCAAGGAGTGTCAAAAGAAGCACTGGCGCAACGGACACAAGCTCGCGTGCATGGACTACAAGTTCTTCCGCGACCACTCCATCCAGCTCTCCGGCAACCCGAACGCGTGGTCCGAGCTCATGCAGTGGGCCGAGTTCCACCACTCCTCCATCATCAATGCTGCGCTCGTGTGCTATATCCACCGGAAGGACGCCATCCCCGACATCACGAGCAAGTACCTCCTCCAGCTCTCGCTCAACTACCGCGACGAACCCTCCCTCCCGCTCGAGAAGAAATTTGAACTGCGCGGCGCACACTTCAGCTCCAGGGATGACCCCGACGCCGCCGCGCTATACAAGATGGTATTTGACGCGTGCCCCGCCGCCGTCGCTCTGGGCAAGATGGAGATGGGCGACGGGCGCTGGGGAACAGGCGCGTACCTCCTCATGGTGCGCTTCAGCCCGCACCGGCTCCAGTTTGGAACGGACTGGATCCCCTTCTGGAAGCACTTCGGGATCGATGGACGTCATGCGAACGCGTGCCCGGCGTGCCGCAATCCACTCGACCAGCTCGAGGAGAACTTGATGGAGGGCCGGAAGATGAAGTTCTGCTGCGGGAAGCTGGAGGGACTCCCAACGTGCTGCTGCGGTGGATGGACCCATGAAGTGGTGCGTGGTCGTTGTCGGTCCGGCGTCGGTATCACGATGCTAACTCAGTTCCCAACTAGTCTGGACACCCTCCGAAGGTAGGCTGTTAAAAGGAGATCAGGTTGGCTCCGTCTCTCGCCTCGCATGCTGAATCCGCTGGAGAGTGGTATGGGCCTCGGTCTTCAATGTTTCGAGTACATGATGATGGGTGTGGCACACCGAGTGCTGAGAACCCTGCTGCCTGGAGTCCGATCCTGCGACAACCTTGCGCTCGCTGGTGTGCCGATCCCCGATTCCTGCCCGGGGTGCTCTCTTCCTCTCTCTTCCTTCATCTCTAAATATACTTGCAGCCACCGGCTCCCATCACCTCAATCTCAATCTACTTACTTCTGCATCACTCAGGAATCTCTGACCCCAATCTTCCTGTCCACTTCGGCCTCGATCCCGCTGCATGCACGGCTCCGCTGACCGCGACCCCCTGGACCAGTGACATTTTCTCATTGATTTCCGCTTCCGTGCCAATGTTTCGCATCGACCTCGATTTCCGTATTTGTATTATCTCATGTCGCTCCTTGAGCCACGTCGTGCTCGAGCTGCTTACAAGACTAGAGCTGATCCACTACACACCACACACATTCCATCCAATCGCCACTCCGTAGAGTCACCAAGCCCGCTCCCCATGCGTGGAGTGACCAGGTCTATTACCGAAGGCAGAGGCGACTCTGCTGAAATTGTAAAATACCTAGCATTGAGCCTCGGGTTGTCGTGGGGTGCCTTTCCCATCCTTGGCACCTCGGGATAGCGACGCCGAGGAGAAGAACGGCGCCGCCTCCAAGAGTGCCAAGCCCGAGCCAGGTCGCTCCCCCTCGCCACTCGGACGGGACGACGACGACACGTTCTGGTACCACGACGGCAACGTCGTCGTTCGCATTCCAGGGGAGGGCACCCTCTTCAAGCTGCATCGTTCGCGCCTTATGAGCCAGTGCAGCTACTTCAAGAACCTCTTCGAGTCGCGGGACATCACGATGGCTGGGTTCTTCCAAGGACACCCCATGTACGACGCGCCGCGCGGGGTGACCGCGAAGGCCTCCAAGGACCTCCTGAAGGCCATCGAGACACCCCTGTGAGTGCTTGACATGCCGTCTCGCTAACGAGCCCCAAGTGACGCTTCTCTCATCCTCCCAGCGAGGGTCTCGAGTCTCCGCCCTCCCAGTCTCACGCCGTCTCCCTCCTCGAGACTGCGCACATCCTGTCCTGCAACGGCGTCGCACGCCTTGCTGCGAAACGCTTGTGCGAGCTGTGGGACTCGCCCCGCGTCCCGACCAAGGCGAGCCCGAACGACGACCGCTCATACACGATGACGATCAAGACGATCCACCTCGCGCAAGAGTACAAGATCCCTGGTGTCCTCAAGCGCGCTTTCTACGAGCTCCTCTCCAGTGAGGACTTCTGGGAGGCATACCGCGCGGACCGGGAGTCTATCGCGTTGGGCCACAAGGACAAGGAGCGGCTTGCGTACGCGCGCGCGGTGCTGGGCGAGCTGTGGGTCGAGTTCATCCTGGCCGTCCCGGACGCGGGCATGGTGAGGCGGCTCTCGGACGAATGGTGCTGCTACGGCTACAGCGAGCGCGGGCCGAACTGGCGGTCGGCCATCGTCGAGAGGGGCGACCTGAAGCGCGGGGCGATGGGCCCGCTGCGGCACAATGTGGTTGAGATGAGGAAGGCGTACTTGAAGGGCGAGGGATGGTGCGAGGGGTGTCTGCGGAACAAGGAGGACGGGTGGGAGGGGAAGAGGGCGGAGTGGTGGGGGATGCTCGATGAGCTGTTCGACCTGTAGTTTGGCGGTCATGAAAGATGTGATCAACGATGAGCAGTTTGGAAGATAGCTAGAGCCTCTAAAGCGGAGCTATGTCGAGGACTTGTAGCTAAGTACAATTAATGTCGGTGTGCTCGTCAGTACGGTATCACGTTCCGATTCGACTAAGAATCGGGTATGAGACAGCAAGAGTTGGCAGTGTCACGTGCCGATCGTGGCACCCGGCTTGATACGCATTAATTCGCACGGATTGCCGTGATCTTCCGTGATCGTCTATGAGCATCTTTAAGCTTAACTTACCTCCTACCTCGACCTTCTGCTTTGCTTTCGACGCGGTCTCTCGGTGCTTAGATGTGCGCTCACTCCGAAAGTATGTGCTCGTATGTATCTGCACGCATTAAGGCTGACGACAGGCCCGGTATCTGCAGGTCTTACATTAGGCTCTGGAGGGGATGATGACGACGATGTGTAGGTCCGGGACGGGCGAGAGGACTATGGTCGTCTAGCAGTGGAGTGGAAGGGCCGGTCGGTACGTGTTTAACGTCGCGTGCCGTCTCCCTCTAGGTAGTTGGTCCCGCGCCGCGGCCTTTCCCTGGGCGGTCGGTCGCGGGAGCTGATAGCTTTACGAGCCGTCCGTGCGGGTTGCCAACTAGGGTGAGCGGGTCTTCCGTCCGTAGGAGCGGGACCATTGGTGACTATAACGGCATGGTGACCTTCAGGAACCTGGTGCCCCATGGCTCGGGTGGGCTGCTACCTGCCATCTTCAACGTCTTATGATGCCGTATTAATGGTTTTTCAGGGTGCTATCCACTTCAATTATGTTTGACAACGCCATACACGACCCCCGAGCTCGTAGGCCCTTTTTTCTGGGACGCTGGCTCCAATTTTCCGTCCCTACCGGCTACGTGGCGTCAATTTGACCGTGGCGACTTAGTTCTGTGCGACGTGCTTCAGCGTCCCCTACGCGTCCGGCCCACGTACAATTTGCCTTGCAAGCATTGACGGCAATTGTGCACGCTTAATCTTATGTACTAAAGTGATGTACAAATAGACATACAATATAAACAGAGCGCTGCTACTGCTTAAATCGCGAAACGTCGAATCGGACCCGGGCGCCGCTGCTGCGCCCCACTACCCCTCACGTTCCGATTCCACCTAGAATCGGTCATCTGCTTGTACTGCGCACACTGTGTCACGTGTTTTTCGTGGCACCGATCAATGTTGTGGTCACGGGCTCGGTAGCGCCGTCATGTCACACCATGCGTCACATTGTGCGTGATGCGTAATGTAAGCTGCTGCACGGTGTCGCATAGCACATGTGGGTTACTCAGGTGTGTTTGAAAGCTGCGTAAGGTGCGAGGTCAACAGTTTTTGAGTGGTTGTACCATAGAGGAACGTAGAAGTAAGATCACAACGACAGTGCGCGCTAGTTGTTCCGGGCGGCTTGTGTTATGATACATAAGAGGGGAATTGGCTACGGTGTAGTATCGCGGGACGGCCAGTTAGGAGGAGATGTGTCGAACGCGCCCGCTGCGTACAAGCTCCCGCCCGATACTGCTTCGGGGACTTCGGTGTTGCGGGCGGGTCGGGGACTCGGGCAAAAACGGGAAAAAGCAGACAAGGAGTGCTGGAGATGGTCTGTCGATTCGTCTGTATCTTTCAGTGGAGGCGTCGACGGCGTCGATGGTGACCCTGCAACAATGGTCCCCGCTGATGATGGAGCGTCATTCGGCGAATGTGAGGGCGTAGCGGGCCGCGATTGTTGCGGCGAAGGGAGTCCTGATGAAGGCGAGTTAATGCCCACCGCAGATGAGGACGCAAGGTGACGGCGTGAGCGAAGGGGGACCGTGTCGTCTTCAAAAATTCCATCTACGACGTGCGTGTCCTGGCCGCCTCGGTGTCACCCTCGACGAGCCTGGGAACGTTCTTCAATGCCTCGCGCTTCAAGGGCGATCTTTGCATCCGCCGCATCTTTGCGCGCCTTCCGCTCTACATCCAACTGATGCTGAAGCTCTTCAACCTCCTTCTCCCTGTCTTCTTTGGGTGGCACAAGTGATGGGAGAGAAGCCGAGGTCAAATGGGAGCCATTCAATATGGGCGACTGACCAGTGGACAGTCGGGGCGAAGACGGATGGCTGGCCGGTTGCCAAATCGGAACCGGAAGAAACGGCTCTTAGTAGTGGACGGCGGCGGCGCAGGGGAAGGCATCATCGCCGATCATGGAACAATGGGCAAGTGTTCTACGGCGGATGGCGGCTGGGAACCGACGTCTTTGGAGTGGCCAGGATGATCACGCTTGAGCGCGTCCTCGAGCATCTCGTTATTCGCGAGGGCCATAGTGAGGTTGGATTTGGCGAGGGTAAGTTCTGTCTGGAGATCCGTCTGCGCCTTGTAGGCCTCCTTGAGCATGGAAGTCTGCCAGGGCTGCGAGTAAGGGGCAGCCAAAGAGGCATGAGGCATAGAGGTGACATACGAGTTCTTCTATTCTGTTGATGGTCCTGCTGACTTCAGGTGGCGAGACAAGAGTCGGTGCAGTAGAGAACTAGCTGGCGCGAGCAGCTCGTCTGTGATGAGAAGCAGTTCTCCTAGGAGAGGCATTGAAGCGAGGGGAAACATCTGGGCCACGCAAGGGGTAGCGGGACCTGTGGGGCGAGGACGAGGACAGCGAGATTGTTGGAAGACGCGGGATGATCAGAGTACTGAGTCAGTATGTACAGTAGTTGTGAACGCACGGATATGATAATCGCGTGAGTGGTGTTACGACTGGCTGTCGAGTAAGATCAGGGAGGAGGCTTACGAGACGAGCAAGGGCGTCGACGAGCACTTGTGCAGCGAGAGCGGAGCAGGGCTCGACAGTCAGGCTGGAGACAAGATGTATTGAGCGAGTAACTAACGAGCGAGAATACAGTGAGGCTTACCTGGAGACAAGAGGTCGAAACTGAGGTCTCCAGGTAGCGAAGTACAGGTCTTATATACATGTAGTGGACAATGGGAGCCGGGGACAATAGGTAACTATGGACACGGGAACCAGTGGAAGAACAATAGTATGTAGTACAATGACGACGGGAACAATGGGTAACAGGAGTTATTGTACTGCGAGAACAAGGGACAGGTTTGCTAAACAACGGAGGACAATAAGGATGACACGGGAGGCAAACAGTCCAAAAAGGGAAAGAGAGACGCCGGGGTAGGCGCCGAGCGTGCCGTTCATGACAATACCCCCCTCCTAAGGATCGTGTCCTCACGATCGAGTCTTCTTGTTGAGAGGGCCAGGAGCGTCGGGATGTGTCGAATGAAACTTTTGCAGCACTTTTGGCGCATTTGCTAGATCCAACACGTCTTCCCAGCTATCGTGTTCAGGGCCCCAGCCCTTCCAGTGAACAAGATACTGCAGTTTCTTCCACCGCCCATACCGACGCGAGTCCAACACTTCCTCCACTTCATACTCCTCCTCTCCTTCCACTTCGAGAGCTGCGGGTTCAGGGGGATGTCGACCGGGAAGCTGGCTTTCTTTGTGCGGGTGTAGGAGTGTCACATGGAACACCGGGTGGAGCCCCATGTCTTTGGGGAGCTTGAGCTCGTAAGCCAAGTTGCCCACCTTGCGCTTGACGGGGTACGGGCCAGCGTACCGATCCACCAGCTTCCGAGAGACTCCTGGGACACGGAAGTTCCTCGTGTCGAGCCACACCTTCTGACCCTCCTTGAACTCTGGAGCAGCGGAGACATAGCGATCGTAGTACTCCTTCATCCTAAGGCTGAACACGGCTCGAACCGCGGTTGAGCCGGAGCCGTAGCCGCAGTTATCAGTGCTTTGAAAGGCTTGATCCAGAGCCGCACCTTAACTGCACCGCAGTTTATTATTAACTGCGGTTCAGTTAATATGTAAACCGCGGCTCAATTTATAAACCGCAGGGATGATTAACAGTTGTTAATATAATAGTGTTCCAACCGGGGATTGAACCAGAGACCTCAGGGCTCTGCATTCATTCGATCAGGCGTACTAACCACTACACCAACAGACCATTACAGCCGTGAGTAAGTAATATAATAAGTACTCTTACTTACTGAGATAAGATAAGATAAGATAGATAAGATAAGATAAGGGCCAAAAGGTCGTTGGTATATGAATATACACATGTATAAGCTCATTAAGAGCCCATGGTGCAGTGGTTAGCATGGCTGTTTCAACACACCGGGCCTCTGGTTCAATTCCTGGCCGGTACAATAGTATTAAATATGTAAATATTATGTATTTAATATAGCATTGTAAACCACGGTTAAACTGCGGTTTCAAGTGTTCTATTGTACCCTTGATCCGGAGCCGCAGTTAACTGCACCGCGGTTAACAGTAAACCGCGGCTCGTATAACTGCAGCTCAAATTGCGGCTCGGTTAATTGTTAACCGCAGTGTTAACTGTAACCGTGTTCAGCCTTACTTCATCCGCTCTGCTGCCAGGGTTAAGGCTGAGGTCGCATCCTCCCTTGCCTGCCGCAACTCCTCTCTTCGTTCATCCGCCGTAGGCACCGTGGTGGATAGCATTGGAACGTGGAACTGAGGTTCATAGCCGTACATGAGGTAAAACGGCGAGTACCCTGTGGATGAATGTACGCGCGAGTTGAAGCAGTACTCTGCTGTTGGTAGCCACTTGACCCAATCGTCGCGGCGCCTTGAGCAGTACATCCGTAGGTACGCCTCTATCTCCTGGTTCCATCGCTCCGACTGTCCATCCGTCTGTGGGTGGTAGGCTGTGGATAACGCACTTTCTATGTCGAGGCCTTTAAGGATTGCACGGAAGAGCTTGCTAGAGAACTGGGGCCCCCGATCAGAGATGATCTTTCGCGGGAGTCCATGTAGACGGAACCATTCTCTAATGAAGTTGTCTGCAGTCCCTTCCGTGTCGATCTCCTCGGTGCATGGAATAAGGTGAATCATCTTTCCATGCCGATCAGCGATAAGCTGGAGCGCGTTGTATCCGTCCACCTCCGGCAGTCCAGTGATAAAGTCACAGGTAACTACTTGGCCTGGGCCGTCCGGGATCTCGTTGGGTTGAAGGGGACCGTGTGGCTTCGCATGTGAAGTCTTGCCACGGCGACAAGTGTCGCAGGTCTCGACATAATCCTTAATGAACTTTGCCATGCCCGGCCACCAGTAGTTCCGTGTAACCAACTCCACCGTCTTTGCCTGGCCAGGGTGTCCAGCAGGCGGGAGGTCGTGGTGAATGCGCACTATCTCTGCTCGGAGCGCGTCGTCTTTGGGGACATAAACTCGGCCGCGGTAGAGCAGCAGGCCTTGTTCTGTGTTCCAGTCCACCAAATCGTTCTGTAGACGTGCTGGCCCTAGCTTATCGAGCTTGCTGAGTGCCTCCGCGACCTCCTGCTCACGCTCCCCACATTCTCGAATGCGGCGGAGCAGTGCCTTCTCTGGTACCACTGACATGTGCCCTCTCTTGGCTGCCAGTACTCGGAAGCGATCGGGTTGCAACATGACTCGGTTCAGGTTGTCATCGGCGTCATCCTTCTGGTGATCAGGCCTGCGCGACAGTGCATCTGCCCTACCGTTGGAGGTGCCTGGCTTGTGTGCAATGACAAAGTCGAACCGCGACAGATAGAGAGCCCAACGTGCCTGCCTGCGTGTAAGGTTTTGTGCGGCCTTCCAGTACTCGAGGTTTTTGTGGTCCGACTGGATCTCGAACACACTGGGAAGACCCTCGAGGTAGTGGCGCCAGGCCTGCAGGGCACGGATGATAGCGAGCATCTCCTTGTCATAGATCTCGTAGTTGCGTTCCGCATCGCTCATTGACTCGGAGTGGAAAGCCACAGGGTGCCATTTGCCGTCCTCCCCCTCCTGAGACAGAACCGCACCGGTAGCGTACCCGGATGCATCGACTTCAATGCGGGTTTTGCGGTCTGGGTCATACATGCTCAGGACAGGGCTTTCAGTGAAACGACGTTTGAGCTCATCGAATGCTGACTGCTCTTTGGCACCCCATTGCCAGGGAGCATTACCCGTGAGACGGTCAAGGGGTTTGCATACTGTGCTGAAGTCCTTAATGAACCGCCTGTAGAAATTCGCGAAACCGCGGAACTTCCGTACGTCTGAGGCGTTCTGAGGGACGGGCCATTCTGCGATACCCCTGACCTTCACTGGGTCCATCTCCACACAGTTCTCCGAGACGAGCACACCTAGGTACTCAACCTTTGGCTGTTCGAATTCGCACTTCTCTGGCTTGCAGAACAGGTCGTGCTCTGCCAGACGCTTCAGGACCTCACGCACCAATGTGCGGTGTTCCTCGATGTCGTTGGTGAATATGAGGATGTCGTCGAGGTAGATAGTGATTTTGCCGAGTATGATGAGGTCCTTGAAGATGTCGTTCATGAGCGCAGAGAATGTACTGGGCGAGTTAGCCAGTCCGAAGTACATCACGTTCGGTTCGAACAGTCCGCGATTGGTAACAAAGGCAGCCTTCCATTCATCACCGGTCTTAATCCGCACATTGTTGTACCCCCAACGGATGTCAAGCTTGGTAAAGTACTTGGCCCTCTTGAGTCGATCCATCAAGTCTGACACCAACGGTAGTGGGTATCGGTTCTTAATGGTGATGTCGTTCAATCGCCGGTAGTCCTGTACAGGACGTAGGCTGCCGTCCTTCTTTTTAACGAAGAAGAACGGTGATGACATCGGTGACTTCGACTCTTGAATATAACCTTTGGCCAAGTTCTCACTAAGGAACTTGTCAAGCTCGACCTGCTCGCTGGGAGACAGGGGGTACACCTTGGAATGGAACATCCTAGCATCTGGTACGAGTTCTATAGCGTGGTCATAGGGTCCGTGCTCGGGTAGACGTTCGGACGCCTCTTTCGAGAACACACGCAGATACTCGTGGTACTGGTGAGGTACAATCTCTTCGACAGGACGGACTTCCTTCTTCTGGTACTCTTGTTCAGCGAGCTGTTGAGAGTACGTGTAGCTCGCCGACACAAAGATCTTAGGGGTACCTCGAAGTCGTCGTCCATCTTCCAGTGCATTGAGAAGAGACTCCTCAGTGCCATCCCATTCCGGCAGAAAACCTGGTGGTGGAGGTCTATCTTCCTCCTCCTCCTCAACCATTACGGCCGTGCATATCCTACCCCTCATCTTTGCCTTCCGCACCCGTCGAGAACCATTGCGCGCCGTAAGCCGTACCTCCGTATCACGCGCTTTGGTCTCAACAGGTTTGGATGCCTTCCGATGAGCCGGACATGCCTCTGGACATCTCGATAGGCGCAGCGAGCCACGTTCCCAATCTACTTCAGGGTTGTGCTCGCGCAGCCAGTCCAGGCCAATGATCACATCCTCTTCTCCTATGTCTGTCACTACAAACACCACTTTCTCCTGGTGGTCTCCAATCGCCATATCCAACACGGCGACCTCCGTGATCGTTCCATCACGGTTCTCAGTACCGTCTATGTTGTACAGAGGAATTGGCCTTGCCAACTTCCTCGTCGTAACCTGGTTCTTCTCTACGAACCGTCTATGTAAAAACTTAGTAGTAGCTCCACTATCTACCATTGCTACTATGTCCTTATGTCGCTGCTTGCCGATTAACCGTACCGGTATATGAAAGTGTTGACCACTGTGATTTACTTCATATACAAACGCGGAACTCAGTACAGAAAATCGACTATTACTACAAGAGCCGGCACGCGCAGCGTCCAGTGCGGCTCTAATCAGAAACCCTCCTTCTTCTCAGCGGTTGTAAGGGCCGCGATCTTCTCCTCCATTGCCTTGAGCTGGGCCTGAAGAGCCGCTACTTCCGTGGTTGCAGTGGACGAGGAAGCAGCTTGCTGACTCTTTAGCCGCGGGCAGTCATACTTGCGATGTCCGGGCTGGCCACAGATGTAGCAGTTTCCTGAGAACGGCTTCTTCCCAGTAGCAGCCGCCTTCTCCCCCTTCTTCTTCCATCCAAACGACTTCGGCCGTTCTTCCTCTCTGGTGACGAGGGCCTGGTCGAGCGACAGCGCCACCTTCTGGATTTTGGTGAGGTCCGAGATGTCGTGAGCACTGGTGGCGAGGACGTCCCGGAGCCTGGGAGGCAGGCCAGAGCGGTAGCGTTCGCGTCTGTCCTCGTCGCCGAAGCCGGTCCGCGCTGCAGCTGCATTGAACTGCGCCGTGTACTCCTGGACGGTGCCAACCTTGCGATATGCCTTGCAAAGCTTGACAAGTTCGGCGATGGCAGCCTCCTTGTCGTCAGCTGCGCAGAAGTGATCCTTGAAGGCCGTGCTGAACGCGCCATAGTCTGCCCAAGGACTAGTTCCACCGGCGAGCTTTACAATGTGGGGGCCAGCCCAGGCTGCTGCCCCTTCCGTGAGCTTGCTGAGGATGGTCATCCATATGACGTCGCTAGGCGCGCCAACCGCTACCGTCGTAAGGGTGTTGTAGTAGATCTGAGCGGCGGACACAAAGCGGAGACCATCCTGTGCGGATTTTCCATCGTATTCACGTGGGGCGATCTGGGAGAGGAGCTTGGAGGTGTCGAACGGTGGAGCGGGGGCAGGGGTAGTCATGGCGGGTGTGGACGCTCGACTGGATGCAGCTGATGAAGAGGATGAGGGTTGTGGAGTGTTGAGGCTGATGGTCTCTTGCTTGGGTTCCTTCTTTACTTCCGGCTTTTTCTCTGCCTTTGGGAGTTTAGAAGTTGAAGCAATGGGGGTTGCGGGAGTCGAGGTTCGTCGCTGTCCAAGACGCTCTGTAACGAGTTCAAGAGTCTTGTCGAGGATGGGAGACCCTGTTGATCGTGCAGGACTGGGGATTCGACTTTGGACACGACTCTGGGGTTGTGAGGTAGGGCGTGAGGCAGGGCGGGATGAGGGATTCCTGGATGCGATGAGGGCAGCTTGGCGAGCTGGGGGTCGGCTTGGATCTCGAGGTGCAGGTGCTGGTGGGTTTGCGATCTTCGCACGGATTAGGACTTCCTGTTCTTTGGTGGTGAGGAGTCTAGGGGCGATGCCTTCGCGAGTTTCAGGAGTATCGTTGAATGTGTGTGATCGGTGGGGGCACGGTTGCTCCTCGCAGTAGTACCAGGCTTGCTTATCTTCGTCCCAGTACTCGTCCTGTACTGCAGTGGGGTGAAATATGTGTCCCCAGGCTTGGCAAGCCACGTTGAATCTCGCTTCCTTATCCTAGGAATGAAACGGCAGGTGCACGATCCAACACTGTCTGCTCAGCCTCCTCGGCCTATTGCTGTGTCTTAGCCCAAGGGACACGGGCCCAAGGGTGTTCTGCCTTGGCTTTGTTTCGCCGCCTTTCTCTAGCCTCCCACGCCGTGAGGCGGACCACTTCTGTCAGTACCGGGGTCTCGTGTTAGGAGCTTTCCGCGTACTGTACCACTAAGAGTGGCAAGCCTCAGGTTGCGCCGAGACCACGTCCGATGGTGTGACTAGAGCACGCACTACGCTAGGCCAACACAGAGGATCTAAGTGCGTACCGTACGAGAGGGAGAGAGTGTGGATGGAGTACGCCGGTGCTCGTGTAGAAGTTTCGACCTAATGTTACGACTGGCTGTCGAGTAAGATCAGGGAGGAGGCTTACGAGACGAGCAAGGGCGTCGACGAGCACTTGTGCAGCGAGAGCGGAGCAGGGCTCGACAGTCAGGCTGGAGACAAGATGTATTGAGCGAGTAACTAACGAGCGAGAATACAGTGAGGCTTACCTGGAGACAAGAGGTCGAAACTGAGGTCTCCAGGTAGCGAAGTACAGGTCTTATATACATGTAGTGGACAATGGGAGCCGGGGACAATAGGTAACTATGGACACGGGAACCAGTGGAAGAACAATAGTATGTAGTACAATGACGACGGGAACAATGGGTAACAGGAGTTATTGTACTGCGAGAACAAGGGACAGGTTTGCTAAACAACGGAGGACAATAAGGACGACACGGGAGGCAAACAGTCCAAAAAGGGAAAGAGAGATGCCGGGGTAGGCGCCGAGCGTGCCGTTCATGACAAGCGGCGTGAGGTGATGGTGTAGAACTCCTCTAGCGTGGGCGTCCCGATGACATCGAGGATGAGGTCGAGCTGGTGGCCGTAGTCGCGCCCAGGGAAGAGCGGCCGGCCGTTGAGGAGCTCGGCGAGGCCACAGCCTACGGCCCAGATGGCCTGAAGGACGGTAATGCTGTACAGACTGAGAATGGCAAGAGTGAACACGAGCATGGCGGGGGATCTGACGAAACACCTACATCGAGGCGACAACCACGCCGTCGGCGATGCAGGCGATGGCCTCTCTGAGCTTCGCCAGGTCACCCCGGGCATCGGCGACTCGCTGGACATCGTTGGAATGTGGAATGGACCAAGGAGGGGGGGGAGTTCGCGGCTGAGAGACGAGTGATCTTCAGGCGAGCTCGTAGACAATTAGAATGCGAGGCTTGGATCCATGTCGAGTGTGGCGCATGGAAGCGGGGTCGATTGGAAACAGGGGCAAGCTGGGCCGCCAGAATCAGCTTGGGCTTGCTCGCGGACGCGCCGTGCCATGGTCAAGACAAAACTCACGACCGCCGACCGCTCAGGAAAGCCGATCCTGTTACGGACGCATAGTAAGCAGGCTTACTACATCCATACTTTTCCTTTTCATTACTAAAGACCTATTACATCAAGGAGTAACCACGTACATAGTACCCAGGATACAGCACAGGAACCACAGCCCACAGTAACCAGGTACATAGATCACAGTACACAGCCCGCAGTCCGCAGCCCGCAGTCCACAGCCCACAGTCCGCAGTCCGCAGTCCACAGCCCACAGTCCACAGCCCGCAGTCCACAGCCCGCAGTCCGCAGTCCATAGCCCTGAACCTATAGCTACAGTCACTACATACATAGCCTGAAACCTTAGGATCCTATATGTATATAAGGGGCGACACCTCAGCAGTGACCCCCCAGTTTTCAGTCTCTTGTCTATCTAGCTACTGCTCTGCGAGCAGTACCTTCATACCCCTACGTCCTCTAGACCTAACAAGTCTAGTATCCAAACTCTAGTCAACCACTAGTCTTTGGTCTAAACGGCCTAACCTATTGAACTGTAAGTCCACTAGGTTAAGGACGTAACAGATCCCAGCCGATTCCACCATGGCCAATAGGCACAGACTCCGGTCCCTCTTGCGGTGCCCTGTCGGCCTGCTCAACGCGGTTCTCAGTGGAAGGAGAGGAAGGGGTGAGGACAAGCAGGGGCGAGGGTGAGGATGGGGTAAAGATCAGAATGCCGTGGGACCAGGATGCCGTGAAGACGGGGATCGAGCATGGTGAAGCGCTGATCATGGTGAATCGCAGGCAGGACAAAGTCTTCTCACAGTAACCGCTATCCACGTCTCCTCTATCCACTTCTCTCTCAACAACTCGTCCGATCCTCCTTTCTAGAGCCTATTTTCTGCGTTTTGTTTTGCAGGTGCTGACATGCCCGAGTTGGACATTCTGCATGGACTCGAGCATCAAATCAACCGTGCTGTGCGGGAGTGGGAGTCCCGTTTCCGATTACCTTTCAATGGTGAGTTCTGTTTCACGCATTTTCAGCATGCGCTGCTTATAGGATTTGTT
Organism: Ganoderma boninense; assembly: GCA_002900995.3. Taxonomy (NCBI): domain Eukaryota; kingdom Fungi; phylum Basidiomycota; class Agaricomycetes; order Polyporales; family Polyporaceae; genus Ganoderma; species Ganoderma boninense. The sequence continues at coordinate 6,578,418 of CM035304.1, forward strand.
AGTGAACCCCATAATTTTTCCTCGGTGTTTCACTGTCGGCACTGAGCAGAAGCCATACAGTACTTGCACTGTAGACCAACGCCCCGTCTTTGTCGATCCAGTCAGCTTCATACCTCCACTCACCAACTGGGCCGTTCCTGTCGAAGACGTGGATTTGCGACGGGCCAAGGGTCAACCTTTTCAATCTTTACTCGGGTCTCTTGCGGGAGGAAAGCTGCTGGTCAGGGCTAGGGGGAAGGAACTGGTTATCGCGGCCGGACAGGTGAGTCTTTGCACCGGTTGATGCACGTTCGTTTTGCTGATGTTGGTCGAAACCTAAGTACGCGTTCCGCTTTCATTTTGGTTTAGAAGGTATTATTGCCCTTGTCGACACGACCTCGTTTTGGGCGTTGGTCTCCCATGACTGTCCAGGCAAAAATAAGGACGGCGAGAAGAGCGAGATCATGCGGTCTTTTGTTGTTCCCCTCGCTCTGACGACCCCAGATGCCAGAGAACTCAAGCATGAGCAGACAGTCAACATTTTTGCAGCTTTTGTTGGCCCTAAGGATACTTTCATTATTACCGACCATTCACGGCTAGTACGAATGCACATCATGGTCCTTCGTCGTGGCTTTACCCTAGACGACCTCCAGCCAGGGTCGGAGGTATGTCTGTTTTGGCTGTGCTGTTGTGATGTGTTAAAGCTTGAGTTCCACTAGATGTGGCCCTTGTTATGGTCAGCGAACCACGGACCAGATTGGATTTTTGAACGAGCATGTGCAGAAAGTGCCCTTGAAGCTTGGCGGGACTCCGTGATTGGTAGCGACGTAAGTCCTTACGGCAGATTTTTGTCTTACAGGTCCTAAATGACAACATACAAATAGAGTCGTTCTCGAGGCAGCATGGACAATTTTCTACGTCAACACAACTCAGAGGCTGACATAGCTCGATTGAAAGCTACTGCATCTCGACGATCGAAGGCTCCTCACGTCGTCGCCCGTCGTCCTATTCCTATGACCGAGACAATAATTCACGTTCTCACCGAAAGGCAAGACATCTTCAACGGGTATGGCCAGCATACCGCTTCCGACATCTTGCACGATCTTTTTGTATGGCCAGGAATGCCTGCAGAAGAGGTGTGCAAAAATGATGAGCTCTTTCTCTCTCTCAAGAACCGGCTGCACACGTATGCGACTCAGTTCGTGTCTGACATCTACCACGAGCGCTGCCTTTCCGTTCCGAATGGTCCTGCTTTCGCATTCAATTACAAGAGCGACACAAACTACATCAACCAATATCTTACCGTATATCGCAAGTCTTCGGTTCGTATCTATCGTGACCAGTACAACGCGATGGTTAGAAAGGGTTTGTTTAACTCGGAACATACCATTGGTTAGTTTACCATCAGCACATCCTTTAGCGTGCCGATGTTAGTGCTTACCGTAATGTGATACAGGGGCCCCTTACCATTGTCAAGATGATGAGCTCATCGACGTCAAATACAGAGAAGTTCCTGTTTTTGTTTACAAAACAGATGAGGTCGTCTGGTACAGCGCTATCAAGGCAAGACGACCCCGACATTGGCGCTCCCTTCCAGGGCCAGTAAGCCCCTTTTATCTGTTTCGCTGTGTTTTCGTGCTACCAATACGGTGGATGCTAATAGTAGTTTACAGTTCCTTGCAACCGACAATGTTTTACATGCGGGTATGAAGACAACTATAGGGCCCGCCTCGTTTTACCTGTACAAGCTCAATCAGTATGATCCAAAGGGTCGTGGAAAGCCAGGTCGGAAGAAAAAGGTGTGCTGCGCTACATGCCATCATGATCCAAAATGTCAATCTCACAGCTCGGTTCTACTTCACTGTTTACTTACACTACTAGATTTCTAATGGGCGGCGAGGGCGTCCTGCTCATGAGCCCCGCATTGGCGATCTTAGGCGCCGTGATGCTCGCAAGCGAGACCAGTTGGCTACAACGTCCCTGTCGATACAATCCCAAGCAAAGCGCAGGAAAATCTCCAGTCGTACGATGCCTGTAGCTCCATCTGATCGCGTAACACGTAGTGCGGCACTTCGTATTTTGCAATAGTCATTTATCACCACAATGGTCACTGGTTTTTGTGCTGCTGTGTAGTCAGAGAGCGAGATGAGTGTCTATTACCACACCCCGAGTGTTGACGGCGTGAGGCTCCTCCTGCAAATGATGCCTAGCCCACCACCGGCCGTCGTCGCGATGTTGGTGTACCTCACAGGGGCCTTTTTACTCTCACTCTTGCTGTCTTTGAGGAGCGGAACGTGTGCTTGGACGCGAATAATATGTAAACTCGAAAATGGAGCAGCTAGTGACAATATGTCACAACAGTCACCCTGCAGGTGGCAATTGTCGTCACACAAGGCGTGATGAGTAATGTAAGCCGCGGAACAGCCCAGATCACCACTTGTACCAGTTCTGGCCATGCAAAAAAAAACTACAATGGTTGATCTCAATAGTTTTTAAGGTTGTTTACACATCTGAATCGTTGGGAGAGGAGCCTTTGGGCAGTTTGTCACGCGGTGTGACTAGCGCGCGCGGATGAAGACGAATCGCGCACGGATGAAGACGAATCGCGCACGGATGAAGACGAATCGCGCACGGATGAAGACGAATCGCGCACGGATGAAGACGAATCGGAAACCCGCGTGGTCGGCCTTTTCTGTTTTTGTCAGCTCCGTTGTTTCCACCTCCATACACCCACTCGTCGCGCCTTCGACTTATATACAGCCCCTTCGTGTGGCTCTACTCACCCCAACCCTGTCCCTCCCCCCCGCTGTTTGCTTAGTGAGTCCGATTTTTGCAGTTCAAATTACAAATAGGGTACTGACTGTGTGGCAGCCACGTCCAAACATGCCCGTTGGGTTATCGAGTCTGCATTTTGAGCGTCATTGTGAACGGGATCGCGGGAAAGGTTCGCCGTCGCATTTTCCTTACTCTTCCATTCGTTTTCTGAGACCAGGTCGTACAGCGCCCTATCCTATCTCGCGATCCACACCACGCAGGGTGCTCGAATTGTTCAGTGTCGTTCGCGGCTCGCTCCCTTCTGGAGAGTTTGAAGCGCGTTTAGTCAAGGCTGTCCCGCTGGACGACGTTGAGTCGTCATGCGCAGCTGACCCGTGTTACGTGGCCTTGTCGGGTCCGCTGTCTTTGTTGACAGAACATTCAAGTCCCGTGTCTTTGTTGCGTTCCCTTGCGCGTATGCACTTCATTTCCGTGCCGCGTGACTCGCGCAGCGGGCAAGCTTTGCTGAAGCTGTTGCGTACGCACGTTTGTCAGAAAGAATGTGTACCGACTGTTTACATGTTTTCGATCCGATTGTGTGGTTCGCCCTCCAAGGGCGGTGGTGCTGAAGTCGCCCCTCCTCCTCCTCCTCCTGCCTTTCCCCCTTCAGCTTGCACTGACTTGTTGCTGGCTCGAATTGCCCGCGAATGGTGTCGTGAGACTAGTAAGGCAGTTGTGGAGGAGCACCCATGCTCAGTCTGCGCGCGTTTGACATGTGTGCAGGATTTGAAGTCGTATGGGCTTGCCGATCTGGATTTGACACCATTGGAACGCCCTGGTGAAATGGTGACTCGCAAGGAACGGGTTAGCTCCGTTTGTCCAATCGTTGAAGAGGATGGTCCGGTCTTGCTTGATGATTCTATCCGGATGGTAGACGGACGGCTGTCTATCGATGTTTGTACATCGTGTGCAAAGTCTTTGGTGAAACACAAGTTGCCCAGGCATTCTCTTGCCAACGGGAGGTGGGTCAGTTCGTGCCCGGAGGTCCTGCAGGGACTGACCTATGTCGAGCAACTCGTCATCGCGCGTTTCCGACACAGTTTTTGTGTCGCTCAAGTTGCCATGGGACAACACTACCTGTCTGCTAACGTGGTCGTATTTGGACAACCTGTCACTCGGGCCTATTCGCTTCTACCTCCGCCTCGCCGGGACATCGAAGAGGTGTTGGCCATCTTGTTTGTGGGGTCCGCGAAGCCAACGGACGCCGACATGAAAAGAACTCCCTTTTTGTTGCGACACTCCGTGGTCGTTCGCTCGCTCGAATGGCTTATTATCAACAGCTACGCTTACGAGGACGTCGTTTTTTCGCCGGACAATCTTTGCGAATATCCTGTCGACCTCCCACCCGTCGCAGTGTTGCATCGAAAGGCTGGAAAGGAAGGTCCAGCTGAAGGAGTTGCCGCGTATGAATCATTGCCTGACCGAGGTGTGGAGGCGGGTGACTGCGCTTTCATTGTTCACAGTCTTGCGGGTCAGGATCTTGTCGACATGCCTTATGAGGCAAAAATTGTGCACGCCTTGGCCTACCTAGAATCTGGCTCGTCAGTTATGGCATATGGTCACGATCGGACGCCCGAATCGATTTACCATAATCCAGGCCTCTATCCTGGGATATTTCCTTGGTTGTACCCTTACGGTTTGGGTGGGTTTGAGAATGACTGGATTGTCGCTCGCCTGGATCACATTGCCCACATTCGCGCCAATTTGCTGTACAGTGATCGAAGATTTCAGACGGACCGGTGTTTTCCGTTCATTGTTTTCAATCAACGGCAGATTCGTTCGAGTGCGCAAGGAGGCTATCTGTCGACAACTAGAGGTTACTTCAACACAGTCGCTGACAAGATTCTGAATTTGGATCGGGCGACTCTTGACAGCATCGTCGACCGAGCAGCTGCGGGTGAGCACGTTAGGCCCCAGACTGCTCAGGAACATGTGTGTTTTGACTTGATTTCCATTGTAGATCGGGTGGCTGGTCATGTAGACAGTTCCGCCACCAATCACAAATATCAGCGGAACGAAATTCGGTCTCTGATATATCAGAAGGGCGCTCCGGTGTTCTTTGTCACATTTGCTCCAGCCGATTTTAAAAACCCCTTGTGTCTATTTTTTTGTGGCGAGGAGATTGACTTGGATGAATACGCACCAAGTTTGAGATCTGCGGATGACAGGCTTCGCGTGATCGCCAACAATCCTGTGGGCGCAGCGCGTTTTTTTGACACCATCGTCAGAGCATTCATAAAAGTGGTTTTGGGTAGCGGGAGTGGCCACGACGGGCTGTTTGGACCCACTGAAGCATATTATGGTACGGTCGAGTCCCAAGCGAGGCTTACCTTGCACTTGCATATGCTTATTTGGATTACAGGAGCTGTGACCCCACAGGAGTTGCGGGATCGGATTCGGGCCGATAAAACCTTTGAAGCTCGGATTCTGGATTGGTTAGAAAGTACCCACACTGGGAATTTTAGTGTGTTCGACGACTCAGAGCTAGCTCTCCGCCTTGACGAGGAGTACGTTGATGATCGGTGGGGGACACCCCAAATTCGGACTCGATTGAAACGCAGTGTTCGCGACCCCACTACGACGCTACCCCGGCCCCCGCCACCCCCGGGTGCCGATGGCAAAGCGTTAGAGGCCTGGATCCGAGATATGAAAACCGAGGCAGACAAAATCGTGTTCGTATCAAATCGTCACGACAAACAGCATGGCAAGGGTTGTTGGCAAGGTAAGCCTGGTTACTGTAGGGCCCGTTTTCCCCGGGAACCTTGCGAACACATGCAAGTAGACCAAATGAGTGGAGCTATTCGCTTCGCCAAAAGAGATATATGGATAAATACGTACAACCCGCTTCTTAGCTACCTGCTGCGGTGTAATACCGACGTGACGTGCCTCTTGTCCAGCACACAGGTCAAGGCGGTGATGGCGTATGTTACCGATTACATCACCAAAACCAAGCTCACAACAGAACTTTTTTTCGACACTGTGCGATCCGTTCTTCAGCACAATGAAGACGCACTTTGCGATGATGCGATGTACCGCGAGGAACTCGCCCGCATGCTAGTGGTAAAGATAGTCAACGCTCTCGCAGCGTCCGCCGAAACAGGCGGGCCTGCAGTGTGTTCATACTTGTTGGGGTACCCAGACCATTACACTGACCATGTGTTCCGGACTTTTTTTTGGTGACCGTACTGTCGTGTGGTTGAGAGAGCATTTGCACCAGAAGCGGGGGATGTGGAGCGGCAGAAAGACCGAGTTGTTCTTGGCATCGAAGAGTCCAGAGTCGTTCAAGTCGATAACGTCCAAAACTACACTGAGAGACCTACACACTTTTCGAACTGGACGCTGTACGACTATATGCGTTACACTGATGTGCGCCGCAGGAGGTCCAAAGGCCACGCCGGGTCCGCTCTTGAAGGAGACGGTGGTGACATCAACCCTGACGACTCAGAAGCTGAGATCAGCCATAATGCTTCTCGATGTCATGATTTCCTGGCATCACACCCTTTGAGAAACACTCACGCTGTCTACCAGCGTGGAGACACCAACGGATACGTTCTGAATTTTATCGGCACCTCTCTTCCCCGCAAGGACAAAGGAGACTTTAAACAGTACGCGTTGACCATGCTCGTCTTTTTCAAACCTGGAGGTTGGCGAACGGGTCTCGATTTGAAGGGACTGGATGAGACCTGGAAAGAGGTGCATGAGCGAACTCAATATGCAACCGAGCATACGAACGTCATGATGAACATGAACGTGTTGTACGAATGCCTCGATTCACGGGACGATTACTCATCATTGCGCCGCAAAAGCAAAGATTGTGATCAGCTAGTAGTTGGTCATTCGGAAATTGACACTGAGTCGGCACCCATGATTGGGGAAATGGACGACACTGTCGAGCACACAGATGATACACTTACCGATAACATCGCCACTGGCGCCGAAGGTCGACGCATGGCAAAGAACCGGGCGGACATGCGGGACATGTATCGGCTCTTGGCAGCTACTCCAGAACAGGGGGATGTGAACACGGCCGGTGTTTCTCGCGCTGCTGCAGCTCACGCTCCAGCTGGGGACATTTCAGGCGTAGCCCGGCCCAGTGGAGACATACAGTGTCAACGGCAAAGGAAGACGAGTTAAAACGCAGGTGGGAAAGACCGAACAATGGCGTAGAGGGTGAAGGGCCAACAAATCCGCGTTGCAGCGGACCTCGAGAAGGGCTTGTACAGCCGGTGACGTTGGAACAGCTTGAACGCCTCAGGAGCGCCTTTGGGACCGTGTCATCAGGGCTACAGGACTCCAATCTGGTCGTTCTGCACGCCGTGATTGAGCGGTTTACGCTGAACGAGGAACAGCTTAGAGGTTTTTCTATCGCGGCGCGTCACCTTCATCATCACGAGCATGACCCGCTACGGATGTTTTTGGCAGGCATGGCGGGTACCGGAAAATCCCGGGTTCTATTGGCGCTTATGGACTTCTTGGAAGACCGTGGCGAGAGCCACAGGTTCATTGTGCTTGGGCCCACGGGCAGCAGCGCTTCTCTTGTTGGGGGCTCCACCTATCACTCTGTGCTTGGCCTCTCTGTAGCGGGTGAAGATGGTCACGGCGCTCCTACTCTCAAAGCTTTGGCGAAAGTCCGCAGCAGGCTCCAAGAGGTCGACCTCGCGTTCATCGACGAAGTATCTATGGTGTCATGTTTAGCGGTCTACGAAATCCATCAAATCCTTACCAAGGCCTTCGGTGACAACACGCTCGGCTTTGGGGGCAAGAGCATCATATTTGCTGGCGATTTCGCGCAGCTGAAGCCCGGTGGACCTGGATTTGTGCTATATGATGACAGAGTCGGTGCGTGGGCAACTGATCTCGATTCTTTCCATGGCCATTGCGCGATTGGGAAGGCGCTTTGGCATCAATTTACAACGGTGGTGATTCTTCGTCAAAACATGCGGCAGCGTGGTTTGACTAAGGAAGACGCCGGCTTTCGCACCGCGTTGGAAAATCTGCGTTATGCGGCATGCACCGAGGGCGACATCCAGCTTTTATCCAGCCGGATATGCCGTCCCAACTTGGGGCAAACTGCGCATCTCCAGCCTCGTTTCCGTAATGTCTCTATAATCACTTGTTACAACATTCATCGAGACGCGATAAATGCCGCGAAGGTTTCCGAGTTTGCACACGACAAAGGAGAGGATTTACACCGTTTTTTTTCCGTTGATCGGTGGGGCAGATCGACCAGTCCTAAGTCCACCCGTAAGATGCAAAAATTGGACAACACGTTTGTTGATCCTCTAAGATCATCCGATCGCATTCCGGCTCGTTTGCAAGACATTATTTGGAGCGTGCCACCTGCATTGACCAAGCATCACACGGGCTGTTTGGATCTGTGCAAGGGCATGCCCGTTCTTCTGAAGTACAATGAGGTGACGGAGTTGTGTGCAACAAATGGTGCCGAAGGTGTCGTTTACGATTGGGTGTCTTCAAATCATAATGGCAAACCAGTACTCGACACGCTGTTTGTCAAGCTCATCAACCCACCGCGAGATGTCCAGTTGCCGGGACTGGAACGCAACGTCTTGCCTTTGACTCGAAGAAATCGTACAGTGCCTTGTCTGCTTCCCGTCGGTGACGTCTCAATTTCTCTTTCACGAGATCAGGTCATGGTCTTGCCGAATTTCGCTATGACAGACTATGCTAGCCAAGGGAGAACATGACATGACAATGTCGTTCATCTGGAGAACTGTCCAAACCACCAGTCTGTTTATACATGCTTATCTCGCAGTTCCTCTTTGTCCGGGACACTTATTTTGGGTGGTTTTGATGCAAGGCTTATGAAGTGTGGGCCCCATAGTTCTTTGCGTCGGGAGTTCCGTGAGCTTGAGTTGCTGGATGAAATTATGCGGCTCCGCCTCGACGCGAAGCTACCGGAGAATGTCTGTGGCACCACGCGACAAGCCTTGATTGCGGCTTACAGACAATGGAAGGGGACTCGTCATGTTCCCGCCTCGGTTCCCATGGCTTTACATTGGGCCACTGCCCCTGAACACGATCTTGAAATGTCTGTCAGCGGGTACCAACCACATAACAGCGTGCCGTCTCAGGCGAAATCGAGTTCGACAAAAAGGGCGCACACTATCGAGGCTTGGACTGTCGCCCGGCCGCGGAAGCGGCAGAACCCGCTCGCTGTTGGTGATACCGCGAGTTACAACGTCGCTGGAGATGTTGAGCCTCCGCCAAACTCCTTGCGGTACGATGGGGCACGGCTCGGGCTCATATGGGATAGCTGAGACTACAGTTGCTCTTATGATGCCATCCTGACAATTTTGTGGAACATTTATGTCGACTTGGGTCACGAATGGTTCGCGGGTGTGGCGAGTACCAACGGGCTTGTCAATATTCTTTGAACTCACTTTTGCCAAGTTGCCCAGTCACCCGAAAGTCTTGAGATTTGCCGGAATCAGGTCCGGGATGCGCTCACACTCATTGACCCGGTGGCGTTTCCGAGACACGGTCCAGTTGGTACCGTGGCGTCCGAGGTTTTGAATGTGTTGCTGTTTTGTCCCACTCCGTTTGGGAGTGCTTCGAGAAGTTGTGGATCATGTTCCAGTGTCCTGCCGGTTCCTGTATTGGCTCGTTGTTATTTCTGGATGTGCTCCACCATATGGTGGAAGGAAACCTTTCCTGGCAGATCATCGACTTCCACACAAGAATGTGCATCAGCACTCTTGTCAATGCGCGTGGAGCCTTCAACGTGCTCCACTTGTGGCCATTCCACTGAATTCAGCACATCTCTAGACTCCGCGCCTCCCCTGCTGGTGCTGGAGTCGACTGCTGAAGCTGTTCTCCTCCCTTCCAGTTCCATTACATTAACCGTCGCCGGGACACAAGTCAACTGGGAGTTGAGAGGGGTTGTTCATTATGGCGCGAACCATTACACTTGCCGCTACCTCGACACGGAAGGGAACTTTTGGTACCACGACGGTGTTGTCACCCGACGACAATGCGTACGAGAAGCTGGCAAGTGCAACAAGGCGTGGCTTTCGACTGCTCGGGGACACAATGCCTGCCATTTTGTTTATACTCGCATTGATTAGGATTCAGCCTCGAGCTTTTCGGCTGGATCTCGGGTGCGTGGTCTTGGGGCTGACATTTTCTGAACCTGACATTATCTTGACGAGTCGAGCCGTGTGACTTGGCCACAGCTGTTCAACGATCCGGAAGGTTGTCGGCGTCCCTGGAGTCGTTCATTCTTCGGGTAAGAAGCTTTGGCCACTCCTGAGACTACTACTGACTGAATACAGAATACTTGCCTCCAGCGTTGACAAGGTGCTCGCCACCCGGCCTGCGGTGTTGGCGGCCGACCTTCCCTCTACTGTCACCTGGCAATCAGTCGCCGACTCGCAGGTGCTGAGTATCGAGAAACGACCCATCACTGTTGCAATTGTTGGCGCGGTCACTTCCGTGGACTCTGTCGCGGTTGATGGCAGACGAACTCCCTTCCTCAATCTGGTCGTTCTGCGCCAGTCAGATGGCGACCGACTGCGGGAGTTGAGTGTATACTCCGGTGATGGTAAGTGTTTCTGATATCTAGCATACTTTGTTGCTGAAGTTGTCGAATTGGCAGATTCAGGCTCAACAGCTCTAAGCACGTGCGATTCGGCGGCGCGTTCGCAGGTAATTGGTTTGTTTCTTCCATAGCCGGTACCACTCTGACACTTGTCCGCAAGCAGGTACTAGCTGTTGAATGCTCACGAGAGCCGAGCAACGCGAGTCAGCCTCCCATGGACTACGACGCCATATCTGAGCACGACATCGTCTTGTTGGAGGGGCGATGCACAAGGCGTCGAGTCGCTGAGGTGAAGAGATTTGTGTTTGAGTTTGATCATGTATTTTTTCTGCACCGGTCATAACCTCATACCGGCCATTGACCTCCATGGCACGCGGTCCGGGTACACGCCACCATCTTGGGCTCTAGTGCTTTTTGCCAATATATATTGCCTGTTTCATCGCATGATCTGTGAGTGTGTATGCAACCGGCTACGTGCGCCAGGCCCTGCGGATGTTCGGATCATACAGCACCGAAATTTACGACAGCCATCTTCTACCGTGCGGCTATCCAACCAAACTCTAATCGCCTTCGCTGTCAATGACCACCTCCAAGTTCTCTCCTTCCTCCTCGTCTACATCCTCCGCGCGCTCGTTGTCCGACACTAACCCGGGCCAGATGCGTATACCCCCTGTCCCACACTCAGCGCTGCAGATCCGACCACCACGCCACCACAGGACGTTTGCGTGCCAAAACACGTCTAGCCAGCTATCACCGGCCATCCTCACCCCGATTGCTTTTGTCTTGATCACCGTCGAGTGCTCGTCGCCGAAGAAACGCACGGCTGCAGGACAATCTGCGGATGACTGTCCAGCGCAGGTGTGTGGTTGTTTTAGAGCATATGGACGGATGGCAAAACGGAACCCTCGTTTTTCGTACTTGCGGATGAGGTCGATGATGCGAGGTGGCGGAAACTCCATGCCGATGAGATGTGTTGGGGCTAGAAGACCTTCTCACGGAATGAATTGACGGCGATCAAAACGCAGAAGGTGCGTGCACCTGAATACGACTCTGTCTGTTCCGGGTAAGCGATGCAGATCGCTGAGCTTGTTGCGAAATTTTGAACGGCAGACGTCCAAAACGCTGCAACGGGTTCAATCGCGCTTGTCGTTGCGCTCTGGATTATGTCAACCTTGCGTTCTCCTTTCCGCATGTGGGCCACCCTGATAATTCGTGGTGCCTCGTTGTAGCCTTGAACCCAACCGCGAGGGTCGTCGTCGAGTATATCCGAATTCTCTAGATGGTAGCCTTGCGTGAAGGCGAAGTGGTAAACAAGTGATAGGAAAGTTCCTGCCGGGCAATAAATGTCTAGGTCGCCTGGCTGCCAAGCCATGCGTAGGATCATCGCGAGAACTGCGGAGCCTGAGAAGACCGCCCGGGATGCGTGCATGGTAGCCATCAACTCGCGAGGTCGCGCTGCGTACCGCGAGGAAAGTACCGCGAGTTGGTGGGTCCAGTAAGCCGCGACGTCAGCGTCCAGCGCGTAGCAAACTTGTGACAAATTCGCAAGGTCCGAAGGGGGTAGCAGGTCGAAGATGGCGTTTCGCACAACACCGTCGAGGCGAAGTAGAAAGGATTCTTGAGGAGAAAACAAGTGAAACAGAGGCATAGTTGTGGTGTGCATCCTCTGCTGCCCAGGCTCCACTCTTTTGTTCTTGCGGGCTGACCGTGCGATGGGATATGCGCTGGCTGACATTATTGCAATTGGCCCCAGTTACAGCTTATGCCAAAGAAACAAACAAGAAGACCTCGCCAAGGTACAGACACACAAGAGGACCTCGCTGAAATACATCACCTAAATACCAGAACACTTGTGCGTTAACTTTCACACTTCAATGCCTTCCATCATCTGGGGGCTTTCAATCTCGGCCGTCCGTACTCCGTTTGCTACAGGGTGGCCTACAATCGTAGTGGCTGTTCCTCCCAGATTGTCTTCAAACCCAAGCAGAGTAGCAACTTGGAGTTCCCCGGCAACCGCGTTGTCGTCGACGTGCGCAGTCGCCATCGCGTGCTGTCGCCGAACGTCCGAATGTGAGCCACGATAACATCTCCAGTTTTTGGATCTACCTTTAGTTCCCATGCAGTCTTTAATCGTACAACATGCCTCGGAGTAAAGTGGACTTCGGTCTTCTTACCATGTCGTCCACGACGCTGCACTACTTCAATGGTGACTGCGACATCGACAAGGTCTCCTTTCCGGATGGCGAATGGGTTGACCGTTGCTAAGGAACTGGTGGCAGTATCGATCACAGATGTCTTAACTCTGTGCTCCACAACCCATGCTGGCGCAAGCTTCCTGACCTGGCCGTTCAGGTCGTCCGAGTCACGCTGGTGCAGACCTTTGACGCCTTCCCCTCCCTGCTTCGTTGAGCGATGAATACAAGACTTGACAGTGCGCGTACCTTTGTGAAAGCCCGCTTCATCAAATTGATTACTCTGTTCTTCCCAACAGTCGCAGGGCCAGGTCGACCAATCATTGCTTTCACCAACTCCTCGATGTTAGCGAGGGCCTCCCTCTGATGGATGAATGCCGCGCGGCACCCGTGATCTACCAAGGTAAGCTTTTGCATTGCCTTCATAGCTTGCTCGGGTTGCCTTGGTAAAGTCAGCCCAGCTGGTATTTAGGAGCGACTATTGGAGCTTACCCTGTCCAATCACCTCGAGGGGTGAGCATTGCTTCACCGACGACACCTTGTAGCCGGATGGCCAATTCCACCCGCGTTCCAGCGAGCTCAGGGTGTGCCGCACACACTTTGATGCCGGGGGCATACGCCCCTTCAACTTTCAGTCTGTCGCATAAATCTTCATACGCAACGGGGAGCAATCTCCATTTGGGCAGTGTCGACACTTTGTCGTGTTGCGACGACAAACGCGCCAATTCCGCCAGCCACATGTCCCTGCAAAGTGTGCCGTCCTCTGTATGCGTGAGCAACTTCACATCCCCCACCGGACAGACACTTACTGATGATGTATGCCATTGCGTTGCAGGAAAGTGACGGATTACTGAGTGGTGTCAATGTGTCGATGTGCGCACATCTATTTATACTGTGCGGGTGTCACCGCCGTTGAATCCTTCAGAGTCCAATTTTCTTGGGCTCTCCTCTCTTCACCTTCTGTTCTGTAGTCCGCGCTCCACGCTCCTCTCTCCGAGATGCGAGTTCCATCCGACCCACACTACTGGCGCACACCCACGTCCGTATTGTCCCGTCTACCGCCCGGACCGCAATTCTGTCCGGCTCGTTATGGAGCCGAGAGCTGGCTAACATTACCGTCACGATCTCAACCTCAGGTACGTGGAGCGAAATCGGCTGTGGAGTGCGGACTCGGTTGAAATGGGGCGAACCGGCTATGCGGTGCGTCGGTACGTCCGGGAGTCTGGATAACCTTGCGTTCCAGCCCAATTAATGCACCCGCTACAGCTACATTGCTGCGATTTCGACGGGTGTGTAGTCGACTTCTCATTACCCGCCGTCTCCGTGTCATTGAGCCGCCTGCTCCATCTCTATCTACCGATCTCTGTGTGCTTTCCTTGTTCAGTCTCTTCTCGATTGCGGTGCAAAATTGTTCGGCGGAGGCCCCCTGCTCTCGTATAAATTTGGGAAACAGTTGAAGCTGGCCACATCCCTCTTCCCCTCCAACTGGTCATGGGTAAACGCAACCAAGAGGACGAAACTGTTGTGACGGCTCCGGACCCTCCCAAGCGTGTTAAGTACGTCCCATGTTTCTATACACTAACACATCTCTGACCGCTTCATTAGGAGGGGCAAAGGCACCGCCGAAGCACCCGAGGCGAATGACAGTGCCAACGTCGAGCACGAGCTCACTACAAGCATCGTTAGCACCCAAGTTCACATCCCCAGGTTTGCAACCCGCCACCTCCCGTCCCACACTTCAAACAACTGACCACCTTTCAGTGGCGGACCATCCACACCTACTGAGTGGAGTGAGTCTGAATCTGGCACTGCTGCGCGTGGCGTCAGACCCAATGTCATTCCTGGCACCGCCGAACCGGACAACACGAGCTTGCGCAGTTCGTTCATCGACGTCGATTACGTTCCCGAACCTGTTCTACGGTGCGTGTGCCACCCGTTGGCCCCCGTTATGCGCCGAATGCTTAACTCCCACTTTAGTCGGCTCCTCACTTTCTCGAACAAATCTGACGAAGTAAACAACCGTTACGGTGTGGCGTGGATTCCCCCTCACGCCACGTGGGGATCCTCGCGTAAGACCGAGAAATTCCTCTGCATCAACGACGTCCCCTTGACCATTTGGTGCGTCGCAAACCACGAGACGGACTGGTTCGTCGACCCGCACGGGGAGCCGCACTCTCGGGTCAACATTGGCTTCCGGTTGACCTCCAAAGGCGATGAGACCGGGCTCTTGAAATTGTACGACCGTGCTCGGCCGAAGAAAGGTGCGTAACCCATGACGTACGTTTCCCCTTGTATTTAACAAACCTCAAAGAATTTCATGATGACTTGGTCTTTGCATCGCGCCGCATGACTCACTTTGAGAAGAACCAGTCGACACCAACGGTGTGTATCTCTGCTTCCGCTAAACAGACTTTGCTCGCTGACTCAGTTATAGGTCACCCCTTTTACGAACATCTTCGACGCCCATCTCCGCTACAAAGCAAAGTCTCAAATGCCAGTGTTGCCTCCATCCGCCATCGGCAAAAGGGACATTCTTCTAGTCGAAGCCCACTTCACCCGTTGGGATACATCCAAGAGCAAGAAAATGAAAGGCAGGTGGTGCCTGTGGGATGTCGGGTTTGAACTCCAGGCTGTCTCGTTGCTTTTCGAAGCCCCACCCGGTGTCGATGCCAATGTGTCGGTCAATGTTCCCGACATCAACGACGACATGTGACCTCTGCTCTCATACATTCTCTACCATTCCTATTTCCCTTGCCCATTCCCGACCCTGCGCCTTGAATAACCCCAAAAAAATTATAAAACACAAAACACCAAAAAAACCTTCTCAGATTCCCTGTAGACTCATCTTCCTTGTACCCATGTCGCGGCTTTAGTCACCTTGTATTGGGCTTTCTGTAAATTTATTTGTGTTTGTCCTTAACCTGCACTGTATTGTTGCGGGAAGCATTGGTCAGCCTTCGCAAGCTGCTGAGAGACGGGTGTAGCCACTGCCAATGTCAAAGCCCCCTCGCCAGTTAAGCGCCATGTCCGATCTACCACGTGATCGCTTCGACCCTGGTGGCTGCCTTGTTGTGACTTGCTCGCTTCCAATGCTGTACGTCTCTAAACCAGCTGTCATGGACGTAGCTCTCAATTCTCTCCCGAGCTCTGAATCACCTCCCCTGAGCGACCGGCTCTCTCGACGGGACCTAAAGTACATCATCATGTGCAGCCCGCACTTTGTCTGCATATCTGATCCTAACTAAAAGGCGGATACACATTGTTGCTGAGGTCGGAAATATCCCTCGTGGAGGCGATGCACTTCACCGCCTACCATCGACCGCCGAATGGGGTTCCAACAGCACACGTCACATCCTGTGCGTGAATGAAAAGCCCTTGAAAATATGTGTGGTCGCTCGCTACCTCTCCTACAAAGTGATACATGGCGACGATGAACTCCCGGTGTTCACCACGAAACTTGGCGTGTTTCGTAAATGTGACCAATTGTCTGTCTCGAACCTCGGCTTGTTGTCTATGCCTCCAGGTAGCTCACTGTAAAACTTGTAATGCGCAGACCTAACATTTTCGCAGTCAATGTCGATCCTGCGGTCATCAACGCAACGAAAAAAATGACAGCGATTGCTTCAGTATGTTTTGTATCCGTTTCCTCTGGCGTCACTAACCAAGTCCCCAGAAACTGCCGCTTGTCCTCGATGGAAGGCGAATCTCAGTTCCATCAAAGATGCCAAAGTTGAGTTGGACTGACTTAATGCGCGATGACATCGTCATGCTGGAATGCACTTTCGAGCGCGTCTTAATGGGCTACATATGGACGTCCCATTTCGCGATCTCGCGGTTGACCCTACTATGTCGTCCGGCGCCTTGTGTCTAAGCCCGGGTGGCGTTGTCTGCCCTCATATGTGAACGCCTGTTCTCCATCGGTCTGCACCACTCGGCGCGGCTGACATAGTGACGTTTCGGACCTCATCGTGAGGCTGACACCAGCGCACCAATATTGGGCCAGATCGTGATCCTTTACATAACTAGCCCACCCATGCCGGTTGCCCTCAGATCTATCAAAATGACAACCACCACTCTGCGCACCGTCGAAGGACCCCAGTGGCTCATTGATGCTGAGGAGCTGTACGTGAACAAATGCAAATCCAGTTCCACTTTGCTGACTTGTGCCGTGTAGCCGCGTCCGCTTGCTAGCGGATACGTCGCACTTGCTCCGCGCGGCGGTGCCACTAGATCGCATCCCGTTGGAGGCGGCTTGGGGCAACTTGCCCCACGTACATTCGCTATGCGTCGCAGACCACCCCTTGATCATAACGACGGTCTGTGAGTTCCTGTCATCCGACTTCGTCCTCGACGTCTGGGGAAGGCCAGCTTTCGCGATCAAATGCCGGCTCCTGCGCGGCTGCGACCGCGAGGGCTACGAAAGTGTGATGGGCCGGTTCAGCCCCCAACAAGGTGCGAATAGCACAAGTTTTTAGCTGTCTTGCCTAACCCCTCTTTAGCCATCAACGTCAACATCGTGACTGCGACCCGTGTCCTCTCGCCCGTGAACACGGTATCTCCTTTTTCTTTCTTGCCTGATGTTGTCTGACCATCACCTAGTATCCAACTCTGCTCGATGGAACCGTCAGAGACCTACCTCCTCAGATGCCTCGTCTGTGCTGGTTCGCCGCCGCGTCGGCGAATTCCCTGCTTCAGGACGCGCCAGTCCATGTCGATGCACCGAAGCCCGGTGACATTGTCTTGCTCGAGCTCATCTTCAAAAGAGCTTCCAACCGCTGGCTCTCGCCGACCACCTTCGTTGCCAAATCTGTAACCGTTATTTGCCGTAGCCCCCCAAACCTCTGAAACCTGTCCACGCTTGTACCCCCACGCGCGAACCCCTGTGCTTGTTTGATTCCGATTTATGCAGAGAGCGGGATACTTTCCATATGTTGAATTTGCGCCGCTCTGATCGTGAAACCACACCGCCTTTGCATCCGAGCGCTGGTACGCGAAAACTCATCCTATACTTCCGTACCGGTGTCTTCTGCATGTATAAATGTTGCTCATGGCTGGTAGAGCATGCCGTTGAAATGTGCGCGTCGAACCCCCATCATACGTTCGGCGCCCCTTGGCTGACCAACATTGCTGAACGGTGCGTCTCGTCTCTACTGGACTGACCGCCACTCTCACCCCCCGCAGTCACGTGCGCCTGCAGAGCGAAATGGCCCATTTCGCCTTGGGCGCTGCTCCATTGGCAACTGTCTCTCCTAGTGCAACATGGGGTCAGGGGCATTACAAAAACGTCCTGTGCCTTACTGGTGAACCACTTTGCGTGACTGTTGTTGGTCGATTCGACCTCTGCGACGTTACGCATGACGTTCACGGCCTGAACACTTTATACGTTCATCTCTCTCACCTCCAACTGCGCGATCAGGTGGGCCTGTCGACACTCCTGAGCCACTTCAGACCCAATCGATGTGCGTGCTTGTGACCTTCTATCCTACTGCGCCCAACTAATACCCCCCTGAAGCATTCATGCGGCACCGGCTTGTCGCCCTGAGAAGTTTCGGTAACCCTAACGCCGTACGTACTTCCTAGAACTTAATCAACTCTGATTGACTGTATCTCAGTTGCCGGACATCCTCGACGGGACGGATGAAATGGACACAGCGAGGATGCCCTGCTTGAATTGGTTCGGGGAAACCGCTCCGCGCCCCGGGGACGTTGTCATGCTAGAGCTGTATTTTCACCGCTTGTCAGTCAGGACTGCCTCATCTGGGCACTTCGTCGTAAAGCGAATGACGGTGCTCGCGCGCCAACCTGTCGTTTAGACGGATGCTCGAACGTACATATAATGCAATGCCTGCCTGCGGGCCATGTCTCAAAACGCGCTGCGCCTTCTCAAGTGATGCTCTTCTGCAGAAGTCGTATCCAAAACCTCTGCCGGTATCGGCCCTGCCCACCGCGTGTCCGCTTCGGCGCCCTCCGGCAATTGAGTGCGGGCGTGCTCGAGGCGAATCCTACGTGAGAGGATACGCTCCTAGATCGCGATGTCATTAGCTGTCGCAATGGACACACTGAACGATGAACTGACTTTCGCCCTCGTTGCGATCCAACTGGTAACTTGCTGCAGGCCCACCTTTTCCATCCGCTCTGCAGCCACGTCGATGGCTGGTGTCATATCGTACGGCCACGGCAACGACGCAACGTCGCCTTCGAGCGTGAACTCCTCGGCCCCAACATGTGTCAGACCCAGGCCCCCCAGCGTGTCCGCCTTCTCCTTGCGACGTATCAGCCCCTGACATCTGTATCCGGCTATGGTGCTTGTCGTTGTCACCGGAAGCTAATGACGTGACGTCAATGTGGATTATTGAGTGCGAAACGGGTGCTCTTACCCTAAACGCCGAACGTCGCCAAGACATGCTGATGTTCACGTCACTTGAAGGTGAAGGAAAGAACAAGAGTTGCAAAATTGCAGCCTTTTCACCGACGAGCGACTACGAGTTGTTAAGTACATTTCGCCATCTTCCCATTCACACTCACCAAGCATTCGCTGCTTCCAAAAACGAGCACATGAATAGTGTTGCAGGGTCCGGTCCGGTCCCGGTCTGTAATAAACCTTGATGTAGCCCGATTCACACACGCCCGATGTACACTGAACCAATCTCTAGATTGAGACGTTGCGTATACAGATGGTGGACGTGGTGAAAGGCTGACCCTTTCGCCACGTCGGCGCGCGTCCATATGGACGCGCGCTACTCGCGTAGATACAATGTAAAGTCCGACTATCTAATCTAACCGCGTTCCTTACATTCTCCCCCTTCAGGACCTGTACCAGGTTCTACAGCGTGATAATGCAAGCATACAAGACATGAGGCATAGCATAGACAGAAAGGAATTGGCCATAGGAGAAAGATGAGCATTGCGCAACTTGACGATGGACGCGTTCACGGCGGCGCTCCGTATGGAGGCGGCGCTAGCGTAGATGAAGGGCGCTGGACCAGAGCTCCGTATGGAGATGGTCAGCATGACGAGGGACAGCGCTCCGTATGGAGGTGACCGTCGATCATGCCGGGGGCGCAGCCTTATCTGGCTGGGTCGAGGGGCCTGCCGTGCTGTTAGACCTGGCCGCGCGCGCAGGTAGCACGGGCGTGGGCCGGGGTGCAGGCGCGGGCGCGGGTGCAGGTGAGGACGCGGGCGCGGTTGCAGATGATGACGCGGACGCAGATGCGGTCGGGGGTGCGGATGAGGATGCGGGTGCAGTCGCAGTCGCGGACGCAGATGCGGGGACGGGGTCCGGAGTTTCGTCCATAGGGACGGTGTCGGATGGCCCGGATGGCGAGGCAGGTGCACTGGGGGCGTTGGTAGCCTCTTCGTCCATGGGCGCGTCCCCGTCCGTAGCCCCGGGTGGCGCGGTGCGGTCGGGCCACGAGAGGGCTGCGAAGGGCGGGACCGTCGTGACGTCGCTGAGCTGGGCTGGCCACGACGAGAACGGCGCGGTGGAGTTGGGTGCGCGACCCTCATTCTCGTGACGATGGCGGATCGCCATTGGGACCATCAATTCGATGGATTCCTCCGTCAGACCACATCGGGCGAGCCACCCGGCGACGTCGAATATCGAGACATTGGCCGTCGGGCCAGGGTACAACTGGAAGCGTTCCCGCCCTCCTAGAGGGTAATCTCCGCGTTCGATAACGAACCGGTAGAGCCCCGGGATAGAGAAGAGCTGGTTGACGACCTGCACGAAATGTGCGCGGTCGGCCGACTGTTCCGTGCGGAACCGGGGGATGATTTGACGGAGTAGCAAGTGCCCCCGGACGTGATTGATCTCGTGGAAGGGCGCTCTGCCCGTCTGAGGTAGGTAGGTGGGCCGCGTTCGGGGCGTTGAGTTCCAGTATGCGAGCCATCGTTCCGGTGGGTCGGAGCGCGATGGGTTTGGCAGGCCGGGTGCATGATCACCGACACGGCCCCGATACGGGGATCGCCTGCGCCTGTCCTGCGGGCGAGGACGACGGTGCGATCGTTGATCGCGGTGGGGGTCGCTCCAGCGTACCTTTAGCTGGTGGAGGAAGCCGAGAGCGCTCAGCTCGCGGTGATGGTCGTATTGGTACAGGAGGTGGCGGACACGCTGGTACGCCCCACTGCCCGTCGCGTGGGCTGACCTGGCCAGTTCTTGATACTGGTCTACCGTCATTGGTACGTAGTCAGACCATAGGTCTGCGAGCCTTTTGTCCGTAGGCTCGGGCCAGATCTTGTGGTCCGGGCCGCGTACCCCTCCAGGTACCCGTGGGGGGTCAATCGCGGGGTCATACGTGGGGCCAAGGGCGTCGAGACGTGCCCGCACGATCTCTGCCTCGGTGGCGGGCGGTCCATAGTCGAGCGCGACTCGGAAACCGCGCGGGTCCTGATAGGCCCTGCGATCGCGCCTGTTGACGGCGCGGGTCCTCGCATTGAACGCCTTGTTCTTCCCTTTGTCCCCGTCGTAGGCCTCGGTGAGGACGAGGTCGTCGTCTTCCCATTCCTCAGAGTCGTAAGCGATGTCTGCGGAATGGACGACGCGGGACGGCCCCGCCGTGGGCGCAGACCGATGGTCTGAGGGTCGCGATGCGTCGGGCTGCGTCGACGACATCGATGGCTGACGGCTGATGGCCGGTTCGGATGTCGACGATCCTGGCTGGATCGCAGAAGCGGGGCGCGACGATGCTGCAGGCTGTGGGCGCGATGATGAGGGCTGGAGGGATCCTCCTCTCGAAGAGCGGGGGTGACTCGTGGTTGGACGGTCGTCGTATCGACGCGCTGCTGGGGAATAGTGTCGGTCCTCGGCCCTCGGCCATCCACTGTCGCGGCGGGGCGAGTGTGACCGGCGTTGTGGCCAGCGATCGCCGTCGCGGTTCAGCTGGTCCAACTGGCGTTGGAAGTGGTCGACGGTGACCCACGCGTTGTGTAGGTCATCGTTGATCTCTTCGTTGACCGTGGCGAGATGGTCGACCTCTTCACGGAGGCTGTCGCGCTCCTCGCGGATGGTGTTGCGTTCCTCCCGGATGCGGTTGCGGTCTTCGCGCAGGCGATCTACCTCGCGTTGCAGGTCGGTGACCTCGCGTTGTAGGTCGTTTGTCGACCTCCCTCCCCCTTCGGACAGCATGTGCTGCCGAAAATAGTCGTGCATACGCGCCTGGCGATCGCGCAGCGCGGATGCGTTCGCGGTTGCGAACGAGGGGTCCGACTGGGCCGCTTGTTCGATGTGTTGGCCGTAGGCCGCGCAGATGGGGCATCCCTCGCCATGCGCCATGGCCATGAGATCTTCGTTCAAGCATTGCCAGTGCAATGCTTGACGCGGGGGCATCAGCGGGGGCACGCCCGGGGGCATCGCCATTTGGGGCATGGGGATCGATGGTATCCGCGGCGCCGACGGCGGCGGTCCATATGGACCGGGGGCAGCGAAGCCCATGGCAGGGGCAGGGGCATGGTGGGGCGCGGGCGCAGGGGGGCCTTGGTATGGTTGGGGGTAGTAGCCTGGGGGCGCATACTGCTGCCCGTACTGGGTCGCCGGGGGACCCTGGTGTTGTTGTTGGAACGTCTGGGGCACCTGTGGTGTTCCTACGTTAGTGACAACAACGGCGCCTGTGGCGCGTGGTGATGCACCTGAGGCTGTTGCTGCTGTTGCTGTTGCGCCGCGTCGAAATCGACGGGCATAGCAGCGTCGTGCGGGGGTTGCTGTTGCTGGGGGTGCATGGTGGTGGGAGGAAGAGGGACGAGTGGGACGAGTGGAACGAGGAGTGAGGCGTGGCGAGTATAGCGAGTTGGTGAGCGTGTGGGTGGGGAGCTCGAAAGTCCGCGGCGACCATTGTGGAACGTTATTGGGGGCCGCGTCGCGATCACGTGATGTTCACGTGTTCGAGCTCTCGGGGTCCTTGGGCAAGGACCGCCAGTGCTTGACTCCGCGGAGTGCCAAGTACTCGTCGAGTGCAGACAGCTTGCTGCACTCGGAGTACGACTCCCAGCTCTCATCGTCGTGGGTCCATCGGACCCGCAACTCGAGCTTGCTGCCCACCCAACGGTGGGCAGTTATTTCCTCAACGTACCACTCCTGCTCCTCTGGAGCACCAACGTCGTAGTACGCCCGCGAATCGCGGTGCGGGAACAGAACGTCATCGTTCGGTTCGTGGCGTCGCAGCAGCGACACATGGAACGTCGGGTTGATTTTACGTTTCCGTAAATCTTCCGGCAGTTCCAGCGTATAGGTTGAGGTCTCGGGATGCGCGACCTCGACCTTGTACGGCCCAATAAATTTTGGGATTAGCTTGCGTGCGCGACCTTTCGGAAATGAAAGGTTCTGCGTGGAGAGGAACACGAGGGTTCCCTCCTGGATATCCGGCTCGTCCTGCCGACGCTGATTGGCATAGTGCGTCTGGTTGACGCGCGCCGTGAGGATCGCATCGTGCGCGATCATCAGATTATTGCGCGCGCGTTCGGCGAACGCGCGCACTCCTTCGAACTGAGTATCCGTCCGGATACCCGCCATCGTACGGGGCAGGTACCCGTAGTTCAGCTCGAACGGGGCGAACCCCGTGGTGGCGCTAACTGATGAGTTCAGCGCGAACTCGGTGATGGGGATCTTTTCGATCCAATCCAGCTGGTCGGGGTCGACCACTGATCGCAAGACCTGGTTGATTGAGCGGATCGTCCGTTCGGACGTTCCGTCGGTCTGCGGATGGAACGCGGTCGACATGAGGAGGCGTGCTCCCATCATCCGATGGAGCTCGCGCCAGAACGCCGACGTGAATTTGGGGTCTCGATCGGAGACGATTGATTGGGGGAGACCGTGCAGCCGCACGATCTCCTTCAGGAAAATAGCAGCCAAATCTGCCGCCGTGTCGGTGGTGCGGATGGGGATCAAGTGCACCATGGAGGTGAGGCGGCAAACGATTACCCAAAGGTAGTCGTACCCATTCGACCGCGGAAACGGACCGACAAAGTCCATCGATATGGCCACCCACGGGATGAGCGGAGTGGGTAGTTTGTGGAGCAATCCCGCAATCAGATGATTGCGGGGTTTGCTTGCCTGACATTTCTGACAGGACAGGCAGAACTTCTCGATGTCTCGGCCCATCTTGGACCACCAGAACCAACGTCGAGCGTACTCGGACGTCTTCTGCGCGCTGAAATGACCAACGGTCATGTGTGCAAGGTCGATAGCGACCTGCGTGAGGGTCCGCTTGCCTACCGTGCCGGTAGGCAAGCACAGCACGGACTCCTGCTGACGGTTCGTCGTATACAGGAGTCCGTCGCGCAATGAGAACGCCTTATGCGCCGCGGGATTCTCGAGAATCCGCCTGTAGAACGGATCCTTGGCGTAGTGCGTCCGCACTGCCGTCATGAATCCGTCCACGGTCTCGACCTTCGTCTGAAGGGATGGTCCGCTGGCCATGGATTGGCCCACGGTGGGGTTGTCGATCTCGACAACCGAGGGCGTAGTTGCAGTCGGTTCGGGTGGAGGCGCGCGACTGGCCGTCGCGACGTCCTGAGTGACTGCCTGCGCCATTTCTTCGGCCTCGACCGTGCGTGGTTCGACACGCATCTTCAACTGGCGCTGACGCTCCCGTTCTTGAGGTTCCAGCCCTGCTGGGTTCTGACGGGTGACGCGCCCTGCGCGCAGTTCTTCAACGCGCGACTGGGGCAGATGGTCCCAGTCGGGGTCAAGGCGGACGTCAGTGTTGACGTATTCGTGCGTCGGATGAAATTCATCCGCATTATCGTTCTCGAAGTAGCGGGATAGACAGTCCGCTACCTTGTTGTCTTTTCCGGGGACGTGGCGAACGGTATAGTCGAACCTCGACATATAGTCGAGCCACCGTACACGCCGAGGGCTCGGGTTCGAGCTCTTCTTGAAGAACTCGAGGGACTTGTGGTCGGTTACGACCGTGAACTTGAGTCCCATGAGTTTGTCTTCCCACTTCATGAGGCCCTCGAGGATCGCGAGGGCTTCCTGCTCGTAGGTCGGATACGACCGTTGAGCACTGGAGAATTTCCTGGAGAGGAAACCTGCGGGTCGACACGACTCCCAGTCTGGCCCTTGGCCATACACCGCGCCAACGCCGTGTATCGAAGCGTCGCATATGAGCCAGATTGGCTCATCGCTTTTCGGGTCGATGGGCTTGAGGATCGGCGCGCGGCACGCCATGGCCTTGATTCTGTCGAGGCAAGTCTGGTGGAGCGGCCTCCAGACGAAAGCACGCTCATTGCGTGACATTTCCGTCAAAGGTGACGAGAAGGCCGACACATCGGGCATGAAAGGTGCCAGGTAGTTTACCAAGCCAATGAATCGCTGTACCTCGAGGTACGACCGCGGGGTCCGCCAATCGCGGATCCTTGCCATCTTGTCCGCGTCAGCGTGGAGTCCACGCTCATCGACGATATGGCCGAGGCAATCCATGCGTTCTGAGTACAGATCGCATTTGTTACGGCTCAGGTAGAGCCGTGCCTCGCGAAGCTTGTCAAATACAAGCTTCAGATGCTTCTCGTGGTCCTCGATTGAGTCTGAGAACACGAAAATATCGTCGAGATAGACATGGACGAATCGTCCAATGAAATCCCGGAACAAGGTTGTCATCAACCTTTGGAAGGTGGCGGGTGCGTTGCAATCGCCTTGCTGCATAACCATGCTGAAGAACGTGCCGAACGGCGTTGAAAACGCGGTCTTGGAGATGTCATCGAGCTCGATGCGAATCTGCTCGTACGCGTCGGACAGGTCGATCTTCGACCTGTACTTTGCCTGTGCCACATCCATGCGGATCTGGTCTTGGTCAGGCAGAGGCGTGACGTCCTTGACGGTGTTGTCGTTACGCTGTCGGGCATCTACTACGGTTCGTAGTTTGCCGTTCTTCTTGCGCACACAAAGGATGGGTGCGGCCTGCGTTGCAGTGCCTTCTTTCCACCATTTGGCCTTCACATAACGGTTGATTTTTTCTAGGAGGTCAGCTTTGACCTCCTGAGGTACTCGCGGCAGGTGGTACTTGTACTTCTTATCGGGATCGATAAGAGGAATACGATGATTCACTTCTCGCCATGGCGGGAGGCCATCCGGTGGAGGCCGCATGATGTCTTCGCATTCCTTGTACCACTTGTCGCGGAGCTTGGAGACTCTCTCCTTTTCACTGCCCGGCTCGGGCGGTTCCTCGTGCGTTGCACGGATAGCCTCGTCTTCGAGGAAATCTTTGACTATGGCCACAAACAATTTGTTCAGGCCTAGGGGGTCTGGTAGACCCATGTTGTCCAACCGAGTCTGGTTGGACGAATGGCGAGTTGGAACGAACCGTTCCGCTAGTCTTGGGACGGGTGTGTCGGCCTTTCGGCCTTGGTGTCGTTCAGTCCGAAGCGAACTTGCAGCGGTTGATGGCCCCACTGTCCGTGTGGACAGTGGCTTAACTGCTGAAGCTGCTCGAGAAACGGGTTTAACTCCGTTCCCCTCCCCTCCGGACGACACTGTTGTCTGCGCATAGCGGGAGTGGGGAGGTTCCGCCGCGGTACTACCCGCTGCGAACCTCTAACGCTTCCCGACTGCCTGCTCGGCAGTCTCGCGGAGTCGTGCAACGATTCGTTGCTTCCGCGCCTCTCCTCGTGTCTTCTGGATCTCCGCGTCCTCGACGGCGGAGTATACACCAACATTTACACCGTCAATGGTGACGGTGCGTGTCTTGAAATTCAAGACAACGTTGTGCTTCTTGAGGAAGGGCGTTCCCAGGATGACGTCGTAGCGGTCGATATCGACCACGTCGAAATAGCAGGGCTCGTTGACCGGCCCGAGCCTCAACTTCGCGCGCGCTCCATGGTTGATGCGAGTGCGGCTACCCTTGGTACCCAGTTGAAGGCTCATCTGGTCGCGCAGATCGATTCGATCTGCTTTCGAAACGTATGCCTGGCCGGGCGATATCGCCACCATGGTGCACCCCGTGTCGATCAGGGTGTACGACGGTACGCCGTTAACAACGGCCTCGACGCAAATCGGCTGTTGTAATTCTGGGTCGCGGATCGGTTGGTCCTTGTCCGCGGTAAGGCGGCGTATACGCGAGTCGTATAGCCAAGCGTTCTTCAACGATTTTGCGGGTTCGACGGTCGCGTCCAGTTGGAACGACTGCAGAATTCTCTGCGCATCAAACGTGATGCTGGTCGGCACCTGTTCGCTGTCGTCGTCCGGGTGGGAATACGTCGGTTCGACGTGCATTGCGTAGTACTGTTCCCCATCCTCCTCATCGTCATCCCAGACGGCGTCGTCTGGAGAATCATAATGGATGGGGTAGTCGTCCTCGTAATCGGACTGGGGGAGCTCCTCCAGAGGTTCTTCTTGTTCGACGAACTTGTCGACCTCTTCCTGAGGGTCGTGCTCCCCTGGAGCCCTAGTCTCAGCTCCATCTTCGTCGTTCTCGACGAGGCGCTGCGCATGCAAGCGTGTGTCCTTCCCATACTGGGGACACTTCGGGTCGGTCGATATGTGGCCGATACCGCCACATTTATAACATTTGACCGAGGACCGTGACTGGTTAGACGACGGTCCTGCACGTTGCGTCGTCGGTCTCGACGAGGAGTCCTTAAATTTGACAGGTCCTCGTTGACCTGTATTGCCAGTACGCGACGGTACTCGATGGTCGCGTCGCGGTGGATCCTGTCGAGGGAATTGCGCCGTCGAGCTCGACGGGCGACTTGGTCCGGCGCGGCGCTTGCCCTTCGCAGTTGATGAGGGCCGCGACGCAGGATGCGTGTTGGGTCGCTGTTGCGACCCTTCCCCACGACGACTGTGGAAGCTCTCCAAGGCTTCCTCAATCTCCCGGGCTCCGCTCACGAATGTTGCGAGGTTGTCACGGCGAATGTGCAACCCCCGACTAATGGTGAGCTCCCGCTCAATTCGAGCGGGGAGCACTTGAAGGAATCGTTCCTTCATGGCCTGTTCATTGGGAGGTTGAAACATCCGTTCCGCGAAGTAGACCAGCTGGTCGTACAGTCGGGACACGCCGCCATTATGAGGTTCGAACCGAACCTCTCCGAATCCTTTGGCGGCCGCGGCGAATTGGTCGGTTAGAATGAACCGGCGATACAATCCGATGATTGAATCTAGGTGGTTCATGCCACGACCATCTGGTCGAATCGGCGAGGTGACCGTCTGCTGGTACCATATGGCCGCGTTACCGGTCAAGCTGGACCGCGTAAACGATATACGATCCTGATCGTGTTGCGGGCCTCGGAGGCGAAGTGTGTCCAGGTAGGACAGCAGGTTCTCCAACCAAACATTGAAGACGTCGTTGTCGTCCGTTCCATCGAACGGCTCCGGAGCCTTCAATTTAATCTGCTTAAGATAAGCAGGTGGAGGCTCGGTGGGGTCATCACCCAAGCATTTGTCGAAAATGCTGAAGATCATGCCAATACCGAGGCTGTCCCTCAGATTGGCCTGATCGACCCCAGGCATTGCCCATTGGTTGGTTGCCGCTGGGGCGGACGCGTTCATTGAACGCGACGCCGTGGACATGGGCGCATGGGACGTGAAATTCACGGGCAGGTGGTATCCACCAATGGTGGAAGTTGCGCCACGCGGGGGTCTGCTCGACGATGCAGACGTTCCTTGGCCCTGCGGCGTCGGTGCTTGATGGCCGCTGATTGACCCGGTGTTCAGATGAACACCTGTTCCTCCCCGCGGAGGTACAGACGCGCTGTACGGCGGATAGGCCGAGCGCAATGGGGATGGTTGGCGCGGCTGCGTGTTAGCATGATTGAAGTGCACGCTGCGACGGCGAGCATCCGGCGGGGGCCGTGGTGGACCGTTGGTCCGTCCTTGTGATACCGGCGTGGAGTGCTCCGACGTCGGGCTTGATGTAGGCGTATGCCGAGGTCCATATCCAGGTGGATATGGCGCAGGCGGCGGCCTGGGGGATGGTCGAGGTCCGTATCCAGGTGGATATGGTGCTGGCGGCGGTCTTGGAGGTGGTGCTGCCCTCGGCGACGGCCGACCAGGGTTGAAGGCGCGAGGTGGTGGGGTTGCTGGCGACGGTTGGCGTGGTCCAAACCCAGCAGCTTCCTCGCGCTGCTGTCGGCTTCTTCCTAGGGCCTCGTCGACGGGATCGACGAAGTTGTCGGCTGGTGCAGCTGCACCACCAAAGGGCGGAACAGCCCCGTCGTTGTACAGCAAGCCCAACCCCATGTTGGGTAAGTCGTTGAGGTGGGTGTTCGCGGTCGCGAACACCCCGTTTTGGGATGGCCGGTTGGCCCCGTTGCCGTCGTGCCTACTGTGAGGAGAGTAGCCCGTGGACCCGCGGTATGACGACCCGTCAGCCGCGATGGTCACTGCGTCCTCGACTTCCTGCTCTTCTGCCGTCGGTGGTGGCTCTTGCTCCCATTCCAGCAGCTGGCGCTCGATCAACTCGGCAGGCGTGACAAGGCCCTCCTCGATCAATGCTTGAGCAGTTTGCTCCATGAGCCCTCCAGGAGTGATATCCCGATGGGCTTCCGCCATGGCGGCACCTACGCTCGCGACGTTCCCCATGACCCTCATGAATGCGTCCACGCGCATCCGGATCAACGGAGACTGTGGTCGCATCAGCGACCGCGGCGAGCGAGCCGGTCGCGGCGATGGAGCTACTCCTGGCGGGGCAGCGCCCGATTGACGATCGCGGTTCAACCGTACCGTTACATTCGGTGGTGGGTGCGATGGGCCACCCACCGGGGGGCTCCCTCTATACGAGAGAGATTGACGTGCCGACCCCGGCGTGCCATGTTGTCTCGCAGTGTGCGAGGGACTACCGCGCGCCGGCGTGGAGTTGCCTGCCATGCCTTGTGAGAATCGTGATGATTCTGCGGGCGGCACGCCCGGAGGCGCTTGCGAAGACGTTGACGGGATCGGCGGTGACGAGTAGAAGCCTCCCGGAACCGTGGTGCTTCCTATTGAAGCGTTATGGTTCCCGGAGTGCCTTCTATTCGGCGAAGCTCGATTCGAGCTCGCGTGGTTTTGAGTTGAGTTATGACGGGGGCTCGTCATGGATGGTGCCTAGCGCACTGTCCAATCTAGAAACCCACGAAAGCGTGGAGGAGTGTAAAAAAGTGTAATAAACCTTGATGTAGCCCGATTCACACACGCCCGATGTACACTGAACCAATCTCTAGATTGAGACGTTGCGTATACAGATGGTGGACGTGGTGAAAGGCTGACCCTTTCGCCACGTCGGCGCGCGTCCATATGGACGCGCGCTACTCGCGTAGATACAATGTAAAGTCCGACTATCTAATCTAACCGCGTTCCTTACACGGTCCTCGAGGTAATTTTCTGAGGACCAAGGACCGAGGACCGGACAGGACTGCCCCCGAAAATGAGGACCAGGACCAGGACTGCAGTCCTCCTAGGACTCAGGAGGACTGCAGTCCGGTCCTCAGTCCGGACTGGTCCTGGACTGCACAACGGTCCTGGACCAGTCTTTCCCAGTCCAGGACCAGTCCTGGAGGAAAAAATCAATGTAACTCCGGACTCCCTGGACAGATTTTTACGTTCTATATATCGTTAGAAAGCTACATTATGTGGCTTTCTAACGATATACAGGACGTAAAGATCGGACAGGAATTGATAGAATGATAGTTCCAACAATAGGACATACCATAGAGCGAACTGTATGCCATATTGAGAAAGAAATAGAGCACCAAAACGTACGTTCATGGGCTCGTCCGAAAGCCCTTGATGATACCTTTCCAACGCAGTATTAAACAGGCCAATCCGCCCACAAACTATAGAGATATGTCTAAATCTTCGTCTTGATCAGCTGGCTTTGAGGCTCCTGCTGTGTTTCCTGGTGTGGAGGGCTAGGTAGTAATACAGAAAGCACAATTAAGGTACCCCAGTGAGTTTCTAATACATAAGCTAAGCTGAGGTAGTTGAGGTAGATGGTGAGACAGTGCAGGTCAGTGTAAACGGCCGGCGCTGTCACTTCTGTGCAGCTAACCCTAACCCCAATTTGTATTTCAACAGC
Organism: Ganoderma boninense; assembly: GCA_002900995.3. NCBI lineage: Eukaryota > Fungi > Basidiomycota > Agaricomycetes > Polyporales > Polyporaceae > Ganoderma > Ganoderma boninense. The sequence goes on from CM035304.1 coordinate 6,608,942, forward strand.
TGCAGCTCGCTGCTCCGTCTCAACCCCGGCTGTTTGGGCTTGAATTTGGTAAAGAAAGACTTATGAATACTGGTTATCGACCAGTCCTTGGAGGTATACAAGGACCAGTCCGGACCGGTCCTTGGTGGTCCTTTCAAAGTGCACATAGGGAAGGGACCGGGACCGGGACCGAGGACAGGACCAGTAATTTTGCGGTCCTGGTCCGGTCCTCTGAAGGTCAGTCCCGGTCTTTTCTCCGGTCCTGGACTAGTCCTAGGACCGGACCCTGCAACACTACACATGAACGGCTGTCTCCTGGGGATACGCCATCGGCAGCTTGTTGCCTTGACCGTTCAGCCTTCCCGTTCTTCCTTTGCTCCAGCGCGCTTGCTGCGCGGCGACTGGCCATCGTAAGCCCAGGGCCAACTCTGCGACCTGGAAGATCTTGTCCTAACGTGCCGTTAGCGTGCAGTCTGGGAGTCGCAAGTGAAAAGCGAACCTGTGCTTCGCGTACCCGGGTACGCGGCGGCGGTCCGTACGTTGGTGGCCGGAAGCATACGAGCGGATGCGGTTTAAGACAAATGACTGACATCTGCAGTGAGTGGTATTGTAGGCTAAATTGGGCTGTAATCTGTTATATACGCCGCGGGTGGCTGACTTTGTCAGCCACATTGTCGCATGCTTTCGTATTTGGAGGGATGACGGTGGCAAGTGTTGACGTTTGTTGTTGTTGGCCCAGTGGAATCGGGTCTGGCGCGCGCAGCGTCGCGTTCAACAAGTGGTGCCATCACCAGCGTGTGAAGCAGAAGGTGAACTTCAACATCGTACCCAAACGCGAATTCAATCGCCTTTGCACGTCCAGGCTCCTTAACGTCTGGCAACAGGAACCGCGCTCCTCTCGGCCCATATCCCACTAGCCAGCATAATGCCCAGAAAACCTGCTCGTGTTAACAATCAGGCTTGTATCCGTTCCGACAACAGCGTCATCATATCTTCCGACGAGTCCGAATCTGATCGTGACGATGAGACAATCGCTGTTATTGAACTAAAAACCTCTCGTGAGTGCTGCATTAACCGTTTATTAACGCACAGGGACACACTCACATCTCGACGTTGGCAGGCACTGCGACAAAACGTGTAGGTGCACAATCCGAGTCAACTCGTACTCGCGTCAACACTAAGCTGAGCCTTGTCAACACCATAGAAAGCCCCGTATCTCGCCTTACCGCAACCGCTTCCGAAGCGTATCCAGGTATCTCCATCCACACAAGACATTCCCCGTAAGGCAGCATCGCAAAAACCTCCGCACAATCCACGCTTCTGGTATCCCGATGGCAATATCGTCATCAAGGTCGAAGGCACGTACTTCAAGCTGTTCCGCTCCCGTCTTGCACAGCAATGCCGTTACTTCCAAGAGCGATTCTCTCCTCCAAAAGAGAGCCAACCTCAGCCTTCGAGCTCGACAGATGCAGCACAGGTCGTTGCCCCGGCTAAGAAAGTGGACGGTTGCGCTGTTTATGAGGTCCCAGGGATCAACGTGAGCGATTTCACCACCTTCCTCACCTTCCTGGAATACCCTCTGTACGTGTTCATCTTCGACCCTACCACACTTTCCCTAACCGAGCCTCGGAAGGGAGCACACGGTCTCCACTGCCCCAAGCGACAAGTTGTATGCTCTGCTGCGCGCGTCCGACACTCTGGGCTGCGATCTCGTCCACGGTCTCGCGAAGCAAGTAGTCGCAAACCAATGGCCGTCCCTCTACCCCCCAGAGAAGAACGCACGCTCCTACTGGAACGAAGACAGCCGACAAAGTGCTAAAGACGCCATCCAGGCGATCGTGCACGCCCGCAAGTACCGCATCCCCCGCGTCCTCAAGGGCGCGTTCCACGAGCTCCTGCGCAACCCCGTGTTCTGGGACGCTGTCCGTCACAACTACACAACTTCAACCTCAACCTCAAGCTCGCGCTCCGAGCGCGGATCCCCCGCCGACCGAGCCATGCTCGCTCCGCTTCCGCACGGGGACATCGTCCGCCTCCAGGAGGCACGGTGGGAGCTACGCGATGCGTGGGACCAGCTCGTCCGCGCGCCGCTCGGGACGTGTGGGCGATGTCCCCCCTCTCGGAATGGACACCGAGAGGACAGCACGGCTGCGTGGGCTGTTGAACTGGCGCACGCCAGCGTAGCTATCGCATTCGGCGACCCGATCGTGGGGACGTACCGCATGGAAGACTGGCTCGACTCCCTGAAGGGCGGCCACAGTCAGGGCAAGTGGTGCGACGGATGCTTGAAGGAGCGCAAGCACAGATGGGGCCGTGCAAGGGAGACGTGGTGGCAGGAGCTCGATGGATGGCTCCAGATCGTCCAGTCTGTGGAGGACGTGGGTTTGGTGCGAGTACGCTCTGGAGCGAATAGCAAGCTGTATTCCTGAATCTGAGTGAAATTTATTCTCACAAAGCCGACCGCGGCGTTTGCTCCAGAGCATAGTCTGATACCTCCCGCAGCGTCTTGACGAGACCGCACACAGATACTGACATGGCAATGCACGCCCACAGAAACCACGCCGTAAAGCTGCTCGTGCAAAGACCGCCCCCGCCTACACATTCTTCCTGTTCCGCAACTGTCCTTGGGTCTGCGAGCATGCCATACATATCCTGCCTTTCCATTCAGCGTCGCTCCCGAGCGGCGTACGGAGGAGCGCATCCGACGTCTCAGACAGCCGCTCCTTGCTCCTCCGGGCGCGCGTTGGGCCGGACGGAGGATAGCGAGAAGACATGCGAGGCACTCACAGAGGCGTCTCAATGGCTTTCAGGAGGTCCTTGAACGCCTTCGCGGTCACCCCACGCGGCGCGTCGTACATGGGGTGTCCCTGGAAGAACCCAGCCATCGTGATGTCCCGCGACTCGAAGAGGTTCTTGAAGTAGCCGCACTGGCTCCGGAGACGCGAGCGGTGCAGCTTGAAGAGAGTTCCCTCCCCTGGAATGCGAACAACGACGTTGCCGTCGTGGTACCAGAACGTGTCATCGTCGTCCCGTCCGAGTGGCGAGGGGGAGCGACCTGGCTCGGGCTTGGCCCTCTTGGATCCGCCGTTCTGCTCGGCGTCGCTGTCCCGGGGCTAGAGACGCAACCGGGAAGTGAGCCATTTGTAGAGGACGAGTAACGAAGGAGTTGGAATATAGTTGAAAGTAAAATACGTACCCGCTTAGATCCTGCGGAGACTTGCGGGGGTATATCTGAGACACGATTCGACTGCATAGTGGGAAACAGTGTTGGATCAAGGGAGTCGAGGGAGAGAAGTAAGCGACTTGGGGGTAGATCTGCTCATCCTCATCGTCCTGAAGCCTACTTATACTCTGCAACACGTGTAATCCTAGGATAAAGGAGATCAACTCCTTTATCGACGGCACGCGGCATCGAGTGGCGACACAGGCGCTGGTAATGCCAGGACGTAAAGCACGTTGAACTCGTGTTGAACGTTGCATTCTCATGACTTTCTTCGATATCACCGGACGTCGCGAATAAAGTTGTGCCAAGAACAGTGAAAATCGACGAGCTGTGAAGAACAGTGAGCCTTTCAAGAACGAATGGCTGAGGTTTCAAACGAGCCAGCTCGCGGACTTTTCTCCCGCGTCAGCGAAAAGGGCAGCTTACGAGCGACGACACAGCTCGAGCAGTCGACTAGTAAACACAGGTATGAACTTCGCCGAGGTTGCACTCGCGTTTGCGTGCCCGAAATGTTGAATATACGTATACGACAGGCGAACGACCTCCTGCAAGTGATACCCAAATCGAAAGAAGGTGGAGCAGCGCGGTGAATATGAATTGCGAGAAACGGAACAAAGCTCATCTCGTTTTACCAGCCTACCTTTGGTGGGTGTCCAGACTAGGTTGTCACTAGGTCAGCATCACGACACCGGACCGGCGACGACCACGCACCACTTCATGGGTCCACCCACCGCAGCAACACGTCGGCAGTCCCTCCAGCTTCCCGCAGCAGAACTTCATCTTCCGGCCCTCCATCAGGTTCTCCTTGAGCTGGTCGAGCGGGTTGCGGCACGCGGGGCGCGCGTTCGCATGGATACTGTCGATCCCGAAGTGCTTCCAGAACGGGATCCCGTCCATGCCGAACGCGAGCTGGTGTGGGCGGAAGCGCACCATGAGGAGGTACGCGCCCGTGCCCCAGTACAGGCCGTCGCCCATCTCCATCTTGCCCAGGGTGACGGCGGCGGGGCGCGCGTCGAAGACCATCTTGTACAGCGCGGCGGTGTCCGGGTCGTCCCTGGAGCTGAAGTGCGTGCCGCGCAGCTCGAACTTCTTCTCGAGCGGGAGGGAGGGGTCGGCGCGGTAGTGGAGCGAGAGCTGGAGGAGGTACTTGCTGGTGATGTCGGGGATGGCGTCCTTCTTGTGGATGTAGCACGCGAGCGTCGCGTTGACGATGGAGGAGTGGTGGAACTCGGCCCATTGCATGAGGTCGGACCACGCGTTTGGGTTGCCGGAGAGCTGGATGGAGCGGTCGCGGAAGAGCTTGTAGGCCATGCACGCGAGCTTGTGGTCGTTGCGCCAGTGCTTCTTTTGACACTCCTTCGACTGCGAGAAAAGACGGCGAATCAGCAGAAAAACATGACACAGAAAGTAGGACTGACACAATAAGTTGCAGTATTACACCCTGAGCAGCGGGACAGCTTGAAGCTCGAGCCGCTGCCTTCGCACCGCCGCATGCGGAAGCACGCTTTGCACTGCGGGTGGGTGTGGATCGGTTCGAGATCGTGGAAAAGCCCGAGTTCACAATGCGTGTGGTCTTCGGCCATGGTGTATATACAATGGATGAGACAGTAGAGGTAGAGGAGACGCAGTGATCGCGCCGTCGCTGTCGGGGATGCAGTTCAAGATGAAGTCGCGATCAGCGAGGCGGTCGTGGCATCGCGTGGCGCCGGCCTTTTCCGAAGGCTTGTTTCCCGAGATCTCTCGGCTAAGTACCCGCCACAGAGCCCCACAACTACACACCCGAACCACAGCATCCAGATCCAGGGCTGTCTATACACGGTCCGCGAGTCTGATTTTACATAGGTTTACATGGTAGGACACACATAAATACTCATGGTGAACATTGGATACCGACCAGATCTGGTTCGTAGCCACATCAGCCATGGGATGAAAAGCTAGCTTTTGGCTTTGAACAACAGGAGCCAGGGCCGTGCACGGCGGATGCTACAACGTCAACAACTTATCCAACTGGATCCACCACTGCTCCCTCTTTTCCAGCCACGCCTTCTCCCACTCGTCAAGACAAAGTCCACACCACTCCGACGCCAGCACCAGCCGCCACGTCTTGATCATGTTGTAGCGCACCGGGTCCCCCGCGCCTGCCTCCAACTGCCCGTTCTGTACCACAAATCCGAGCCAAATGTGCGATCGTTGAACGCTGGACATGTGCCACGCTGCACAGGCAGCCGAATAGGAGAAGTGTCGGCTCGGCTGTGCGCACGTCGATACGCCGTCCTTGCACGTCCTCGGAGGGATGACCACGAATTCGCGCCAGAGCCGCTGCAGTGCATCCCGCGCCTCGTACAGGACGTGGAGGTCCGTATCGGACAGTGTCGGGATGGACGCGCGGCCTCTCGACAGGGCCTTCCAGAACTCGGGATCGGTGAGTGTCTCGTAGTACGCACGCTTCAGGAACTCGGGTATGCTGTAACGACGGAAGAGTGCGATATTCGGGACGGCGTACTTGTAGCTCAGCTCGGTGCCTTCGGAAGGGACAGCCGTCGAATCCCAGATCTGCGCAAGGCGATCCTTGGCAAGGTTGAAAATCACCGGGCATGAGAGCGTGTGGGACGCCTTGAGCATCGCGTACGTGTCTGCTTCCGAGGGTGGATTCTTGACAAATGCACTGAAAAAAGGAGTTGCTTGATTTCAGAACACCGACAGTGCTGACATGGCGACGACGACGACGACGACGTACAGAGGTGTCTCCAACGCTATCAAGAACTGCTTGAAAGCTGGGGCTGAGAGGTTGGTCGGCAACCGGTGGACAGGACACGAGTCGACCATGTCGCCCTTGGCGGATAGAGTGGCATCCGTCTCAGCAGCGAACAGCTTCCGGAAGTACGCGCAGTGTTTGGAGAGCCGGGACCGTGGACTTTGAAGAGGCGCGCTTCCACTCTGATCACGATGTTGCCGTCCGAGTACCAGAAATCGGCGTCTCTAACAATTGTATTCAATATCTGCACGGCGTCTGGATGAAAGCGGGGGCACTTTAACTAACCGTTCGGGGTGCTTTGGGATCTGGACTGGGGGAGGCTTACGAGCCCGAGGCTGGGACCCGGGCTCCTTCGGCGCCCGATTTGAACTAGTCCTAGACTTCAAGCTAGCTTGTACGACTACCGCAGCAGCCACTGTGATCGTGCTGGACTTGTAGCGACGAGTTGACATGGCCGAGAGCGGAGGTGGAAGGAGGGAGAGAGCAACAAGAAAATGCCTGGCAGAGACCCGCCGTGACTCGTCGCGAACCGTGACAGCAGGAGAGCGTGACCCTCATGACAACCTATTCTCGTCCCACGCCTCGGCAACGCGTCGGTCACTCCGCGTCACCAACGGACCCGAGTGGCGACGCCCTACTTAGCAATCACACACACGGCAGATGGAAACTAGCCGGGACGAATCTCGACCAAACAATGCCGCAGCACCGACCACTCATCCGGAGTACACGAATCGCGACGCGTAAACTCATGGCGAGTACTGTCGCAAGTAATTCGCTCCAAGGACGTGGCCCCGGCACTCGCTCCACCATCTGGCGCAGAGGGATGCGGGATGTACCCAGTTCCCGGAGAGCCGTCTTATGCCAAATCTCCGTGGCAGACCGTGAGCCCTTGCGAACCGATACAAACGACTCACCTATTGGGTCCACGCAGGGAATACGCGTCGAACCTGGGGCCTCAAGTCCCATACCACGTCACGAACTGCCTCATTCTACATGCACAACCCTGTCCTGCGATATCTTGCTCGAGTTTGCGAGGAATTCCCCGCGCGAGGCCTAGGATCCCACGGCCAGCTTAAGGCTAAGCGCCGAAGGTTAGGAGTCCATCGACGCGATCTACGCAGTCGACCTCGCCCGCCAGCACTCCATCCCGGAAGTCGTCAACCAAGATCTGTATCAGGTCCTCTAGAGCGAAGGCGCCTGGCATGCGCGAGATGGCGCGAGGTCCGGTAACGATACCCGCGATGCTCTCGGCGAGTGGATCGTGACGGGCAAGGACCAGTTGAGGCTTGTTTCCTGTTTCCTCGCGCGAGAAGGACCATGTGCGGTGGCGAGACTTGGTGTTGCAGATGCCGGAAGGACAAAGTCAGTGCACCTCAGGGATGAGCACGAGAACTAGATACAGTGCTACTGACAATAGAGCAACGAGACGGGGAGGGGACGGTAGCGCAGCTTCGTGTCCGGGGAGGTGGTCGACGGCATCCAGTACGATTTCATCGCTGAGGAACAGCACGAGGGAAATGATGGTGCAAGGCGCGCTTGGAGAGAAAGCATAAGACGTGGGCGGAAGAAAGTGCTATGATGGGGTGCGATAGACGGGCTGTTCGCTTGTTAGCGATCCCGGTGAGTCTCGTCTCAGATGACTGTGCATGCATGCCGAGAGGCGAACTTACTGATACGCCTCTGTCGTAGTTCAAATCTCCTTTTGGTCTTTGCGACAGGTAGCAAGGCAGATGGGTTGCCAACTGCAACGGCGCAGTCCGGGTGGGGCATGTGTCGTGTTCAACGCGAATAAAGGGCGGGATACGCACCAGAAGCAGCATATATGCATGAGATACCTTGGATACATAATCTCCGAGAGCGTCAGACCCTCCTCCGGCTGCCAACTCGGAGTTGTGTACGCATTGAAACGAGATGGTCCGATGCCTGAAGCCGGAGAGCGCGAGACGACTGCCAGTGAGAGATAAACAAGAGAAAAAGCACAGTTCAAGGGGTCGATTGTTGAAGAGATGGCCATAAGCCGAGCCGCATTGTCCCCAAAGCCAAAGTGTAATGTTTAGCATCTGGAGGAGGATAATGGAGGGCGAGAAGAAAGTGGCCAGCAACATCCCAGACGCCGTCTCGCTCATTAGTCAGCTTTTCGCGCCATTTGATTGGAGGGCGGGATTCGCCGAAGGATTGGGCCACCAGCGTACGCGTCTCTGTCTCGTCTCGCAGCGATGCTTTGAGCGACGTCCCTTCTTTTCCTATAAAATGGCCCCTTTGCTGTAACCGCAGAGCCAGCCACTTTCTCGTCCTTTTTCCGTCACTCACTAGCCACCAACATGACTTCGAATGCAAAAACCCCTGCCAGTGGTCGGGACATGGCGACGCGTTCAGGGTTCCCAAGTCCCGCTTCCAGGGAAGCCTCCAGCTTGAAGGAGCAGGGCATCTGGGTCTGTGCTGGCGGCGGCGACGATTGAATCTCTATAGGCTGAGGTAACTTTTCCGGCTCCAAACTTTCCGTCGAACGAGCCAACTTGCCCTCGAAACCACAGCGCCGCCGGCAGCCGCAAAGGCGGAGTCGAACAACTACACAGAGACAACGCCGCTGTCCTTCCACGGCAGCTTCGACCTCTACGCCATGGATCTCCCGTTCCTCGGCCCGCGATTCGCTCCCGAGCGCGACTACGTCGCGTTCTTCGAGGTTCCTCTCTTCCACCAAGCCAAGCCCGACAGCAGCGCGCAAACATACCTTTCAGACGATTTCTCGACTAGGACCTCCGGTGTCTGCGACACGAGGATCCGCTGTAAGGCGTGCGACTCCGTCGCGCGTTCAGCGCACGCGAAACCACCGAGAACGCACTCTTCTCCCCACCGCCGTCGCCTGCGTCAACCACGGGGGTGACCGTGACCGTCGCGATCACTGCGGGGTGTTTATGCCCAAGGGCACCTTCAAGATGCGGAGAGCGTGATTGAGCGCGGACGGCGGGGATGAGGTCTTCGAGGGCTTCTTCTTCTCCGTCTACATCATCTACTCGCGCCTCTATCGCTGCAAGACCCTGGACAACTTGCTCAAGGTGCGCCTGCCGTTCTGGGGCATCCGCGCGCGCATCGGACAGGACGGAAGGGAGGTCGGGCTCCGCACAGCCAGAGGAGACGACGTTAATTTGGAGATGCGCACTCATGAGATTTCCAGTGTAGTTGCCCTCCATGGGGCGTGTGTAGTGTAGACGTAGATCGCTTAACAACATGCGCGCTCTTAGCGACTTAGAAAAGCACGTTCTCGCGTCCCGGGGCGCTTAGTCCTCCCCATGTCCCCGAGTGTTCCCTCGCCGCGCTGCCCACCAAGGCCCTCGCTATCGAGCGTATGCCTTGTTCTCAGTATTGCAGGGACTCTTCCCGAGCTTCCCGGCCTTCTTCAACGTCTGGGAGTGCTCTCAGCGTCGGCGGGCCGGATACTTGGGTCGTCTGGGCCTGTAGATCGCCTAGAGATTATCCCCGTAGGCGTCCGGTTACCCCCTTAAGCGTTCTATGTAGATTCCGTGGTGCGTGCGTAGAACCACAGTAGAAAGCTAACGTTCACCGAGTCTCGCACTGGAGGCTGCGATATGTCTGCGGAATGGCGTAGACGTTATCTCGGGCCAGACCGCGATGCGAAGCAAGCTAAAGTATGATTGGACGACACGGTGCACGTGCAGTCCAGACGTCGATGCGTTTCACGGAGACAGACGGAGACGCGTCGCGGCTCCGTCACAGTCTACTGATCTTATAACACAGTGGTCCGCTCCAACAGCCCGTCTTCCACTCCCACCTGGCAACGAACGCCATCCACCCAACCTTCTCTCTCATCCTCCAGCACTGTACAGAAAGGGCTAGTATGCCGCCGAAAGCGAGGACAGCCAAGAAGCGTGCCCGCTCTCCCGACCCCGAGCAAGCCGACAAAACCCCGACCCGCTCTTCGAAGCGCATCAAGAAGGCCGCTGTGGCCGCTGCGTCCGCCTCTACTTCTGCCTCATCCACTCAGACCGCCGCTGCTGCAACCAAATCTCGAGCGAAGGTATGTCGATCCTTGAACCCAACTTTCCGCATCTCCTTAATTCCATCTGATCAGACCTCAAAGAAGGCGAAGGACGTCAACAGCGTCGGCCTGGACGACACGCCGCGCCCGGCCGCCCCGTCCTTCCACGGCAACTTCGACCTCTACGCCATGTCGCTCCCCTTCCTCAACGCCGTCTTCGCCCCCGAGCGCAACTACGCCGCGCTGCTCAAAACCATCCGCACCTACCAAGCCAAGCCCGACAACACCGCCCAGATCTTCCTCCCCGAGGATCCCTCCAAGGCGGGCCGCTTCGAGAGCCGCGCGGTTCTCGACCCGCTTCAGGAGTGGTCGTTTGACCTCGCCCTGCGCTCCCTCGTGCACAAGGACGCCCTGGCGTTCACCGCACGCGAGACTGCCGACAACGCCAAGTTCTTCTCCGACGCACCGAAGGCTGCATCCTCGGGCCTGACGGCCGCAGTGGCGCTCGCGTACGTTCAGTGCGGGATCAACTCGAGCAAGGGCGCGTTCAAGATGCGGCGCGCATGGGTGAGCGCGGACGGCAAGGACGAGGTGTTCGAGGGCGTGTTCTCGGTCAGCATCGTGTACTCGAGCTGGTTCAGCCGCAAGTGCGACGAGTCGTCGTGCTGGGAGACGTTCGCGTTTTGGGGGTCAGGGCGAGGGTTGGCGAGGACGGGAAGGAGATCGGGTTGGGCCCGGGGACGGGGAGGAGGTGGTGATCCCTTTAGAGTCACGAGTCCGTGCTTTGCGGCAGGTAGCAGGGTCAAAGGGTTGTCTACTGCAACGTCGCAGGCAGGTATCGTTTTCAATGTGAATAAAGGGCAGAGTACACAATAAAAGCAGCATATATGCATAAAATACCTCGGATACAAGACCTCCGAGAGCATCAGACCCTCCTCCAGCTTCCAAGTCGGAGTTGTGTATGCATTGAAACGGGATGGTCCCATGTCTGAAGCTACAGAGCGCGAGACGACTGCCAGGGTAAATAAACAAGAGAAAAAGCACAGTTCAAAGGGTCGATTGCTGGATAGACAGCCATAAGCCAAGCCGCATTGTCCCTAAGGCCAAGGTGTAACGTTTACTAGCATCTAGAGGAGGGCGACGGTCTTGCTCATTAGTCAGATTTTCGCCCCCTGTGATTGGACGACAGGTCTCGCCGAAGGAGCAAGACCAATGGCAACGCCGGACGCGTCTCTGTCTCGTCTCGCCGCAACGCTTTGAGCGACGTCCTTTTCTTTTTCTATAAAATGGTCCCTTTGCTGCAACTGCAGAGCCCACCACTCCCCCGTCCTTTTCCACTCACTCGCTAACCACCAAGATGACTTTGAATGCGAAAACCGCTGCCAGTGGTCGGCACACGGCGACGCGTTCACGTCCCCCAGTCGCACTTCCAGGGTGGCCAGCTTGAAGGCGCAGGGCATATGGGTCTGTGACGGCGGCGACGAATGAATCTCTATAGGCCGAGGTAAAGTTACACGTTCCAAACATTATGTCGGCAGTCCCCGTCCGACGATATTTTGACAGTTGGCGAGCGAGCCAACTTGCCCTCGAAACCACAGCGCCGCTGGCAGCCGCAGAGGGTGATTCGAACTACCGCACAGAGACAACGCCGCCGTCGTGCCACGGCAACTTAGACCTCTACGCCATGGATCTCCAGTTCCTCAGCTCACGCATCGCTGTCCAGCGCGACTACGCCGTGCTCCTCGAGGTTCTCCGCTTCCACTAAGCCAAACCCGATTGCAGCGCGCAAATATACCTCCCCGACGACTTCTCAACCAGCACCTCCGGCCGCCTCCGGTGCCTGCGCCTCGAAGATCCGCTAGACGGTATGCCGCATGAACTGGCACTGAAGTTACTTGCACTCCAGGACACCATCGCGTTCAGCGCACGCGAAACCAGCGAGGACGCGCTCTCCTCCGCACCCCCGCCATCCGCCGCCGCAAGACCTTGGACAGCTCGGTCAAGGTGCGCTTGCCGTTCTGGGGCATCCGGGCGCGCGTTGGTCCAGACGGAAATGAGGTCGGGCTCCGCACGACTGGGGGAGACGACGAGAACCTCGAGATGCGCACTCTCAGGTTATTGCTGTCAAGTGCGGGACTGAAGACGGGACATGTATATGCCAGAATATTGCATTCCCCGCATGGCCGGCTACGACTATGGACGTGGCGACGAGAAGGGATTCTCGCCGTTTCGCGAGGATCCCTTTTCGGTAGCCAAGCTCCGCTCCGGTCAATGGCGCTCAGCGTCTCTCGTCTCCCCCAAGTCGAGAGGGAGTAACTTTGCGTCCTCTGCCGTGCCTCGGAGGTTCCGTGGGGGTGTCCCGCCAGTGGCCGAGGTCGCTTCGTCGTTTTCTCACTTTTCTCGGTAAACATCTTAGCGGACTGGAGGCGGGGCCCAGGCGGCCATCATAGTCGACCATGGCTATGGCCATAGCCATAGTCAGTCAGGCGGTGAATCCTACGTCCCCCCTTGTAGGCTGCAATCCAGAGTGCGAACCGTGCCAGTGATTGGACCCAGAGGACATGGTGCACGTGCAGTGTGGACTTCCGACTTGGACGTGTTTCACTCTTTCGCGGAGACGGGTTGCGATCGCGTTTATAACTCGCGCTATCCGCCCCGAGAGTCGTCCTCCACCCAAACCAACTCCTCCATCCTACCTTGCCTCGCGTCCCGACACGTTGCATTGCATCCACTGAGCATTATGCCGCCGAAAGCGAAGACCGCCAAAAAGCGTGCCCGCTCTCCCGACCCCGAGCAAGCCGACAAAACCCCGACCCGCTCTTCGAAGCGCATCAAGAAGGGCGTGGATACTGCGACTGCCTCCACCTCTAACTCATCCACCACCGCCGCTGCCACCAGATCCCGAGCGAAGGTATGTCTATCCTTGATTCCAAGTTGCCGCATCACCTGAACCCCGTCTGATCAGAGCTCAAAGAAGGCGAAGGACGTCAACAGCGTCGGCCTGGAGGACACGCCGCGCCCGGCCGCGCCGTCCTTCCACGGCAACTTCGACCTCTACGCCATGTCCCTCCCCTTCCTCAACGCCGTCTTTGCTGCCAAGCGCGACTACGCCGCGCTGCTCAACACCATCCGCACCTACCAAGCCAAGCCCGACAACACCGCCCAGATCTTCCTCCCCGAGGACCCCTCTAAGGCGGGCCGCTTCGAGAGCCGCGCGGTTCTCGACCCGCTTCAGGAGTGGCCGTTTGACCTCGCCCTGCGGTCCCTCGCACACAAGGACCCCCTCGTGTTCACCGCGCGCGAGACGGCCGACAACGCCAAGTTCTTCTCCGACGCACCAAAGTCTGCATCCTCGGGCCTGACGGCCGCCGTCTCGCTCGCGTACGACCTGTGCGGGATCAAGTCGAGCAAGGGCGCGTTCAAGATGTGGCGCGCGTGGGTGAGCGCGGACGGGAAGGACGAGGTGTTCGAGGGGCGTGTTCTCGGTCAGCATCGTGTACTCGAGCTGGTTCAGCCGCAAGTGCGACGAGTCGTCGTGCCGGGAGACGTTCGCGTTTTGGGGGGTCAGGGCGAGGGTCGGCGAGGACGGGAAGGAGATCGGGTTGGGGCCGGGGACGGGGAGGGGGTGGTGAACGCGCTGACTCTGCACGGGGATCGAAAGCCTAGTGCATTCGACAGTTTGTCGTATAGTACAGCACTGCTAGCCGTTCCGGGCGCGCGGCGCGAAAGTCGTACCTGTGTCCGTCCCGAGAATGGTCTGAATAAGATTTGTACAATAGACACAGATAATGTAATGGATACAATGGTTGGGGAGATAGATCCAGCGCACCATCAATCATCGCGATCGCCCGAACGAATGGTCGCGCCAGTCTCACTGACGCTGTCCGCAGTGTCCGAGAAGGCCGCCCTGTCTCCCCTCGACTCTCTCGGAGGTGCCCTCTTACTATCCAAGCCTGACGGACCAAGATGCCTCTCCTCCCTCGTGCTCATGTCCTCAGATTGGTCCTGAGTGACCGTCCGTCCCTTACAGCCGATGCGGCCGCGCCCTCCCGACCTTGAGCAAGCTTGGATGAGGTCGGAAGCCAGCCGCAACGCGCCCTCCCCGGCATCCCGAACGGCCCTGGGGGCGGCGGGAGGTTCGCAGCCGTGTACGCGGGCGGGGCCGGGGGCGTGTAGAAGGTAGATTGGCGCGTGCGGTACGACGGCGGGGCCCTCAGACTCTGTCGACCGGAGGCGGTCGAGCTGGAGAATCGCGCCGCGCCCGTGTCCGAGATCGTCCCCGCTTCGGAGGACTGCGCTGCGGAGAATAGCCTGAGGCGGCGTGAGCTGAAGTTGCACTGCGCCGAGGTTCGAGTGAACGCGGAGAGACATAGGCTTACCTTGCGGGCGTGTTTGGCTGAGGCGGAAACGCGGGCAGGGCGACATACACGCTGGAGCGCCGTGTGTGGTACGATGGCGGGGCCGCAGACGTCGACCCGGAGGCCGTCAAGCTGGGGAATCAGGCCGCACCCGTGTCCGAGATTGCATCCGGGTCATATTTCGCCGTGGAGCACTGCCTGGCTTGCGGTCAGTACGTGTTATTGCAGCTCTAGTCAACGGAGACAGGGTGCTTGCCTTGTCCATCGTCAGCGCTACGTCCGTGTAGTCCGACGCCGTGAGCGGGACGAACGGGGGTTTCGAGGCGACGGACATGGTGAACAGCGTAGGGCGACGAGACACGCAGGCAGCAGCAACTGTACAACGAGTCCGGCTGTACCTTCCTACCTCGCTAGATTCACAGTGCGGTATGCCCCGGCAGCCATTCTAACTGGTTCATGGACGATCTTGGTCGGTCTCTGCACTCCGTGCAACGCTGCATCTCGTCGTCGCATTGGCCCGGTCCGGATTCAAGCACTCGAGTCATTTCGCCCATGTTCCCGTACGTCCGACGTGCAAATTGTGTCGTGAAATGTTCTTACGGCTCGTCCTTCACTATTAGCTACCGCCACCCAATCGCAACGGCCTAGGACGCACCTGCCCTGAGCCGTCAAATATCGGCTTCTACAGTTTTCGCTCCCAAGGTGAGCCGGTCGCCGCATGGTGATCGTGCTTAGCAAACACGCGGATAGCCAGCAACAGTGCCAACGGAATTCCTGCCGGCCGACCGCTGCGAAGCGAGCATAGCTAAGCTTGGGATGACCCAGTACGTGGCGCGCTTGCTTTGCGTGCCTCGTGAGCACAGACTTCGCCTTTTCCCGTGCACAGCAGGCAGCCGGGACCTGGACTACGGCGAAGACCACGGCCCTTGAATCGTCCTCCCGGTACTGGTAAGACGTTGCTGGGTTGGTGCGTCCCTGGAGAAGTTCGACTCGCGGCGCCGAGGTGCGAAAAAGGCTCGGACCCGAAGCTTGAAGCTTGAAGGTCCGAACATCAAATGCTTGCCGATGGATACGCCCCGAGACACGGACATACCGGCCAGGGACAGAACCGTCCTGCACGTACGTAGCCACTGCTTTCGATCCGTACCACTGACGGGCCGGCCACCGTCTGCCCCCAAAATGCAGCATCCTGCACACCCGGGGCGGCAGAAGTTCGAGCATCAGTCCAAGGCCTGCATCCGCTCCCGGCGAGCATGAGGAGTTCCATGGTACACAAGGCTGTTCTTCGCTCGACCCTCGGTCGACGCCATTAACAACTCAAGCGACAAGCCGCAGTACGCATATCTCGCACCGTGGCCGCCCTGGCAACATCTTCGACTGTGAGTTAGCCTTTTCGCTTCGCCGGCGCAGCATCTGGATCTCATCTCGCGCGGCCGTGTGCCGTCTCTGCCTCCTCTCGGCTCTCCAGTATCGCAGCCGGATCTCGACTCTCACGATGCGGTTGTGTGTCCCCCGCCTCCGATTCTCGCTCCGTGGCCGCTGTTGACGATTGTACACCCAGGCACCCGATGCGAGATTCGCTTCGGAGCACCCGGCCGCCGCCCGCAACACCAAGCCGGCAGGCAGGGAGCGATCGTGTGCACCACGGCTCTGCCGGGAGGTGGACGTCGGAGGTACGGCCGTCGGTCTTGGTATTTGTACGACAGAGCTGTCGAGCGCGCCCCCTCGCCCCCAGGCATGTCCTCTCCCCTTCTCGACTTTGTCTTCCCCCGACCATCTCCTACCCCCGAGAACGGCCTTTCTCACGGCTTCCTTGCTGCCCCTTCGCATCCTCGTCTACCGACGCCACACTGCGGCTATGAATCGCCTCGCAGTTGGGACCCGGACCCACAAGACCAGTCGCATCGACACGATGGCCATTCGCCACCACTGCGACTTCGTTGGGGCGCGTTGCCCAAGAAATCTCCCAACCGTCTGAAGGGCGGCGGAGGGTCTGCGGCATCGACTCAGGGGGTCGCTCATGGCTGGCAGTAAGTGCATAGATCTGGGTCTTGTCCTTTGTGTAGCTTACGCGTCGCATTCCGTTCTCCGGACCCATTGCGTGCGGCGGCAGCCGGGTCATGAGTTGAGAGCGCGACAGGGCGGTCAGAGGCGAGCGCATATACTGACAGCGACCCCATGGTGCGGGCGTGCGCATGTCATTCTCGGTGCGTTGCTTCCATTTGGCTTCGCTCTCCATGTGTTTATTTCGCGTTTTATGTCCGTCTTTCGGCAGTCGCTCTTTCGACTTGCCCCTCCCATGCACAATCTCGACGGGCCCACGGCGCACGACGGAGCGCCCGGCACAATTGTCGTCTTCGAGCGGACAGTCCGGCAGCGCTGCGCCAGGCTCAAAGGTACGTCATTTGCCGTGCATTTGGACGCGTTAATCAGACTCATCCGCGCGCACACCACGGCGGCGACGTGCGCTGCAGCAGCTCTTCTCAAGACAACGGTCCCAGCGGGCTTGGAGAGCTTCAAGTTGAAACGACTGTGTACAGGTAAGTGCACGACCATCTGACTGTTGCGATTCGATGGCACTCACAGGCACTCTGCAGCTTTGCGAGGCATGGGGTGAACGTCGTGTCCGTGAACACGCCTGGTGGGCGATCATTGCTGAACGGCGTGTGCATTTAAGGAGCTATATGCGCGCACGGAGCTCGTGGTCGACTGCTACATGCACTCGAAGCACCCGGTGGCCGAGCGCCGCAGCCCTGCATCTTCAATCTTTGGATGCATAGCCTGATGGGCGAGGGATGGATCCCGGGCGAAGTACATAGCTGTAGCACCCCGTCGTTTGAATGTAAATGCAAATATATTTGCTCGAGTGCTGTACATCTCGTACTCAGGCCTACACAAAGTGCATGTCACCCAACACCGGTACCCCGTCTCAACACCCTGCGCACCCTGTCTCTGTTCCAACACCCCATCGTAACACCCCATCCTACACCCCATCTCTGTCTCTGTTCCAACACCCTCGAACCACCCTCTCATGCATTCCCTCTCATGCATTCCCTATACTCTGCGCGAGTCCGTGTTTGTTTCCCTGGCTGAAGCACTCGCTTCGCCCGTCCCTGGCGCAAACACCGGCTGCGCGAGCCTGCGACGGCTGTGAGCGACGGGCACCGGGTGCTCAAACGCGTCCGGTCACACTGTGCCACCGTCACGACGTGAGGTTCCCCGACTCTCACACTGCAGCGTACACGTTATCTCGGGCCAGACCGCGATGTGAACTTCAAGCTAAACTATGATTGGACGACGCGGTGCACGTGCGGTACAGACGTCGATGCGTTTCACGGAGACGCGTCGCGGCCCCGTCACAGTCTACCGACCTTATAACTCGGTATCGCCCCAACAGTCGTCTTCCACTCCCACTTGACAACGAACTCCATCCATCCATCCCTCTCTCTCATCCTCCAGCACTATGCCGCCGAAAGCGAGGACGGCCAAGAAGCGTGCCCGCTCTCCCGACCCCGAGCAAGCCGACAAAACCCCCACTCGCTCTTCGAAGCGCATAAAGAAGGCCGCTGTGGCCGCTGCGTCTGCGTCTACCTCATCCACCACCACCGCTGCCGCCAAATCCCGAGCTCAGGTATGTCCATCCTCGAGTCCAAGTCGCCGCGTCTCCTCAACCGCGTCTGATCAGACCTCAAAGAAGGCGAAGGACGTCGACAGTGTCGGCCTGGAGGCCACGCCGCGCCCGTCCGCTCCGTCCTTCCATGGCAACTTCGACCTCTACGCCATGTCCCTCCCCTTCCTCAACGCCGTCTTTGCTGCCAAGCGCGACTACGCCGCGCTGCTCAACACCATCCGCACCTACCAAGCCAAGCCCGACAACACCGCCCAGATCTTCCTCCCCGAGGACCCCTCTAAGGCGGGCCGCTTCGAGAGCCGCGCGGTTCTCGACCCGCTTCAGGAGTGGCCGTTTGACCTCGCCCTGCGGTCCCTCGCACACAAGGACCCCCTCGTGTTCACCGCGCGCGAGACGGCCGACAACGCCAAGTTCTTCTCCGACGCACCAAAGTCTGCATCCTCGGGCCTGACGGCCGCCGTCTCGCTCGCGTACGACCTGTGCGGGATCAAGTCGAGCAAGGGCGCGTTCAAGATGTGGCGCGCGTGGGTGAGCGCGGACGGGAAGGACGAGGTGTTCGAGGGGCGTGTTCTCGGTCAGCATCGTGTACTCGAGCTGGTTCAGCCGCAAGTGCGACGAGTCGTCGTGCCGGGAGACGTTCGCGTTTTGGGGGGTCAGGGCGAGGGTCGGCGAGGACGGGAAGGAGATCGGGTTGGGGCCGGGGACGGGGAGGGGGTGGTGAACGCGCTGACTCTGCACGGGGATCGAAAGCCTAGTGCATTCGACAGTTTGTCGTATAGTACAGCACTGCTAGCCGTTCCCGGGCGCGCGGCGCGAAAGTCGTACCTGTGTCCGTCCCGAGAATGGTCTGAATAAGATTTGTACAATAGACACAGATAATGTAATGGATACAATGGTTGGGGAGATAGATCCAGCGCACCATCAATCATCGCGATCGCCCGAACGAATGGTCGCGCCAGTCTCACTGACGCTGTCCGCAGTGTCCGAGAAGGCCGCCCTGTCTCCCCTCGACTCTCTCGGAGGTGCCCTCTTACTATCCAAGCCTGACGGACCAAGATGCCTCTCCTCCCTCGTGCTCATGTCCTCAGATTGGTCCTGAGTGACCGTCCGTCCCCTTACAGCCGATGCGGCCGCGCCCTCCCGACCTTGAGCAAGCTTGGATGAGGTCGGAAGCCAGCCGCAACGCGCCCTCCCCGGCATCCCGAACGGCCCTGGGGGCGGCGGGAGGTTCGCAGCCGTGTACGCGGGCGGGGCCGGGGGCGTGTAGAAGGTAGATTGGCGCGTGCGGTACGACGGCGGGGCCTCAGACTCTGTCGACCCGGAGGCGGTCGAGCTGGAGAATCGCGCCGCGCCCGTGTCCGAGATCGTCCCCGCTTCGGAGGACTGCGCTGCGGAGAATAGCCTGAGGCGGCGTGAGCTGAAGTTGCACTGCGCCGAGGTTCGAGTGAACGCGGAGAGACATAGGCTTACCTTGCGGGCGTGTTTGGCTGAGGCGGAAACGCGGGCAGGGCGACATACACGCTGGAGCGCCGTGTGTGGTACGATGGCGGGGCCGCAGACGTCGACCCGGAGGCCGTCAAGCTGGGGAATCAGGCCGCACCCGTGTCCGAGATTGCATCCGGGTCATATTTCGCCGTGGAGCACTGCCTGGCTTGCGGTCAGTACGTGTTATTGCAGCTCTAGTCAACGGAGACAGGGTGCTTGCCTTGTCCATCGTCAGCGCTCCGTTCGAGTCTCCGCTACCGTTTACGCCTAAATAATCCACCACCGTCATCATGCAGAATTCGAGACAGGCTCATGCAGTACGTACCAGTCGACGGGGACGTCCGTGAGCAACCAGACTCTGCATGAGGCATGACAGACGTGGGCAGATGGAAACCTTGGACTCGGAGGGGTGCGACTCGAGGACGGACGACATGCAGCGCTGGATGGGATGAGCAATGAGGAGCTGAGTGCACTCGGGAGAAAACTGGCTGACTCACAGTGCGAGAACAGGTTCCAGCTGCTGCAATCCCGAGCTCGACAAGGCACTGTCGGGCAAGAAACGAAGCATCGGAGGTCGTGACTCTGTTGCAAGAGTGTCGAGAGGTCGGACATCGACAAGGTGGATGCAGCAGTCGAGCTAGTGTGAGGATGAAGTTCGCAGCAGGATGAGCACTGGATGGATGACGTACCGGGTGCACTAGTCCTCAACCCGCAATATATGCCTGTCCCTCGATACCGCGCGTCGGGCATCCCGGACGGCTGGAGTTCAAGTGCCCGAGCCGACCGCACATCGGCGATGCAGAAACCTGGTGGAAACAGTCGGTCAGCCATCTCCACGATTTTGTCTCGGCCGATGGCAGTAGCTGCCCGCCCCTCGTGTACCCACTATTCTGCCGTTGCCGTGCCTCATTGAAACGTGTTCTCTCATCGTATGTCGGCTGCCGGATGTTGCCTGTCCCTGACACGTACTGCGTGCGCGAGTGCAGGCCAGCAACGGAACTGTGCAACCGGCCGCTGTGGCCATGTCGCCCGCCGCTCAGCATCCACAAGACGAACACCATGATGAATCGAAATGTGTTTCTACTGCATGGCACACCATGAGATGGCTCGTGTCGAAGAACAAGCTGGGACGCACCGCAGCCTCCCAGCAGCCTGCGCCGCATCGGAATTCAGCAAGAATCCCATAGCTACGCGAGAGTCGGCATCAAGCGACAGGCCGCTCGGAGCCGGGGTGTATGTGCCGCCGACATTAACATACCAGCCAAAACTGTTGCGATTTGATGGACAGCTTATGAGCGGACAGGATATTCGGCCCCCGGGACTCGTTGCCTCTTGTTCGTGAGGTGCGCAGGCTGGTGCCGCAACGTGGCCGATAATATGGCTGCTTGTGTCGGCAGGACTGCACCCAATGCCGTCAGTCATATCCAGTGACTGAAGAGAGGACGAGAGGATATGCGAGGCATTCAGCCAGTTGTGAGGGACGTCCGAGTGCGAGAATGCTGACCAAGGGACATGACCGTGCGTTCAGCACGAGAGCTGGCTCTGCGACCGCCCGGTCAGTTCACCTCTCTTGCGGATGCAAAGCGGATTGTGCGCTGCACTACAGGCACAGCACGATGTCCGTTACGCAATCCTGGCGCTCTCTCCACGGAGCCTGACGTCGGTGGGTTCATGGCCACAATCCTCCTAGGCTCAAACTCGGAGCCCCAACGGAGAGCAGCTGCCGTAGTGCATATTCAGTGCCGCAAGACAGCTGCCGCTTTACGCGCACTTGCGGAAGCTACTCGATGTGCACACTGCACGCCATTCACGGTGCACGGAGCTCGTTCCTGACGGGCTGGCACCCCGAGCCCATCACATAAGCGGTTGTCACGATGCCTGCCGCATGCGTCCTGGACACTGTGCCGATGACCGCAAACACAGTTCAAAGAGAGAGATGTGCGTCCCCAAGATGCCTGCAGCGTTGAATTCCTTGGTCTGCACTCACTCCGGGAACCTCATCCCGAATATGCGAGGTGCGAACGAGGAAACATGGCCTGGCTCGCCACTGCACACACAAGTCGACATGCTCACCTGGTACACTGCGCACGAGCTACACAGACGGACGCACCTCGGCCGACAGGCAGAGCAAGCCTGCCGTACGATGGTCCTGGATGGTTGTTGTTGATGGCCATAGCCGAAACGAGGAGGGCCGCGTACCTGCAAGCACAAGCTCGGCTCTCCACCTAGACGAGCCACATCTGCGACCTCCAGGGCTCCAATCGGCAGGCAGAATCGCCAGGGTTGCTATGGTGTCTACGGAAAGACGCAGGCAGAGCAGGGACAAGCGGCCAGGTGAGCTTGTAACCGCACATCGTATGCTCGTGTCCACGTTTACGCACCAGCCGACGTGCTCATCGGACACGGAGTGCTTCTCTGCCTCCCTCAACTGCATGGATGCCAGTCATACCTGTGGTGAAGATATGAGACGGCGGGCCAGGTGAGAGGGACGTGCAAAGTGAGGGCAGGGGCTGAACAGGCCGAGAGCAAGGAACGCTTGAGCACGAGCGTGGCCGGAAGCGGCCAATCCCGACTGCAAGGGTAGTGTCTCAGCTGGGGTTACACGTTGGGACGTCGATGCTCCGGCCGTGCCTACAATCGACGGCCCTCATCAGTGTGTAAGCCCGCCGCTTCGTCCGCTCGTCGGACCGTGTCCGAGGTTCCCCGGAGAGCAGCCGCAAGACAGTGGCGAGCACGAGTTCTCTGTTATTACGACAAGCTTTCCAGCTAATGCGAGCAATAATTGGTAACTACCGTAGCTCACCGCCAAGCATTCTGCGCCCCTCCAGCCAGCGATGCCGACTGCTTGCACTCCCTCCATCGCTACTAGCCCCGTAACACGACGCAGTCCGCGAATCCTCCGGAGCCGCCACAGCCACCCAGCCAACTCGTGGCGCAAATACCAGTCCCTGTCGTTGCTTTCCCAAACCGGGCTCACGCTCGGCTTAACGGTCAATAGTACTGAGAGAGAACGCACGCAGAACAGCGGGCGATGCGTCCCCGGTGCCGAATATACACGGGTCAGCATGCGGCTCACCTTCCAGCCCCCCGCGAGCCCGGCCGCTCGCGAGCGCAGTGTGAGTAGTTGCCCCAGAACCGACACGTCGTACGCCATCATCCCTCATCTACCAGGCGGCCGTACGCCTCTGCATGTCACCACTGGGAAGGCTCCCGCACGGCTGCCGGCGACTACGCTATCCAAGATCTTCGATGATACGGCCTCCGTCTTCCACCTGGACAGACATACTACCGATTGCTGACTGTCCAGCGTGCACATGTGCGACCGACAGATCATCCTCGCGACCTTTCGTTCACCTGCAGGCAGGTCAGCTTTCACAACTGACCTTCACGCAATGAGTCAAACCGGCGGGATGGACCCGGACGGTGCTCGCACTGGTGGCTCCAGTCGCTGTTTTCTGTGAATGGCGGTGGACGACGTACAGTACATGGTGGAGCCAGAGGCGCATGGAGAGAAACCACGGTGCGCAGTGCGAAGGGATGCCGGGACACGATTGAGAGACAAGCTCACCTGTGGCACGGGTTGCAAACCGATCCGACAGAAGAGGAGGTGTCTGGAGCGAGGAAGCAGCTGAGCGGGGGACAGGACTCGCACGCAGGGCAAAGACTGTCGCAGAGCAGACGTCCCCAGACGAATGAATACAGTGCAAGACGGAGGGAGACAGGTGTGCGAGCGACAGGCGGGGGGCAACACGCACGGGGCAGGGCGAGCACGCGACGGAGCACTCACCTGATGGCCTTGCACACGAACCGAACAGCTACCTCACGCATACTCAAGCCTACCCATCCCGGTCCCGGAGTAGGGACAGCGCCTCCAGTCGAGCGAGGACGTCGCCAAAGAGGCCTGACGAGGCCGCGGGCTGGCCAGTCATCGTTCCCAGTCGAGTTCCCAGCCAGATTGACGCGTGGCAGCGTCGAGATGCAGAGAGCGGAACAGCAGAAGACGGCAGCGCAGCCCCAGATGCAGCGCCGCGTTGCCAGCCGGTCGTCGTTGCAGCAGTGGCGAGAGAGAGCAGAGCGAAGATTGGCGGACGGCGCCAAGGGCGAGCGCACGCGCTGCACACACGGTTCCGCATTTGGCAGGCACGGGCGCTCGGCGACATTGCACTCGAACCACGGTCATCCCCGCCGACCTCGGGCATCTCGCCGGCCACTGCTCGATGTATGCGCCCCACTTGGCTGACTACGCTACGTCTGAGCCGTGCTCGCTACCCGACTACAGCAACCGCCGCCCGTTTGCCTGCTGCCGGCCCTCGCACTCCTCCGAGTCGGCCCGGGAATCGATTCGACCGCGCCCTCCTCCCTCCTCGGCGCGACGCAGCCGCGAACACGGTCGGTTACAAGCAGTGGTGCCGAATGCTTGGAGCGCAGTTCCATGAGCCTGCCCTGCGATGCCGGCACGGTGCTCGGGCCAGGGCTGGCTGGCCGGCCGAGCACAAACTGCGAGGTGAGTATACCCATCTGTCGTGCACGCGCAGCGGCCTGCCTTGTGGGTTCAAGATGGAATGGCAGGAGTGTCACAGTGCTGACGATGCTCGTCCGTCGTGTGCGTGGAGCGGCAGCCGATTGGGCCGTGTGTACAGGCTCGCGGGTGTCAGGATGGAGGACGTGCTACAGATGGCCGGGGACGGGAGACGTCGAGGAGCGTTGGGAGGGGGGCAGGCTTGTTGCGAGCCAAGGGACTGTGAGTGCCGTCGCCTGGCGGAGTCGTGAGGTCGTGGAAGCGACCGACAGTTTCGCGGCGGCCATGGCGTGCGGCAGAATGCTGTCGGGGTCGTGGAGAGCGCGACGCCGGACATGCCCCAGTGCCGCGGCGAATCACATTTGAGCGTGCCGGCGACGAACAGATCTACGAATGAGGGAAGAGGCGTAGCGCCGCCGTCGATATCGCTGAGGTTTGCGAGGAGGATGTGCCAAGGCCAGCCATCGAGCAGCAGGCGGAGGGACCGGACGAGCCTCCGCACGTTCTTCGCTTTCGAGTAGCAGATGCCCCTGTACTCTGAGCTGTATGTCAATGCGTATCACGGCGCAGCGCGGGACATGCGGACTAACTGAGCTGGCCGTTGAGCCCACGTCGCAACGCCACCTGATGCG
The DNA here is from genome assembly GCA_002900995.3 of Ganoderma boninense. Classification (NCBI taxonomy): domain Eukaryota; kingdom Fungi; phylum Basidiomycota; class Agaricomycetes; order Polyporales; family Polyporaceae; genus Ganoderma; species Ganoderma boninense. The sequence continues at coordinate 6,633,521 of CM035304.1, forward strand.
AATCGCGGTCGGAGCGATATATGTTGTGCCGTACGTCCGTGTAGTCCGACGCCGTGAGCGGGACGAACGGGGGTTTCGAGGCGACGGACATGGTGAACAGCGTAGGGCGACGAGACACGCAGGCAGCAGCAACTGTACAACGAGTCCGGCTGTACCTTCCTACCTCGCTAGATTCACAGTGCGGTATGCCCCGGCAGCCATTCTAACTGGTTCATGGACGATCTTGGTCGGTCTCTGCACTCCGTGCAACGCTGCATCTCGTCGTCGCATTGGCCCGGTCCGGATTCAAGCACTCGAGTCATTTCGCCCATGTTCCCGTACGTCCGACGTGCAAATTGTGTCGTGAAATGTTCTTACGGCTCGTCCTTCACTATTAGCTACCGCCACCCAATCGCAACGGCCTAGGACGCACCTGCCCTGAGCCGTCAAATATCGGCTTCTACAGTTTTCGCTCCCAAGGTGAGCCGGTCGCCGCATGGTGATCGTGCTTAGCAAACACGCGGATAGCCAGCAACAGTGCCAACGGAATTCCTGCCGGCCGACCGCTGCGAAGCGAGCATAGCTAAGCTTGGGATGACCCAGTACGTGGCGCGCTTGCTTTGCGTGCCTCGTGAGCACAGACTTCGCCTTTTCCCGTGCACAGCAGGCAGCCGGGACCTGGACTACGGCGAAGACCACGGCCCTTGAATCGTCCTCCGGTACTGGTAAGACGTTGCTGGGTTGGTGCGTCCCTGGAGAAGTTCGACTCGCGGCGCCGAGGTGCGAAAAAGGCTCGGACCCGAAGCTTGAAGCTTGAAGGTCCGAACATCAAATGCTTGCCGATGGATACGCCCCGAGACACGGACATACCGGCCAGGGACAGAACCGTCCTGCACGTACGTAGCCACTGCTTTCGATCCGTACCACTGACGGGCCGGCCACCGTCTGCCCCCAAAATGCAGCATCCTGCACACCCGGGGCGGCAGAAGTTCGAGCATCAGTCCAAGGCCTGCATCCGCTCCCGGCGAGCATGAGGAGTTCCATGGTACACAAGGCTGTTCTTCGCTCGACCCTCGGTCGACGCCATTAACAACTCAAGCGACAAGCCGCAGTACGCATATCTCGCACCGTGGCCGCCCTGGCAACATCTTCGACTGTGAGTTAGCCTTTTCGCTTCGCCGGCGCAGCATCTGGATCTCATCTCGCGCGGCCGTGTGCCGTCTCTGCCTCCTCTCGGCTCTCCAGTATCGCAGCCGGATCTCGACTCTCACGATGCGGTTGTGTGTCCCCCGCCTCCGATTCTCGCTCCGTGGCCGCTGTTGACGATTGTACACCCAGGCACCCGATGCGAGATTCGCTTCGGAGCACCCGGCCGCCGCCCGCAACACCAAGCCGGCAGGCAGGGAGCGATCGTGTGCACCACGGCTCTGCCGGGAGGTGGACGTCGGAGGTACGGCCGTCGGTCTTGGTATTTGTACGACAGAGCTGTCGAGCGCGCCCCCTCGCCCCCAGGCATGTCCTCTCCCCTTCTCGACTTTGTCTTCCCCCGACCATCTCCTACCCCCGAGAACGGCCTTTCTCACGGCTTCCTTGCTGCCCCTTCGCATCCTCGTCTACCGACGCCACACTGCGGCTATGAATCGCCTCGCAGTTGGGACCCGGACCCACAAGACCAGTCGCATCGACACGATGGCCATTCGCCACCACTGCGACTTCGTTGGGGCGCGTTGCCCAAGAAATCTCCCAACCGTCTGAAGGGCGGCGGAGGGTCTGCGGCATCGACTCAGGGGGTCGCTCATGGCTGGCAGTAAGTGCATAGATCTGGGTCTTGTCCTTTGTGTAGCTTACGCGTCGCATTCCGTTCTCCGGACCCATTGCGTGCGGCGGCAGCCGGGTCATGAGTTGAGAGCGCGACAGGGCGGTCAGAGGCGAGCGCATATACTGACAGCGACCCCATGGTGCGGGCGTGCGCATGTCATTCTCGGTGCGTTGCTTCCATTTGGCTTCGCTCTCCATGTGTTTATTTCGCGTTTTATGTCCGTCTTTCGGCAGTCGCTCTTTCGACTTGCCCCTCCCATGCACAATCTCGACGGGCCCACGGCGCACGACGGAGCGCCCGGCACAATTGTCGTCTTCGAGCGGACAGTCCGGCAGCGCTGCGCCAGGCTCAAAGGTACGTCATTTGCCGTGCATTTGGACGCGTTAATCAGACTCATCCGCGCGCGCACACCACGGCGGCGACGTGCGCTGCAGCAGCTCTTCTCAAGACAACGGTCCCAGCGGGCTTGGAGAGCTTCAAGTTGAAACGACTGTGTACAGGTAAGTGCACGACCATCTGACTGTTGCGATTCGATGGCACTCACAGGCACTCTGCAGCTTTGCGAGGCATGGGGTGAACGTCGTGTCCGTGAACACGCCTGGTGGGCGATCATTGCTGAACGGCGTGTGCATTTAAGGAGCTATATGCGCGCACGGAGCTCGTGGTCGACTGCTACATGCACTCGAAGCACCCGGTGGCCGAGCGCCGCAGCCCTGCATCTTCAATCTTTGGATGCATAGCCTGATGGGCGAGGGATGGATCCCGGGCGAAGTACATAGCTGTAGCACCCCGTCGTTTGAATGTAAATGCAAATATATTTGCTCGAGTGCTGTACATCTCGTACTCAGGCCTACACAAAGTGCATGTCACCCAACACCGGTACCCCGTCTCAACACCCTGCGCACCCTGTCTCTGTTCCAACACCCCATCGTAACACCCCATCCTACACCCCATCTCTGTCTCTGTTCCAACACCCTCGAACCACCCTCTCATGCATTCCCTCTCATGCATTCCCTATACTCTGCGCGAGTCCGTGTTTGTTTCCCTGGCTGAAGCACTCGCTTCGCCCGTCCCTGGCGCAAACACCGGCTGCGCGAGCCTGCGACGGCTGTGAGCGACGGGCACCGGGTGCTCAAACGCGTCCGGTCACACTGTGCCACCGTCACGACGTGAGGTTCCCCGACTCTCACACTGCAGCGTACACGTTATCTCGGGCCAGACCGCGATGTGAACTTCAAGCTAAACTATGATTGGACGACGCGGTGCACGTGCGGTACAGACGTCGATGCGTTTCACGGAGACGCGTCGCGGCCCCGTCACAGTCTACCGACCTTATAACTCGGTATCGCCCCAACAGTCGTCTTCCACTCCCACTTGACAACGAACTCCATCCATCCATCCCTCTCTCTCATCCTCCAGCACTATGCCGCCGAAAGCGAGGACGGCCAAGAAGCGTGCCCGCTCTCCCGACCCCGAGCAAGCCGACAAAACCCCCACTCGCTCTTCGAAGCGCATAAAGAAGGCCGCTGTGGCCGCTGCGTCTGCGTCTACCTCATCCACCACCACCGCTGCCGCCAAATCCCGAGCTCAGGTATGTCCATCCTCGAGTCCAAGTCGCCGCGTCTCCTCAACCGCGTCTGATCAGACCTCAAAGAAGGCGAAGGACGTCGACAGTGTCGGCCTGGAGGCCACGCCGCGCCCGTCCGCTCCGTCCTTCCATGGCAACTTCGACCTCTACGCCATGTCCCTCCCCTTCCTCAACGCCGTCTTTTCTCCCGAGCGCGACTACGCCGCCCTCCTCAAAACCATCCGCACCTACCAAGCCAAGCCCGACAACACCGCTCAGATCTTCCTCCCCGAGGACCCCTCTAAGGCGGGCCGCTTCGAGAGCCGCGCTGTCCTCGACCCCCTCCAAGAGTGGCCGTTTGACCTCGCCCTGCACTCCCTCGCACACAAGGACGCCCTGGCGTTCACCGCACGCGAGACTGCCGACAACGCCAAGTTCTTCTCCGACGCACCGAAGGCTGCATCCTGTGAGTTCCGAGTCGTCTCTGCTCCGTTGTACATGTGTTCAAGGTACGTCGATTCTTGCATACGCTCTCTGAGACTACCAAGGTGCGTCGCTCTTCGTTGACTCGGACCTTCCGGTTTCGCCATGTATTGGTCACCACTGCTGCTGCGTTGAAGCTCAGGTATGTCAATTCCTTCATCTTTCCCCTTTCTGACTCGATTACTGATAACTTAGCACTGATAGCGGCACTGTCCCTTCGCGGCACTTCGTCTTGCACCGGATGTACTGTAGTTAACTCGCATTCCATAGAAATATATTTATATATTGCATTTTACTCTATCTTCCATGCGAGAACCCTCGGGACCCCGGAAAACCAACAATTACAGCTTTCCAAAAGGAGAATCGGGTCAGCGGCAACGGTTGTACAGGTCCACGCTCACCAGACTCACCAGAGATCACCAGCCTGGTCAAAGTCACCTGTGCTGGTGAATCTTTTAAGGTTGGGAGATCGTGGACATGCGTAGGTCTGGCGTGTCACCTGTACAGGTGAATCTGGCGAGGCTGGTGAGTCCGGTCTCCATAGGTAAGTCGGCTGCCAGCCGGATGCACTTTTGCTGATGGAGTGCAGATGGGAAGGACGAGGTGTTCGAGGGTGTGTTCTCGGTCAGTATCGTCTATTCGAGCTTGTACCGTGGCAAGTGCGACGAGTCGTCGGGCCGGGAGACGTTCGCGTTTTGGGGGGTCAGGGCGAGGGTTGGCGAGGACGGAAAGGAGATTGGGTTGGGTCCAGGGACGGGGAGGAGGTGGTGAGGGGTCCGATGTGCGGGAGTCGTAAGTTTACGTCCTAGCCACTCCTGGGCGGGCTGTTCTGAGGGGGTCGTAGTAGCTGAGCGCTGATCCGCCTCAGCCTTTCTAAGCCCCGTCTCGAGTACTACTCCAACAGTAGTGGTACAATAATGGATACAGTGGTTTGGTAGGACATTTCAGTCCTCTCGGTCCGTCGAACGAATCGTCGCGCCAGTCTCACTGACGCTGTCCGCAGTGTCCGAGAAGGTCGCCCTGTCTCCCCTCAACGCTCCCGGTGGTGCCCTCTTACTATCCAAGACTGACGGACCAACAACCCCTTCCTCCCTCATCCTCGTGCCCTCCGAGCCAGATGCCGCCGCGTTCTCCCGATCTTGAGCCAGCTTGGACGAGGTCGGAAGCCAGCCGCCGCGACGCGCCCTCCCCGGCTGCCTGAACGGCCCTGGGGGCGGCGGGAGGTTCGCAGCCGTGTACGCGGGCGGGGGCGGGGGCGTGTAGACGCTAGATTGGCGCGTGCGGTACGACGGCGGGGCCGTCGAGCCGGAGGCGGTCGAGGTGGAGAATCGCGCCGCGCCCGTGTCCGAGATCGTCCCCGCGTCAGAGGACGACTGCGCTGTGGAGAATAGCCTGAGGCGGCGTGAGCTGGGGGTGCGCTGGGGTTCGAGGAAGCAAGGAGAGGGAGCTTGCCGTGGTCTTTGTAAGCGTTTTGTTCGTCTGCTTGAGAAGATCCTGGGCGTGGTTAGCTGTGGTGTCGCAGATATATTGTCGGCTTGGGTTGGGACCTCTGGGGCTGAAGCGGGAGTGGCCGTCGAGATGAGAGCTTGGTCCTCGGCCGGCGCATCGTTCGGAGTCTCGTTCGAGGGAGTCGCTGCAGCAATGTCCTCAGGCTGATCGTCGGACGTTCCTGTCGCTGACGCTAAATATCAGTCTTAAAATGAATGAGTGATGTAAGCGCGTAGATGGCTACTGGTGGATTCATCGTCGCCCCAGAGTGTTATTGCCGCCTAATCGCCACGATAGGATTGTCAGTTCACTATGCAAGAAAAGTTAAAAATGGGGACGCAGACGTACCTCGAACTGATCTCCTTGTCCCGTGGCCTCTTGCCTCTCTTTGTCTTGGAGTGATGGCTCAATTGTATGGGACACGATGAACGACGCTAAGTGGGACTCACCGTTCGCACCCTTCCACATGTTCCTCTTCCGAAAGCGCAGCCACGACCAGACCGAAAAGGTGAGGAAGGAGACAATTCCGACAGCTAACCCCGCACTCGACGCTCCGTTAAGCGAAGATACCTTCTGCGTCGTCTGCCTATCGGTGTACCACGCAGGAGAGGTGGGTGGCGCGAGCGTTGTCTGGCTAGTCAGCGTAGAAGTCCTCGGCGGAGACCAATACAGAACGGTGCTGGGGATGGAGGACGGGGACGGGCCAATGTAAGGTGTATAGGCGGATACACCGCTAATCGGAGCGGTTCTGAGGAA